>JAJHZJ010000065.1:6000478-6537252 GCA_023548195.1 Bettongia penicillata ogilbyi
GATCACAGTCTTCCCTTGCAGCCATTCACATCTATTTCCTTGGAACTGAAATTGCATGTTGTATACATTCAGAATTCTGATGTCTTTTATTGATGTTTTTATTTAAATCATTGTCATTATATATTGTTCTTCTGGTTCTTTGTTCTGTGTCACTTCACAGCTTAATATGTTTCTGAATTTCTCATATTCATTATTTCTTAGGTATAATAATATTTTACTGCTTTTGTTTAGCCTTTCCCCAGTTGATGGGCATTCACTCTGTTTACAGTTTTTAATCTTACAAATACGGCTGCTGTCATGTTTTAGAAAATATGTGACCCTTCTTTTGTCATTTACTTTCTTGAACCATGTGCCTAGTTGTGAAATTGTTGTATCAAAATGGAATAACAGTTTAGTAACTTTTCTTGCTGAGAAAAATTAATTCACTCATTAAAGAATTTATGTAGTACTTACTGCGAAGTACTGAGGGAGGCCTTGAAATTAAATTTAAGACTGGACCCTGCTGATGACAGCATCAATAAAGGATGATGTGATATAGAGCATGCAGTATTGGAAAAATGGTAGGACAGAAGTGCAAATAATTGTAATATACAACATTACACATTAAGTGCACTATGGAGTAGTAAAATAAAAATTCTGGTTCTCTCAATTTGCCCCAAGCCCCCATTACAGAACTACACTCAGTTCTGCTCAACTTTTCAGTGCTCTTCTTCCTCTCTTATTTTATACATTTCCTTTTCAGAATCAAGATGCTTATTTCCTCAAGATAAATTACCATAGCAGGTTATTAAAGAGAAAATTATTTGGTTGAACTAATTTCACATAAATGTGTGGATATTGGATAACTTTTAATCTTCTCAAGAGTATTTGCTTTTTTTAAAAAAATATCTAAATGAATCTTTAATTGGTAGAAGTTCAAATGGAATGCAAAATTTAGGAAAGGTAAAGGAAAAGTTTTTTGAGATGTGAATTTGGGGGTAGAGACTTACTGTATGAATTGACCCTTCTACATGAAAGATGTGTATGTTCGTCCTTCGTTGCCAGGAAGACCATGTCATCAGAGAAATGATGTCATGACTTGCACTTGACTTTGCTTTGAGTGAGGGAGGGCTGTGTAGGTCACCAGCCTCACTTCTCCTCCAGAGCCATCTGAATCCAGTGACCAGATATTCATCAGGATGACTGGAGATGGCCCAGGATAAGGCAGTTGAGGTTAAGTGACTTGCCCAAGGTCACAGAGCTAGTGAGTGTCAAGTGTCTGAGGTGAGATTTGAACTCAGGTCTTCCTGACTCCTGCACTGGTGCTCTATCTGCTGCATCACCTGGCTGCCCCACCTTAAAGATAGATTTTGGGGGATGAGAGTTGATTGTTTGTGGTTAGCTCCCTTGAGCGCATTTGTTTTCCTAACTTTTTCTGTTTCTGATCTTAAAGATGCTTTACAACGTCATTGCTTGTCATTAAAGTATCAATAGGTCTTTTGACTGGGTCTTTTGGACAGGGATAGCTATTTTTGTAATTTATATATTTACAAGTTATTTATATATATAATTGTAATTTTTCTATATGTCTTTATATAGTATCTATAATTGAAATTAATCTATAACTGTCTGTAGTTGAAAATGAGAGAGATGTTTCCAGGAAAAGCACACAGTATATGTGGGAAATAAGAAACATTACTGCTGCTTAATTTTGGTTTGAGAATTTTATTGAAGAGTTAAGAAAATGGTATGCTATGAGTATAGGCTAAATAATAAGTACTTACATGTAAGTCATATGTTGCAGGATAATTTGTCTCAAAAAAATAGAACATTGCTTTACTTACTAGTAGATTTTCTTTATAAAAAATAGATCCAAATAAGTGGGAATAATGATTATAAAACAGTCAACCCACCTGAACAGATTTAAGGAAAGGACAAAAAATTAAAATTTTATGTCTTTATCCTAACTTGACTTTGTTCTTTACTTGACATCTTGGTCTGATAATATACTGTGCTAAAGGTAAACAGCTATTATTGGTTCTTTGATATATAAAGCAACTGGTATAATCACAGAAGAGTAAATATTAACTATAATAACTTTTTTACGAGATATGGCCTTACCTGTCATTGAACCCTAAAGGGCAACAACACATGGACTTAATAAAATCTGTGTGCTGTATTTAAATTTCTAATTTTAAACTTTAATAATTTAGTGGGTAAAAGGAAAAACCAGCATATAGAAAGCCTGGCAAATGACAAAATGAAGCCAGGTTATCAAGAGAGTACTTACAAAAGAAATTGAAAGGATAAACAAAACAAAATAACTGGTAAAAATCTGTCAAGATCATTATAACAAAGACTTTGAATGTCACTTCAGTAGGTATCTAGTCTGCCCCATATTTGAGATAGATATTCCTTTATAATAACATATTATAATGATTATAATAATATAATTCCTTTATAATGTACCCCAGTCAAGTATCATCCAGCCTTTCCTTTGAAGAACTCCAGTGAGGGGGACCTTACAATTTCTCAGACAGTAGTCTACTTTTAAATACTCCATTTATGAGGAAAGTTACATCAAACCCAAGTTGCTTCTTTATAACTTTTCCCCATGCCTTCTGGGCCCAAAACTCTTCATTACAGCTCTTTACATACTTGAAAACGGCTGTTAGGTATCCTCTCAGTCTTCTCTTATCCAAGCAAAATAAGGTCCAATTCTTTAAAATGATCCTTATGTGTCATGAACTTGAGGCCTTCTACCAGCCTGGTTGCCCTCTTTTTGATGCTCTGTAGTTCCCCTCCTAAAAACCCTCCTAAAATTTTGATGCTCCAAACTAAATAAAAATACTCCAACTGTGGTCAGACTGAAGCAGAGTTCAGCAGGATTGTCAGCTTTTTCCTGCCATGTCTATCATTGTAACTTAAGTTTGCATTCTTCTGTCACCATGTAATGCTATTGACTTCTCTTGACCTTATAGTCTACTGAAGCCCTCAGATATTTTTCAGGTGAGTGCCGTCTAGCCCAGGCCTCTTATGCTCATGAAGTTGTTTTTTTATACTTAAGTTGAACACTTTCTCCATTACATTACATCTTACTTGATTCAACCCAGTGTTTTAACCTGCTAAGATTTTAAACAGAAGAATTTTATATATTTTATTTTTACATTGTCTCCATTTCCCAATTTGTTCTTTCCTTTACCCAGAGAGCCATCACCTGTAAAAAAAGAATAAAAAGAGAGGAAAAAGTAGTTTAATAAATGTAAACAATCCATCCACAAAGTTTGACAGTATATGGAACTTTCCATATTTATAGACACTGCCTTTCCAAAGAAATGGAAAGGCATGTTTTCATCATTATTCATTGGCCAGACTTAGTCATTATAATTATATAATATTAAGCTGCTGCTTCTTCTTTTTTTTTTTTTTTTGGTCTTTTACACTTGTATCACTGCAGGCATTGTATTTGTTGGTTTCCTGGTTTTGCTTCCTTTACTTTGATTCAGTTCATGTAAGTCTTTATATACTTCTCTGTAGTCTGTATTCTTCATATTCATTATTTAAGTCAGTGTTAATTCATGACATTCATGTACACTACAAGTTGTTTAGCCATTGGGCATCTGCTTTCTTTTCACTTCTTTGCTACTACAAAAAGTGCTGCTATAAATATTTTGATGTATATGGGACCTTTAAATCTTTAACCTCCTTTTGGTCAGAGTGTATGCACATTTTAATCACTTTTATCATGTAATTTTGGATTGCTTTCCAGAATTGTAGAACCGTTTCACAGCTCTGTCAAGAGTGTATTAGCATATGCCTTTCTTTCCGTGGCAGACTATATTTTTATCTTTTTTCTCTGTCATTTTCCTGGTTGTAATGTCCAACTAAGAGTTTTTTTTGATTTGCATTTCTCTTATTATTAGTGATAATAGAGCATTCTTATGGTGGTTTAATAATTTGCAGTTCTTTCCATATCCTTTGCTCTATTGGAGAATGGCTTTTGTCATGATCTTTTCAAGTTCTTAGTTTATCATCTAGTGTGTTAGTTGTCTTTTCCAAGTATCATTCCTAAACAGTCTCAGTTGAGTCAACTCATTTGAACACTGACATCTGGTATTAGCTGTTGTGCTGCACGAGGAAGTAGAAATGGCAGTAGAGAAAACCATGATGGGAATAGCAGCTGGATTTGAAAAAAGTACACAGCATTTTTGTACTTGAGGTGATATAATTTTGAGGGTTTGGAAGATTGATTCTTAAGCTTTCTGAAAGAGGGGAAGGATACCAAATGCTTAGAAAATATCACAGACATTGCTGAAAATGGTGATTTACAAAAGCATCAGCAGCTATCAAACATATGTATAATTAACTATCTCAATAAAATCTTTGAGAATAATCTGTGCACATATTGAGGGCATCCTTGGTAATGTATGAGAGTGTACCAGGCCACCTTTGGAAATGATATTCTGTAGCATACCTCATCTTTAGTCACAGAATTGAAAGATTCAGAAAATGCAGGTGTCTTCTGTGCCTTTTGCTTATTTACAATCCAGACCCTGGTTGCAGTTACTGCTGACCCCGTGTTATTCTCCCACCATCTCAGGGTGTTCAGTACCTGTTTGTTGGTTTTTTTAATTAAAGTTTTGTCAACTGAAATCTATTTTCCCACCCCATTGTTTTTTTTTTTAAATCCTTTTAACAAATATTCGTAGTCAAGTAAAAAAGAAATTCTCTCATTGTCTGTGTTCAGAAAGTATATCTCATTTTGCTCTCCATCCTGAATCCATCCTCTCTGTCAGGAGATAAATAGTGTGCTTCATCATTCCTTTGGAATCATGGATGGGCATTGTATTAATCATAGTTAGAAATCTAATCGTAGTTTATTAAACAACTTTAAAGTTGTTTGTATTTACAGTGTTGTTTTATATATATATATGTTGTTGTTCCCCGGTTCTATTCATTCATTTCATTTTTCATCAAGTCTTCAAAATGGGTTCATTTTTATAATATGGATGTTATGGCATAAATTGTACTTCTGCTTTGTTATTGTTAGTCAATTTTCAGTCATGTCCAATTTTTTCTGACTATGTTTGGAGTTTTTGTGGCAAAAGTACTGGAGTGATTTGCCATTTCCTTCCTTGGCTCATTTTACAGATGAGGAAACTGAGGCAAGAGGGTGAAGTGACTTGCCCAGTGTCACATTGCTAATAAATGCCTGAGGCTATTCTTTCTAACTCCAGGGCCAACACTCTATCCACTGTGCCATGTAGCTACCCTTCTGCTTACTTTGCTCTTGATCATTTCATATTGGTTTTTTCATATATCTTTGAAATCATCTTCTTCCTCATTTCTTATAGTATGCTAGTATTTCTTCATGTTCCTATACCACCTTTTGTTTCCCTGTTCCATGATTGATGAATCATCCCCCTATTTTAGGTAGTATTCTCATTTTTTACGTTGACTCATCCTACTGTGAGCAGTTATTATTTTTTCCAGTTGCTTATATGACTCTTGAGTATATCTTGGTAGGTAGATATCCACATTTCTTACATTCAGTATGTTTTTAAAACAGCATTTCTCTTTCTTTCTCTTTGTCGATATTATAGGGAGGTTACTTCAATTTTTTAGTTGACTCTAGGATTTTTAAGTACACCAATCATATCAAATGCAGAAAGTGAAAATTTTGTTTCTTCTTTATCTATACTTAGTTCTTCAATTTCTTTTTCTTGTCTTACTGCTGTAGCAAACATTTCTAGTACTGGGTCAAATAGAAATGATGACAGTAGACATCCTTTTTTCACCTCTCTTTATCCTCATTGCATATAATGTTACTTCTTGATATACACATACATACACACAGGTTATTTTAAAGAAAGGTCCATTTATTCCTGTATTTTCTACTCTGCATGTGTATGTGTGTGTGCGTGTGAGAGCTCTTAACAGAAATGGATGTTGTATTTTGTTTAGTATCTAATTTTGCAGTTTTCTTCTGTAGTCTAAATCATCCTACTTTTCCTCTTGGGGACGTCAGTATTTGTGTTGATGTCCTCACAGAGACTGATCTCCCATCTTCTCAACTGCAGTGACCTTCACTCCACCTCACCCACACAAAGGGATGGTCGTAACTCTTGATCTGAACATCACTTCTAAGTCTTCTGTTTATGTGTTTGAGGGTAGACTGCAACTTCCTGCCTTTACATCTTTACCTGTTCTTCATCCCTCTTAAACCTATACTTTATTCTCACTATGACCTCCAGTCACAGTCTAGACCACTCTCTACCTGCTTCTGTCCCCTCCTTTCCTGGACCATCACATCTGCTCTAATCTCACTTGCCTCCTTTTAATCTTGACCCAGTAATTAAGCAGTTTGAACATTTGTTGAACATTTGACCTCTCAAATTCCTTGCCCCGTTGTCCTATTATTGCTTATGTCTTGCTAAACCTTGGCCTTGGATTAGCCTGCCTTCTGCTTCCTCTAGTACTTATGTGCTGCTAACTTCTGATAGAGAAGGTCACACAAATGGGCCAGTTGCATCCAATACAAATTATTGTCTAATTTTAACTAGATTTCACTGTTACACAAGATTTCTTCTAATAGGGAGTTCTTCTGTGGTTTACCTTGTCAGTCAGTCAATAAATATTTATTAAATACCTACTTACTATGTACTGGGCATTGTACTGAACACTGACAGTGCAAAGAAAGGCAAAATAATAGGGGCAAACAACCCATAAAAAGAACTGAGGGGAAGGGGCGGGGGTGGTAAGTGGAGTGTGATGATGTCCTGCCTCCAGGTGGGAAGGGATGAGGTGTCTGCTCAGGGCCACTTCCTTAAGTGGAGGATCTAGAGAGAGCCCTGCAGCTGAGAGGGGCCCAACAGGCAGGCAGTACTGAGGAGATGTACTTGAGAGCTAATGAACCTGCAGGAAGATGAGTTTCTGAAGACACTGGTCACTTCCAGCCGTTGGTGCCCTTTCTCTCTAACAACCTCAAACTTAACTAACTTTTGTTTAATCTTGAATCTCTAATCAGATGTAACAAAGATTGGTGTGAATCCAGAAATTTTACTCTAAACTCTAAAAATATAGCCTATTCGAGGCCAAAAGGCTTGGAGGAAAAAAATTGCCCAGCATCTATCTTTTGATATATATAATTTGTAAGTAACGAGTAAATAATGCACCCTGAAGAAATTTATAAATGTTAAACTTAAGGCATTCAGTTTTTAAAAAAAATCTCCCCCAGTCTATTGGTCTTTACTTGCTCTTTACAAATGTGTGGGTTTCCCTCCTTCTTAAATACCCTCATTTCATCATGCCTTGCCTTCAACCTATCATCCTTACATCTCTTTTCCTTTTCTCACAGCCAAATTCCTAGAAAAAGTTTACAACCTAATCAGCTGACTCTCAATGCTTTAGGTTCAAACCTTTTGCTGCCTTCTTAGTCAACATGTGTTGTTGTTCTCTTAACAATGAATTGATGGCTAGGAGCTTTGAAACTTGATTCCATACCATTAGTTTTTTGATGCTAACATAGTTACCTTTATATTTCAATGCTTCTTTATTTTTTTGGCTAATTTATTTAATTTTTCTTTCTTTTTTTAAAAATTCAATTTAATTTTTATTTTTAGTTCCAAATTTCCTTCTCCACCTCCCTCACCCATTGTGAAGGCAAGAAAAACAACATCATTACAAATGTGTATAGTCAAGCATTAGCCATATCTGGAAGAAAAGAAAAGATGCTTCACTCTGCATTCTGAGTCCACCAACTCTCTATAACATTTCATCATGACTCCTTTGGAATTGTGGTTGATCAGTTATATTGATAGGATTTCTTAAGTCTTTCAGTTATTCATCTTAACAATATTGTTGTCATTGTATAAATTGTTTTCTTGGTTCTGTTCACTTCGCTTTGAATTAGTTTATAGAAGTCTTTCCAAATTTTTCTGAAACCATCCTTTAGTCATTTCCTGTAGCACAATAGTATATCCATCACATTCCTGCAGCACAACTTGTTCAGCCATTCCCCAACTGATGGGCACTTCCTCAGTTGTCAGTTCTTTGCCACAACAAAAAGAATTGCTATATTTCCGTATATTTGGGTCCTTCTCTTTCCTTGATCCCAGGATAGAATTCTAGTAGTGGTATCCCTGCAGACCATTTTTCTTAAGCAGTTTAACCACTAAATTCTGTTACAAGTTACTTGAGTGTTATCCTAATACACAGTCATTTTTAAATCTGGAAGGTTAACTTCTTGTTCAGGTTCCCTGTATTGTAAATGAAAAAAGTGAAGCCCAAAGATATTGATTTGCCTGAATTTATATATTTAATGTCAGAATTAGGACTAAATCTTGGGACTTAATATCTCTAGTCCAGTGATCTTTCCACCATGCCACATTGCAACTAGAATATACATATGAATGTTTTAATCTACTGAATTTGTTAATTATGTCATGAATAATACAGCTTACTTAATAGATCAGTTTTTATTTCACTAGCATCCTGTTTTCTGTCTTTTGCAAGACTTTATTTAATTATGTAAGTATACAGAGAGAAACGCCCAAATTCTTTGTTTTAGGTTTGCTAGTTTAAGCTTAATGTTATGAGAAAAGTAGGGAATGTAACAGTAGGGCTTAACTTCTGTGCCTATATTCTTTTACCTTATTCTCATTACTTTTCCATGTCTGTGGTGATGAATTGCCATCATCAGCTTCTTTGTCATCATTAGTTGTTGAGCTCATTGTGAAATCGGTACTCTTCTGAGTGTTTATTTCTTGAAATAGGGATAAGGATAGGACCTATAATTTCTTTGGTGTAGTGAACTCCTAAATAAGCAAATTCCCTCTACCAATGTAGCTTGCTACCTTGGGTACCTTAGTTTAACAGCTGGCATTTGTGACAGGAGGAACTAGAACCCTGGTCTTCCTGGCTATGTCAGCTCTGTTAGTCAGTGCTGTCTCTCATATTAGGAAATGTCTGTGAAAATTTGTGTGTGTTTGTGTGTGTGTGTGTGTGTAAACTGGAACCTTAGATGAATCAGTTCATTTCACCTGAGTCCCCACTTTCCTCAGTACACTTTGGGATTCTAGGGGTGAACTCTCTAAGTTCTAAGTTTCTTTTCAACCCTACACATATATAATGATTCCATGAAGGTCCATTAAATAAGATTGTAATCTAGAAGTTAGTAGTTAAAGAGAATGTTTTCATAACTGAGATGAATTCATTGAGAAATGTATTACATTTTAAAGAAAGGTGGGTAGTTTACTGACTTGGACTAGATTGACCTCCACAAAATTCCTACTCTCTTGTCCTTTTGTGGCATGGAGGTGTCTGGTTTCTCAGAGGCTCTGGAAATTAAGTGTAAGCTCTAGTATGGGCTACCAAACTAGAATTAGGCTTTGAATTATAGATTCAAGAACAGGGTGTGTCTGCTGTTTAGCACATCAGCCTTAAATACCAAGAGGCTTATCTTATCACTAGTAGGTTGGCTTCTATGTGATACATTTTTTTTGTCCATGGTAATCTATGAAACTAGGAAAGATACAATTATGTCTCTCAGACATTTTATTATTTTTTTCTAGTCCCATAAAGTTTAGTGTGTTTGCTGTAGCCCTGCATCTGTAAATTTATTTCACTAGCATTGCCATTTTGTTATATCATCATAGTCCGACCATGAGCAATTAATATCTCTCTTATTAGGTCTGTTTTTACGGAGTAGTTAGTAGTTGTATTCATAGATGATTGACCATGGAGAAGGGTTATAGCTCTCTCCCTATGATCACTAGTTGTGGTTTGTGTTTCTGGCACAAACACACCTACACTTACTCCCAGTACTCCCCCATTGTCTCCCCCATTGTACTTACTCCACTATACAAGCTTCCCCTGCCCCCAACCCCTCCCCTCCATGCATTCAGTGGCCAGATCTTGTTGCTTTATCTCCATGACGTGGGTTCCATTTATTCATCCCCTACTCACTTCTCATCTAGACTATTGCAATAGCCTCCTAATAAATGTTCCCACTCTTATTTCGTCCTCTTCAGAAAGTACCAGAATGATTTTCTTAAATTACGGGTCTATATCACACCCTCTTCCCTCAAGGAAACTCCAGTGTTGCCTTATTGCCTCTATAGAGGCAAATACAAACATCCCTGTTTGGCATTTAGAATGTGTTACAACCTGACCCCAACCTGCCTTATTAACCATAACACTCTTTCATGCACTTTGTGACTCAATAAAATTGGCTTTCTTGCTGTCTCTCAGACATGATGCTTTACTTTACATCTCTGTGCTTTTGTACTGATTGTCTCTGATGCCTGGAATGTCCTCCCTCCTTATCTGTGTCCTTTGAGTCATTAGTTTCTTTCAAGACTCTGCTCCATCACCAGTCTCCCTGCATGAGACCTATCCTGAACCTTCCAACTGCTAGTACTATACCCTCCGGTTGACTTTGTACTTTTTTATGGGTGTATTTTGTATGCACCCATATATATAATGTTTTCTCAACCCTATTAGAATATAAGGTCCTTAAGGAACAAGGACTGTTACAAATTTTATCTTTGTTTTCCTAGTGTCTGGTACGTATGTAGGTCCTTAATAAATGACGATTGATTGATCTGCAAGGATTTCAATTTAATAAGCATTTGTCAATGCCTACTTTTGTTAGGTGGTATGCAAGGCACCAAGGATACAGAGACTATGATAAAAACAGTTCTTACTCAAGCTGTTTAAGATCTCTTGAGGGAAATCACATAAATGCCTATTCCCTTCCCCAAATATCAAATAGTTCTTTAACAGACTTGATGAATATAAGTGAATATTGTTGAATTAAAGTATATTCAGATTTTTTGTGAAGCTGACATCAGAATAGTAGAAAAGTAGATTTAAAAGTTTTCCTTTAAAAGGGGCAAAGACTAATATTAAAATTAAGTTGTGACATTGACAACTATCTCTAAGTCTTATAGAGGAGAATTAAAGGATTATTTTGATGTTTAAAGGAAGCAAATTTGAGAAGATGAATGGAAAAGAAGCAAAAAGCTTAGTGAGTCCTTATATGACATTCCTGTTTAAAGGTGGTAGAAAGGTCAGAAAATTGAAAATTTGAGAACCTTGAATTGTAGAGGTTTAGGAATTGTGTTCACTGTTTAATATGAGTGTGTGTCTTAGTGTAATTGTGAGTGATAATAATAATAGCTAATATTTATGTGGCATCTATTATATTCTAGGCACTGTGCTCTTTAATTGTGACAGTTAGGATTAGGGTAATGCTAGTGAATGCAGAGTAGATTATACCCTGAAAAAATTAACTAGTTATAAAAATAAAAGGAGTTATTTTTTTGTTTTATTTAAAAAGTTGATTTAAAAATATGTCTCATTTATATTGTCTATAGGAAATTAGTCAAAGATAATAGAGACACATTTAGAATGAGAAACTGGGATAAAATTGGATGTTTCAGCTAATTGCAGAAACTCAGTAGTTACAGAAATGGGGTTTTTGTTGTCTGTACCTTTGATTTCACTAATGTAGGGAACTTCAAGTAAGGAAATGATCAGTGCAGATCTTAAAGCCTTCTGCTTGATCTTCTATACTTGCTTACACAGATTTGTAGATTTAATTCTGTGTAATCTAAATGCTAATCCAATACTTTATTAAGATAAACCAGAAATAATAACATTATTCATGAGAAAGAATGTTAAGGGAAATAGTGAAACAACAGTTGCACTTGGATACTTGTTCTATCCGATTTCAAATTATACTGTAAAGTCATAATTACCAAAGTGATCTCATAATTAATTTTAAGAAAGTTATCTAATGGTCTGCAGTGATAACACTACTAGAATTTTATCTTGAGATCAAGGAAAGAGGACACATATATACAAAACCATAGCAGGTCTTTTTGTTGAGGCAAAGAACTGGAAACTGAGGAAGTGCCCATCATTTGGGGAGTGGCTGAAAAAGTTATGGTATATGAATGTGAAAGAAAAGTAGATCAAGAGTATGTTAGATAACTTTCTTGCCATGCGATATTAGAATAGCCATCCTCCAAATGAACAAGTATTAAAAAATAATCTTATTTTTAGCCAAAATCATTTATTATTTGATGCTTTTTAGTTAAAAAAAAACTTAATTGTATGTTAGGCTGCAGTAAAACAGGCATAGTTTCTTGGAATAGAGAGGGTTATTCTGGTCCTCATCAGACCTCATGTGGTGTACTGTGTTGAGTTTTTGGTGTGAGGATTTTGATAAGCTGGAAAATGTCCAGAGGATAACAGCCTCTGTTATCAGATGATAATGAAAGGCTTTGTGTCCACATTACATGAAGATTGACTGAAAGAACTAGATGTGTTTAGCCTGGAGAAGAGCTGTCTACAAGTTTTTGAAGGGCTATCATATGGAAGAGGGATTAATTTTGTTCTGTTTAATGCTGGAGAGACAAACCAGGAGTAATGGTAGAGAGCTTCAAAAGAGGCCAATTAAGTCTTGTTATCCAGGAAAATTTCCTATTAATTAGAGCTCTCCAAAATTGAAATGGGCTACTCCCAGAAGTGGTGGGCTTTACCTCCTTAGAGATCTTCTTCAAACAGAGAGAGGCTGGAGTAGGGATTCCTTTTGTGTATGGGTATGGCCATTGGTTGAAGAGAGTCTCAACTCTTAAGTCTCAGCTCTTAAAATAAAAATGAGCTGATTCTGTGATGCACTGGAAACTTACAGATCAAGAGGAACAGAGGTAAAAAGGTTAAAGGAAAGATCTACTGAAAAAGCATTAGCGGTTATATTAGAAACAGTGCAGTGAATTCCTAAAGATTGACATAGCTAGTAAATAGGTGCATGGAATTAAGTGGTAAACTGGGTCATAGTAAGTAATCTTAAGATAAACTGATTTTGAAACAACAGTATAGAGAGCAAATGGATAACACGAACATATTTTTTTTTCTTTCAGTATAGTTAGATGGATTCAGTATTGACTGAGTGACCTGATCCAAAGAATGGTCTTTGAAAAGTCAGTGTCAGCTTGAAGGGAGGTTTCCAGTGGAGTTACGATATTCCTCTTTTTGATCTTGTATTCTGAGCATTTTTATCAAAGACGGAGACAGCGCCAACAAAGTCATGTTTGTCCAGTTCACAAGAAACAGAAGCTGAGGATATAATAGATGTGACAAAATATTATTGTATAAATAGATATAATATTGCATGAAGTGCAATAATAGATATAATAAAAGCATTTGTTAAGTGCTTAATGTCAGCCCAGGTGTAGAAGCAACCGCACTGGCATACCCAGGATGGCTGCTAGCACAGGTTCTTAGATCTACTTTACTGGAAAGATAGCTGTTTAAGGGGTCAGCAGTCTTTTTTAATTACATTCAACAAACAGAGAAAATATAAGCAGAGCCCTTCACAGCAATGCAAGGACCTAAAACATTCCCAAAGGACTCTTGAGGCAAAACACCACCCACATCCAGAGAAAGAACTATGGAATCAGAATGCAGAATGAAGCACACTATTTTCTCTTGTGTTATGTTTTGGTTTTTCTCATTCTTTTCAGTTCTTCTAGGCAACATGACTAATTTGAAAATATATTTAATAAGTGGGGTGTGAGGTGTGTGTGGGGTTGGGGGGCGGCCCTTAACAGCTACCCAGAGTCTCATCTGGCTTACTTTCAGTAAAATCTCACCTCAGAGTATATGTACACTTTAAGGAGCCAGAGGGCATCAGGACCTTTGTAATCCAGTGCTTCATTAATTAATAAAAGATGTGGGCCTTCTTAAAAAACAAGCTTCACTTGAGGACTCTTAATGGGTGGGTGGGTGAGTGAGTGGGTGGGGATCTTTAACTATCTTTATACTGGACACTGTGTGAATTGCTAGGGATACAAATACAAGCAAGAAGACAGTTATCTGTCCTTAAGAAACTTACATTCTAATGAAGGAAGATGCTATATAAAAGGTGGGAGTGGGGAGAAAAGAGCATGGCAATAGCATTAGGGACAGTCCTTGGAAGCCTAGTTTTCCAGAACTTAACAGAATTCTAGGATCTTGTGAGAGGGGAATGAGGATAGACAGTGCAGATGGCATGGTTTATAATGGCCAGGAAATCATGACTTGACAAGAGTCTGAATCAAGGAAAGATTTTGATAGTCTAGAATGAAAGATCAAATATTATAAAGTAAAACTTATATTGATAGCTTCTTGTTGATGTTGGAACACCTTTCAGCAGTGCAGATCAAAATCCCTGTAATTTTAGTAGATCGGTCTTATACTTAGTGACCTAAGTCCTAACTGACTTTCCCTGGGCCATAAAACCAGGCAGTCACTCCTCCCTTCTCCCCATCTGGGTTCCACATAGAGTAAATACTCTTACTGATATTATGTCAGGTTGTCTCTCAGATGAGATTTAACAGGATTAAATATACAACTTCATAAGTATGATATAGCTGGATAATCGTTCCCTTAAGAAAAATCTGAGTGTTTTAGTGAGTGAGCTCAGTGTGAGTCGGCAGTATGACTGCCAAAAGGCAGATGTTGTCTTTGACTATGTTAAGAAAAGCAGTCCTCAAAGGGAGGGACAAAAATGACAAATGAGAGCAGTTATGAACAGAATGTGTATAGTGATAAAATGGTGCAAAATATAGTCAATATGAAAATAGTTTAAGTAGAAACAAGTTTTGAGAAGCAGTATAGGTGAATTGGAACACTGCTTAAAATATAGAAATGATGAGCCCTTTGCAAGGGGTGCAGTGCATCTCAAGTGCTGGGGAGAAAATAACCCAAACTATTTGGAAACTAGTCAAAAGAGCTTTAAACTAAAAAGGCAAAGAGGAGAAAACCGCCAGCATACATCTTTTCTTTTGTCACAGAGAAGAGTAGGTACAATGTTAGGAAGAATAGTACAGCAAAAGAAAGAACAGCAGAAGAGAGCACTAAGGTATTTGTCTGATAACAGATGAATCAAGAACAGAGCTGGCAGAAACACTGATGGACTAAGATGGTCCTGTACTAATAAAAGAAAAGGGAAGTCATTTCAGTGAAGATCTGCCACAGAAGAAAGATGAGCCATTTTGTTGTCAGAGTATATACCACACATTGCACAGATAGAAAGAACAGATGACTTAGTTCAGGAAACATTAGAAACCCTCAGCAAAGGAATGACAGAAGTGAAGGGAGACTTCGGTGATCTGGACATCCCTTAGATCCCTCTGCCCAAAACAAGACAGATTTTAATTTTGCATGAATGATGATTTCTTCTTTCAAAGGGTGGAAAATCAACACAAGGAAATTCTATTCTGGATCAGATTCTTACTGACAGGGATAAACTGGTTGGTGGGGTGGAAATAATGGGAACCTTGCGAGGGGAGTGTTATTACTTCTTAGGTTTTGTGATAGAAGAGACAAAAGCCAGGAATAATATAGCAGGTTTCTGCTATTTTGGGAGAGGAGATTTCATATGAAATGAAATAAGTCATGAACTTCCTGTCCATGGATCTGACATAAAATTTCTTCCATGCTCCTCTAATTTGTTTATGATGTCACCTTTTCAATCATATACCCACTTGGAGCTTATCTTGGTGAGTAATGTGTGAGATGTTGCCAGATCACTTTCCAGTTTTCTCAACAATATTTTGGTTGAATAATGCCCCAGTAGCTGTGATCTTTGGTTTATCAGAACACTTAGGTTACTGTGCTTATTTGGTTGGTTATTTTTTTTTATATTTTGTATTTAATCTTTTCCCCTAATCAAAATCTCTCACCCAGTACTAAATTATTTTAATGATTATAGCATTGTAGTCACTGTACACAAGAATAAAGTCCAAATGAGTATATGATCTATGAATAAAGATTAATACTATAAACAGATTAGTGGAGCAAGGAATAGTGTATTTATCAGATTTATGGAGAAATTTTTGACTAAACAAGAGAAGGAAAACATTATGAAGTGCAAAATGGATAATTTTGATTACATTAAATTGAAAAGTTTTTTGCACAAACAAACCCAGTGCAACCAAAATTAAGAGGGAAGTAGAAAACTGGGAAAGAATTTTTGCAACTATTATCTGTGATAAAGGCCTCATTTCTAAAATATATAGAAAACTGAGTCAAATGTACAAGAATACAAGTCATTCCCCAACTGAGAAATGGTCAGAGGATATGAACAGTTTTCAGAGGAAGAAATTAAAGCTATCTATAGTCATATGAAAAAATGCTCTAAATCACTAAACTGATTGTATGATTCTCCAGAATGGTTGGATCAGCTCACAGCTCCAACAATGAATTAGTGTTCCAACTCTCCCATATCTTCTCCAACATTTATCATTTTCCTGTTTTGTCATGTTAGCCAATCTGACAGGTGTGATGTGGTATCTCAGAGTTGTTTTGATTTGCATCTCATCTCTCTATAATCAATGATTATACTATCAATGAGTACTATATCGAATAGTAATGGGGATAATGGGCATCCCTGTTTTACCCTGATCTTACTGGAAAGACTTCTAGCTTATCTTCATTTCAGATAATAATGACTCTTGGTTTTAGATATATATTACTTACTTAAAGGATACCTCCATTTATTTCTATGCTTTCTAGTGTTTATTAATAAGATTGAGTCTTACAAGTTTGTCAAAACTTTCTCTGAATTTACTGAAATGATCATATGATTTTACTTGATTTTGTTATTAATGTGGACTCAGTTGTGTTTAGTTTTCCTAATATTGAACCAGCACTGCAATCCTGGTGTAAATCTAGTCTGTTCATAATGTATCATCTTTGTGATATATTGCTTTACTACCCATGCTCATGTCTTATTTAAAATTTTTGTATCAATACTCATCAGGAATTTTTTTATTATTTTATTATTTTTCTTTATCTGTTTTGACTTTCCCTGGTTTAGATATCACAACTATATTTGTGTCATAAGAGGAATTTGGTAGGACCCCTGCTATAATTTTTTTTTTGAAATGATTTATAGAACATGAAGATTATTTTTTTTTTAATGGTAGAATTTGCTTACAAATCTGTCTGCTCCTAAGATTTTTTTTCCTTTCGGAGTTCACTTATAGCTTCTTTAATTTCTTTTTCTGCGACAGGGTTATTTAAGTACTCATTTCTTTTCAGTTTATATTTTTATAACTATCCATTTCATTTAGGTTGTTGATTTCATTGGTATATAGTTGGACAAAATAACTCTTACTAATTGTTTTTATTTCTTTGTTGGTTGTGAATTCAGCTTTTTCATTTTTGATAATGGTAACTTGATTTTTCTTTTTTTTAAAAGAATCAAATTAGCTGATCTGTTTTTTCCTATTTATTTAATACTCTCTCCCTTGTACAACCAAAAAAACCCCAAACAATCCAGTTTCTAATTTTATTAGTTCAGTATTTTTTGTTGTTTTTGTGTGTTTTTCCTTCCAAATTTGTTAATCTCTTCTTTGATTTTTCATGATTTCCATTTTGGTGTTTAATTGTGAGTTTTTATTTCTAGGGTTTTTTTTTTTTGTTAGTAATCTCAATTTGTTGATCTATCTTTTCTCTTTTTAATTGATGAAAGCACTTATAGATAGACATTTTTCCCACGGGCTGCTTTGATTGCATTCCATAAATTTTGGTATACTGTGTCATTGTTTTTATTTTAATACAATTATCGATTGTTTCTACAATTTGTTCATTGATCCATTAATCCCATTCTTTGGGATTAAGTTATTTACTTTAAAAGTAATTTTTAATCTTTGCTTCAAAATCCCTCAGATTTATTTCATATTTTTGCTTTTTTTGCATTTGTTTCCAAGGTTTTTTTGTCCTAATTCATGATATTGTTTGTGAAGATGCCTTGCACAACTGAGAAATAAGTATACTCCTTTCTATTCCCATTCAGTATTCCCCAAAGGCATATCATAGCTAATTTTTCTAATATTCTATTCAAGGTTTTTTTGTTTATTATTTACTTAGATTTATCTGGGTCTGAAAGTTATAAATTAAGGTTCTTCAGTATTAAGTTTTGCTCTCTATTTTTCCTTGTATTTCATAAACTTTTCCTTTAGTAGTTCAGCCACTGTGCCATTTGGTGCATATTTGTTTAGTATTGAAATTAATCATGTATGGTACCTTTCAACCAACTGGAGTTTCCATTCTTATTTCTGTTTTTGTTATTGTTTTCTCTAGTTGCTATCCCTGCCTTTTTTACTTGAGCTGAAGCATAATAGATTCTGCTGTGGTCCTTTATTTTAACTCCCTTTGTATCTTTATGCTTTAAGTGTTTTTCTTGCAAATAATATATATACATATTTTGTTTCTAATCCATTTTGCTAACTGCTTCTGTCTTATAGGCAAATTTATCCTATAAACATGCACTGCTAATTGTATATCTTCCTTCATTTTATTCTCTTAGATTTTTTCCTTGCCTCTTTCCCTTGCCCCTTAGTACTTCTGACTAATCCCTTCTGTAATTTATTCTCTCTCTTCTCTGCCCCCTTTTTTTCCCCCTGACCCCTCTTTAAGAGTGTTTTACTTCTATTTCCTTCCTTAATTTACCCTCCTTCCTATTTCCCTGTTGACTGAGATGTATTTTTGTAATCAACTTTGTGAATTTCTTCTTTCCTTTGAACAGTGTAGATGAGAGTAAGGTTCAAGTATAGCCCATTCCTTCCTGCCTTCTCTTGCCTCCTCTTGCCTCCTCATTGGTGTATAGGCTCCTATTTGCGTATAGTATTTGTGTGGGATAATTTTCCTCCTCCTTTCTCTCTCTTACCCCTATCCCAGGTTGTTCTTCTTCCCCACCCTTTCCATTCTTCTTTCGTGGTTATCAGAATATAATAGAATCAATCTCAGGCCTTCTCTGTTAATTAAACTTTCTCTTAAAGACTTTCTGGCCCTTGCTTGAAGTTCTGAGGCTATATGTGTATCATCTCCCCACATAGGAGTGTAAACAATTTAACCTTGTCTGGTCTCTTAAGATTACTCACTCATGTTTATCTTTTTATGTTCTTGATTCCTGTGTTTGTATGTCAGATTTTCTACTTGACTGGTATTTTCATCAAGAATATTTGAAAGTCTTCCTATTTCATTAAAGGTCCATTTCTTCCCATGTAGAATTATACCTAGTTTTGTTGGGTAAGTTATTCTTGTAAACTTAGATCTTTTGCCTTTTAGAATATCATATGCCAACCTCTCCTTTTCTGTATGGTTGCGACTGCTAAATCTTACATCATCCTGACTGGCTCCTAAATACAGAAATAATTCTTTTTTTCTGGCTGTTTGCAGTGTTTTTTTTTTCTTCGACTGGGAGCTCTGAATTTTGGCTATATTTTCCTAAGAGTTTTCATTTTGAGCTTTCTTTCAGAAAGTCTTTCAGAAAGACTGGTAGATTCTTTCATTTCTACTTTTTCTTCTGGTTCTAAGATACCTGGTTTTTATGGTTTTCAGGTAGTCTGGTGATTTTTAAATTATCTCTTCTTGATCTGATTTCTGTATCTTTTGTTTTTCCTGTGAGGTACTTCATATTTTCTTCTATTTTTTTCAGTCTTTTGACTTTTTATTTCCTAATATTTCTTGAAGTCTTCCACTTGGCTAATTTTAATTTTCAGGGACTTATTTTCTTCAGTAAGTTTTTATACCTCTTATTCCAAGTTGATATTGCTCTTTTCCTATCTTCTTTTACTTTTACTTCTTTCACTCTTACTTCTTTCCCAATTTTTTCTCTACCACTTTTATTTTTTTAAGGTCATTTTTCCATTCTTTTTTAAAACTCTTGCTTTAAGTCTTCGAAATCTTATTGGACTTGTGTCCAAACTTTTTAATTTGAGGCATTTCAGGTAGATGTTTTTGAGTTATTCTCTTCAGAGTTTGTGTCATTAACTTCCCTGTTACCATAATAACTCTTCATGATTAAGTTCCTTTTTTATTTGCTCTTTCTTGACTTTGGACTTAGTGTGTTGGACTCACACAATTCTGGAAGTTTAGGCTGGCCTGAACTTGTATCCTCTTTGTCCTTCTGCTTTCACAGCTCAGGTTAGGGAGCTGCAAACTTTCTGTGCTCCCAGAGTGATGTGATCCAAGGAAAGGTCTACTTACTAGTCTTCTGGTCTGAGTTCTCTAAGTTTCTGACCTAGGTTTGGATGTGTCGCCTGTGCCTGGTTGGGAATTTCAAGAGCCTAGTGCTGGACTCTGAAGTTGTTAACCTACTGGGGAAGCTGTGTTAGTTCAGAGTGACTGCACTGTAAGCTACCTTTTTGTCAGGGACTCCTGCCCTGGTTATTCCACTGCAGGTTTTAACCTGAACTGGAGGCTAGAACTGAATCCCTACTCTGCTCCTGAAATCAGAGATGCATAGTTAGGATTTTCTTTCAGACTTGTTCCTTGCTTACTCGTTATATGAGGCCCCATGCTCTCTGCTTTGGATCTGTGATCAGAAACTTGGTAATGGTTAAGAAAGCCGTCAGATAGCACTGAGAGCTGTCCTCTGTGCTTACTCAGAGATCCCCTAACATCTTGTTCTGCCCCTGTGCTTTTGACTTTCTTTCAGAGCCTGGGTTCTGGTGTCCTCCCTACTGCATGTTCCTGCCCAAACTGTCTTCCTCAGTGTCCAAAGACGTCTCTATCTCACTGTTGTCCTATATAGGCTGGAGAAATACCTCACTAATTTTTTTTTCTTGATTTTCCCCATTACAATCCACATCTTTGTAGAGAAGGTAGAGTGGGTTGTGTAAACCTGAAAATATCTGGTTAAAAAAGGCCAACAAGTCAAATGCATATTGTTTATTCCCTTAAAGCTAGCAGTTTCATGCTCATGGAATCAGAAGGAAATCTCTGCCTGATAGAAGAATGAGCAGGCTTAAAATACACTTTGCCATGAGAAAGGAATTTTCTTAGTTGTGTAGGTTGTAAACACAGTGAGACAAGACAATTGGCAAGGTAGAGTCAGCTGGAAATTAAGATCCCAGGATGTCTATTTTCCTCGGTCTCTGCATATCAAGATAAGAAAAATCCATCCTGTCATAAACAGGTGTTGCTGATACAAAGGGCATTTTTAGAGTAAACCAAAGCAGTATGATTGATTAGTT
This sequence comes from Bettongia penicillata ogilbyi, assembly GCA_023548195.1. Taxonomy (NCBI): domain Eukaryota; kingdom Metazoa; phylum Chordata; class Mammalia; order Diprotodontia; family Potoroidae; genus Bettongia; species Bettongia penicillata. The sequence goes on from JAJHZJ010000065.1 coordinate 6,021,493, forward strand.
TAGGCTTTGACCCTTATTAAAAGTCCAAAACTGATATTAAATGTTATCAGTTGTATTGCTAGGTGATAGGCAATTTTGCTTCCTGTTATTCAGCCATCTCAACTCTACCCCTCTAGGATTATCTTTAATGCCATCTTTTATTAAGTTGTTCTGCCTCTTTATTTCCTAGAGTCTGCCTTTTTTCTTGTCCATCGTTATGGTTTTATGCCTGCCCTTAGAATATAGGTGATAAAATTGAATATCATTTTTTATTTGGTGTGCAGCCATTAGCCACATTTATTACCTCTATAATTGCATAGTCATAATCCTTTTTCTGAAATTTTGCTAATCCTCCTAGAATTCATTACAGTATTGAAACTAACTCATTGCTAACTCCATGTAGATTATCCCTATCTCTTTATTATTTGTCCACTTCAAAGCCTGGCTGTGCTGCTGATGAGGTTTGTGACTTGAGGCAATCCTTTCACCTCTTTGGTCTTCTGTGATACCAAAGTACTTTCTAGTGCTGTTTGTGAAGAAAACGTCTTATGACTAAAACGTCTTATCACTTTGTCATCCTATAAATGTTAGGTATTTTTGTTATTACATTCCTAAAATGTGACTTACATACTTTTCCATAGTGCTTTGAATGTGCGTTTAATTTGCCCCCACTTGGAATGTTCTCCCCCAACTTCTTAGGTCTTTATGTCAAATCTTTAAACCTGGCTCTTCCTGGAGACTGCGGTAGCCTTTGTTCTTCACTTCCTATATCTGTAGCTCTTAGAATGTTTTTGTTACATAGATCTGATAAGTACTCAATAAATAATTGTTTATTGTTATACCTAAAAAAAGCCCCAATCATTGAGTATCTATTATGGACAGAGTGCTGTGGGGGATAGGAGTTGGGGGTGGGGGGGAGAAGCAGTGGGAATTAAGAGAAACTAGGATGTTTCTAGGGGAGAAAGTACAAGATCTGACGTCTGACAGGAGGACTCTGGGATGATTCCAAAGTTTTAAGAGTGGTTGACAAATAAAGAAGTCAGAAGGAGTAGCTTGGCTTTAGACATGTTGAGTTTATACTTAAATGTCAGTGAATTCTGAAATGTTGGAAAATCATTTTGTTTTGTATAGATTTGGAAGAGAACCTTAGAAATCAATTTTGCTTAAACCCTCCCTTCCCCCTTTTAAAAAAGTTTTATTTATGCCTTTGTCTTTACATCACAGGCATTTCTGGGTATATTCCCTCTTCCTTCCACCCTACCTGGTACCCATTAGTTCTTCCTTGAAACAAAGACAAAAAAAGCCAGTTTAGTAAAACCTATCACATTGATCAGCCTTAACAGAGTATGCAATCAATGCATACCATCTCTCTAGCAAACAAAGGAGGAGGAAAGTGCACTAATCATCTGCTGGGGTGAAAATTGGTTATGATAATTATGTAATGTTCAGTTTTGTTTTATTCTTTTTATTTACATCAGTGTAGTTACTTTATATATTATTTCCCTGGTTCTGTTTATGCATCAGTTTTTGCATGTTTCTTTGAATTCCTTGTATTTATTGTTTTCTTAAAGTATAGTAACATCCATTGTATTCATACTATTACAGTTTGTTCATCTTTTATACCCAGTTGATGGAAATCCGCATGGTTGCTAGTTGTTTGCTATCACAAAAAGTGTTGTTATAATCTTTTGGGTATATGGTAACTTTCCATCTTGTACATATGCCCAGTATACGCAGTCCTCGTTTAATTGATGAGAAAACTAAGCTCCAGAGAAGTTCACTGATTTGTCTCTGGTGAACCAGCTGCTTCACATAAGAGCTGAGACAAGAACTTCCGTGCTCTTCCCAGTCCATTACTCTTTCCACTACAACACACGCCCTTCTCTTTTGTGTTGCAAGTAATTACAGATATTTAGTTTGTTTTTTATCTTATTTATTTTGAGAAGGAAAAACTTAACAGATTACAACTTACAAATTACTAGTTTCTAGGGAGAGAAGCTTGTCAGGTTTCAGGTGTTAATTTAAAACATGGATTCAGAAAAAGGTGATTCTGTAGAGTACAATGTTTGTTGTTGATAGTGGTAAAAATTGATTTTGATTTGTGTCCATCTAGCTCATCTTAAAACACCTCCATACTACTGTTATTGGTTCAGTGGGATAATATGTGAAGCTGAACAGTTTTATTTCTGTCACATACCATGTTTACCTCATGATTTTAAAATGTTATGTGCTTTTTTGAAGATTTTCCTCTTAATAACATAATTTATTTTTCTTTTCTACCAGTTTCTTAAACAGTTAGGTCTGCATCCCAACTGGCAGTTTGTTGATGTGTATGGTATGGAACCTGAACTCCTTAGCATGGTGCCACGACCAGTTTGTGCTGTATTGCTTCTTTTTCCAATTACAGAAAAGGTAAATATTTGCTAAGACAAAGGTATTGGTCAAAACAAAATTTTTTTTTATTGTGAAATTAAAGCCACAGTTCGTTTTATTGAAGTAGATAGCATTTGTTTTCCTAAAATTAGCAGTTAGCTTATCCTTCAGATGTGCAGCATGTTATAGTGGATAGAATGGGAATCTGGAATCAGGAACCTGGATTCAGATTCTTCCTCTCATACTTACTAGCTTTGTAACCATGGTCAAATTATTTATCCTCAGTGAATATCAGTTTTCTAATCTGCAAAGTTGTGGATCATAACCTGTAGTAACTGTTACATAGAAGTAGAGCATTAAATGAGTGAATATATATATATATATTGCTTTGTAAACTTTAAAATACTATGTTAAATGCCAGCTATTATTATATTTGGACGTCTGAAAAACTAGTTTAATTGATCAAATAGGATTGTTAGTTCCTGATATTCAACATTTATAATTCAGTATTAGGATCAGAATGGGAGCTAGTAGACCTATGATTTTCCCTAGATGAGGAAACTACTTATTCAGATTGACATCTTTTCTGCAACATAAAGTTTTAAGAGTTGCCTAGGATCCGAATAGTTTATTAACTTCTGGGTCATTTTCATCATATGTATAATTATAATTGTACTAATTTCAAATCTGTGTTCAAATTTTTGATAAGGTTTTCCATACTGTATTTAACCAGATATGTGCTGATAGCAGGAAACAATCCAAAATAGGAAAATCAAGAGAAAGTTGTAGGGTCAAAGAGGCTGAGACTGAGAAAAGGCCTTTGATTTTGATTTAGAAATCATTGATAACTTTTGAAAGTGGTTTCACTGGAGTGGTGTTGGTCACCAGATTGCAAGAGATTGAAGAATCATGAATATAAGAACTGGCCAAAGTCTTGGAGAGTCTGGAATTATATGTATGGTGGGGCTAGTCTTGGAATGGAGGCAGGAAGTTTTTCTCTACAGAGGAACACAGAGAAATTTTGAGGTGGAGAAAGTGGAATTTGAAGGAACTCACCTTAATCTTTTTAGTAAAATAGGAGGTAAGGTCCTCCATAGAGAATAAGGTAGTAACAGTCTGGATTTCAGAAGAGAAGAACTCATATGCCTGTTGATTTGAGAAAAAGTTTGGAATGGTTGGTATAGGGCTTGATAAAGTCTACTAAAAAAGAAAGGATCACTGAGAAATTTAGATCTATAGCATTCATTTGTAATAGGGGCATTTGGTTTGATTTTCTGATTTTTTCCAGTTAGGTGCTGTTGAACCTTTTAGGATTAGAGTAGAGAGACAGTAGGCTTCATCAGTGGTTGTGGCTATGTAAGTGGGAATTGTATAGTGGAGTAAAAATTGTAGAAAGAACATCCTGAAGTGTCTAACTCTGGGGATCGTATGGGAATGGAAGTGAAGTCAGAATTGGGCCTATATAAAAATAGATGTGGGGGAGGTCAAAGAATTGGTGTTTGCAGTGAAGGTAACACTATGTAAAAAAAGAAATGATTAGTATAGCATAACCTGATTTCTTGTGATTCCTTGCTTCCTTTTTTACATGTCCACTAGCTATCTCTTTAATATTGTCTAGAACTTTGCCAAGAATCAGAGTAAAATTAAATAGTCTATAGTTTGTAGAGTCTACTTTCTTTTCTTCCCTTTCCTTCTCCAAAAATTGGGAAAACATTTGCCTTTCTCTCCAGTATTGCAGTGCTTGTCTCATTCTCCATTCTCTTTCAAAAACCACAGACAGTGGCTAAACTGTCAGTGGTACTCATCAATTCTTTAGGTACCACAGAGTATATATAGCTCATCTAGGCCACATTGTGTGAAGAACTCTATTTTCTCTTGCTTGTTACATGTGCTTTGCATTTATAGATGTTTGGGTTTTACTCCCAAGTATCTTTCTTAGACATTATCTCATTTGAACATTTGAATTTCTCCATTCCTTTCTTCTTCTACAGTTGCTACTCTCTGTGAAAGAGTGGAAAATTTAGGGGGTACAAATCACTGAAATCAGTGATCTTTCAAATTCTAAGAAACGACAAAAAGAAATGGCAGTTTCAGTTTAGTTCTTTAAGTTAAGAGCTGTATTTTCCTTGAGATGTGGACCATTTATTTTCTTAATGCTAAGAATCTTGGCAAAGAAGACCAGACCAGATTGTACTCAAGAAATAGACTGTATAAGTGTGTAATGATCTCTAAAATCTAGACTTCACACTTCTTGATCTCTTCCACCTACACTTGTGCCCACAAAAGTACCCATACCTTCATATCTGTCAGAACTACTCTACCTTCAAGGTCTGTAACTTTAACTCATTTTCCTGTCTGACCACAACCACGTGTCTCTTCCCTTCCCACTGTCTTGCTTTTTACCCTCACTGTAAAATTTTGTTTAAAAAGTGCTATCATTTTTCAATGATTTGCCCTTTTTAAGCAATGGAAATCTTCCTCATAACAGTGAAGTACACATTAAGTGTGTGTGACAATATACATGTCTCATTCTGTACCTAGAGATTCCGGTCTCTCCTCCCAGAAGTTGAGAAGTTCACTATCAGTTCTCTGACTTTATAACTGGTCTTTCACCAAGGCTCTAATGTCTTACAGTGTTATTTTCCTGCATGTTGTGTGGTCATTGAATAAATTTTCTTTTTGTTCTGCTTATTTTACTCTGCATTAGTTCATAAAGTCTTCCCAAGTTTCTTCATATTTATTTTTTTATTGCAGTGTAATATTATTCCAATATATTCATACAGCACAGTTTGCTCAGATGTTCGCCAGTTGATGCTTACCCACTGTGTTTCCAGATCTTTGTTATTACAGAAGTTGGGCTACAAATTTTCTTTTTATAGAATCTTTCCTTCTATTTTTAATCCTCTTGATAAGCTTCAGTAACTTAAAACGTAGATACAATTTAGTGACTTCTAGGACAGTTCAAAATTGTTTTCTAGAACTCTTGTATTGATAATACATTAGTGTGTCTATCTTCCCCTAGATCCTTCAACATTTGCCATTTTTAATCTTTTGTCATTTTTGCTGATCTGATAGTCATGAGATGAAGCTACAATGTTGTATTTTTATTCTTAGTCATTGATGATTTGGTATATTTAATATTCTTAATAATTTTCATTTTTCATGTTCTTTTTATACAAAAGATGGAAAGATATGGGCTTGACAGTAATATAGTTTTTTAATTTAGAACAGGTTGAAAGGCAGTGATTTGATGTTGACTTGGAAGGATATCTTTAGTGGAATGACCCTGTACTGCCTCATTTTTTTTATCAGTTTCTTCGATAAAGGTTTAGATGACATACTTACCAAATGAGCAGAGGTCATAAGGCAGAGAGGGATAGCTATTGCATTTGAATGCTAGAATCCTAAAAGATCTTGCCAGGCCAGAACATTGGATCTAATAGGATCAAATATGCTCAGGTGGATCTGTAATCTTATTGGTGAGGTTATTCCCTTTAGAGTTAGACATCACAATTTCCTTATGCCTGCCCATCTGCACACTCTTGTCCATAATCTGCCATAAATTCACCAGAGAGCCTCCACTTAGTGATGCAGTAGTTGGTCACCTCAGCATCTCAAGAATGCCAACAGAGCACACGTAGGCTTTTGGCTAACCTTTGTGCTTACCTTAGGAATAATCCACCTTAATTTTCACTTGCATTTTTTTGATGACATCTTTTGTTCTTTCTCCTTCATAATTTTGTGACTGTATTATATTCTGTTCATGCTTATCCTATCCCTCTTCATTGCCTCTTCAAGTTTCACTTCTTTAGAGACTACAGCATTCTATAACTTACTGTCAGAAAAAATATTTTAAAAGATAGGTTTTTGTTTTAAAAAGAAAATTGCAGTCATTAAGGAAGCTTTGCAATTTCCTGAAGGCAGTTTAGCAGTCAGCACCAAGTCATCTGTCAGCAAGAGCATCTAGATGACTACAAGTTCCTCCTGGGAAAGGTAAACAAAGGAGTTGGTAGAATTTGTTTTTATTAATATTCAGATGTGACCGGAAACATAATTTCTTGAGTTACTTAGTCATCTGATATTATAGAGGTAATAAATATTTGCAAAAAACCACCATAAAAATAATTACAATTTATGTGCTAATTATGTTTCAGAGGATGAAAAGGTAGAGAAATCCTTTTAAGAACTTGACAGGACTCCCAAATTAAGTAAAATATACTTTGATCCTATGTGATTTTAATGCAAAGATATGAATATTTTAGGTGAAGGTGGTAAAAAAAAATGATTGGAAAATATGAATCAGGAGAAGTGTCAAAGTCATATAGATGATGCAGAAGCTTCATCCCTGTACAGTGCTCAGCATGGTAAACAATGAATAACATGACAGAAAATGAAATTGATTATATTTTAACAGGTCAGAAATGACTCTACTGATAAATTTCTTCCTGGATGAGCTTTCTCTGTATAGTCAAACACCACCTTGTCAAAGCAAATATAAAAAAAATGAACATAGAGCTAAAAGAAAGTAAAAATTCAATAGTGATAAATGTATAGTTTCATTCAAAGAATTGACCTTACAAATACAATATAGAGGAAATAGTAACTTGTCTGAAAAAGGTGAGGGTGTTGTACACTGCAACCTCAGTGAGTCCACAGTGGTATGGAAGCTAAAAAGGGTAATGTGATGTGTGGGGATTAAGGAGGTGACAGACCTGCTCTACTCTGCCCTTGTTAGGTACTGGGAGAGTATTGTCTTCTGGGCACTACGTTTAGGAATTCCATTGAACTGTAAGATTTAAGTTGATTGAGTACAGTATCTCTTTTATATGTATATATAATTCCTATTTACATATACATATATTTATGTGTGTATCTATACATACATGTATATATATGTACATATATGTATATATGTATGTGTGTATATATGTGTGTGTATGTGTATATCTCCAAGATGCTTAACTTAGTGCCTAAGACAGTTGTTCAGTCATGTCAGTGGTGTCCAACTCTTTATGTCCCCATTTGGCTTTTTCTTGGCAAAGATATTGGAATGGTTTGGTATTTCCTTCTTCAGCTCATTTTACAGAGGAGGAAACTGAGACAAACAGGGTTAACTGATTTGCCTTGGATCACACAGCTAGTTAAGTGTCTGAGGCCAGATGACTTTAGATCTGTCATTCTGTCCACTGTGCCACCTAGCTGCCCCTATATAATATAAATGATCTTTGAATAAATAAGTGAATGATAACATTCTGAGAAAACAGTGCATGATACTCTTTGAGGACCGACTGAAGGAAAACTCAAACACAGTAAAACAAAACGGTTTCTTGAAGGAGAGATTGAATTTGAGAGGGTCCGAGCCCTGAGTTTTGTGGTGGGTGATGGCTGATGTTTTCTTTTCATAGTGGATCCTTGTGAAAAGAGGATTGTAAGCAGGAACGGTACCAGGAGCATCAAGGCTGGTAGCAAAGGAACGTACTGCATGGTCACTGGTCCTCATCACAGACCATGGCGGATTGTCCTGTATCAGCGCCCACCTACTGTTCCTTGGCCTTGCGCCAGCATCTCACGTCCCTCAGAGCCTTCTTGAGGATCAGGGGAGGAGCATAACAGGCCTCTGAGGAGCTGCCTTTTCTTTTTCTGTAGGGACTTGGGAGACACACCACCCATTTGTTGCCAGAAAACAAACCACTTCCCCCAAAAAAGCTAATTCTGGTTCACCTTCCTCTGCATTGCCCATACTGTACTTCAGCAGTATCGCTCATCCACATCAGTTGTTCTGTGCTTGACCAGTCCTCTGGTAGTTTATGTTCCATTTTGGAATGAAGGGAGACAGACACTCATAGATCTTTCACCAGTTAACAGAAGGTTTACTTACCCATAGCAGGAGAAAGATATTTGACAAGATCGTGCAGTAAGGACACCTCGAGCTGATTCAGCCCAGTGAAGCTCACTTGCTGATTGTTTTCTACCAGCCAAGCATTAGAGAGCACCTGCAGCAGAATTCTTGTAACTGCTTTGAATTCAGGAGACTAGGAGGTGACATCAGCAGCTTCAGCCTTGAGCCCTTTGAGCTCAGAACAACACAAGGAACCCATTTTATGGGGCAGGCATGGGTCCTACCAGATCCCCCTTTAATAGAATTCAGAGATCTTGGTTTTAATGAAGTAGAATTTTCTTTACTTTACCATTCCTAATACAATTGACTTTTTTCCTGGTCAGTATATAAAAATATTTCCACTCAAGTTTTAAGAAATTATATAATAAACATCTTTAGAATTTTAGAAACATGTTAAGACAATTTTCTTTATGTGTTCATCTAAAGAAAATCTACCTCATTAATTGTAGACAATTTACTGACTTAGTGAGGAGTCATTGTATCTGGAAAATCGTCTATTAAATCTAAATGACTTCTAGAGTTTAACTTTGAAGGGAGTGTGGCACTTTACTTTTTAATTGGTATTAAAATTTTTAATCTTCCATAAGCTCCTGTGAATTATTTTCTTAGACTTAGTTTTAAAAGAACTTTATTGGTAATTTCTCTGAATATAAACAAGAAATAACTCAGTTGAAATACTTTATATTTCCTTTTGTGTTAAAAATTTCAAAACCCCAATCATTTACAGTTTTTGTCCTTTGACTTGTATAATTCTTCAACTTAAGAAAATTCGTCAATAAGTAATATTTTTTTAGGTGTTTTTAAATCATTTAGGAGTCTGAAGTAGGCATTCTACTGGACTAGAACTAACTTGGGCTAGTTCTCTGGTAGTTTATGTTAAATAGTTGAACAAAATGAGACAACTGTAGGTAATTCAGCCCGATTTACTTAGCTTTTGCAGGCCACAACCTCAAGTTGATCAGCTGAGAGAAGCTTCTGTGCCTGAGTTGCCATCATGTCTTGACAACCAGTCCTCCAATAGCTAGTCCTGGGAGCCCCCTGTCCTCTGCTCTGCCAACAGGAAGGCCCCTACACCAATCAGATCCCAAGGATATCCTTACTACCCTTCATGGTTATGACAGTATATATTATTTCCCTCTGAGTAAATTTCATCCAGGTCTTCTAGTTTCCTCCAAAACTCTCATTTCTTTGGGAAACACTATTTCATAATATTTCTGTGCCATAATTGTTTAGCCGTTCTCTAATAGGTGGGTACCCCCTTAGTTTCCAGATTTTTACCACTATGAAAAGAACTGCTATAAATATTTTTGTACGTATAATATAGGTCCTTTTCCTTCATCTGATCTCTTTGATCACAGATCAAATTTAATGATACAAGCCTATTTATAGTATCACTGGCCCAAAAGACATGGCATGGCTGTGCTTTCCAGAATGGCTGGATGGATTCACAGTTCCACCCACTGCATCAGTGTGCCTGTTTTCCTGTAGTGCCTCCCATCCAACATTGTCATTTTCCTCATTTGTCATCTTTGCAAATTTGATGAGTATGAGTGCAACCTTGGGATTGCTTTAATTCACAGTATTTAGTTGTTTAAAGTAGTTTTTCAGATGGTTGTTGATAATTTAGATTCTTTCAAAACTGCTGCCTGTTAAGGAAGGGTATTGACTTTAAAAAAACATTTTATTTATGAAAAATAGTCACATACGTAAGTATGTTTTTTATTATAATATCACAACATTTAAATTTTTCTTCAATATATAGCCAATATAATAATAATCAATTATAGGATATATATGTACATTTAAGGAATTCCAACTGCAGTTCATCTAGTGTATCTTAAGTTTTGTTTCCAGAGTACTGTACTTATTTTTGGGAGAAAGATAAAAGGTCTGATATGCCACAGTCATATCTTGATTAAATTAGGTAGACTCTCAATATCAGGTGCTTTCTAGTAGCTCGGTGTTGTAGTGGTTAGAGTAGTGTGCCTGGAGTCAGGAAAACCTAAATTCAAATTTGACTTCAGGCATCTAATAGTCATGTGACCTGGGAAGTCACTTATTTCTTTCTGCCTCTATCAGCGTAGAATGAGGATAAGAATAGACTACCTCTCAGTTGTTACAGCACTCAAATGACATAATATTTGTAAAAGCACTTAGCATAGTATCTGGTACATATGCACTTAATAAATGCTTGTTTCCTTTTTTTCCTTCCTTTTTCCCTCTATAGTTTGCTGAAGTAGCAGTTGAGAGGACAAAACAAGTTAATGCAGGATAAGTTTAACGTCAGCATTTCAGATTTTCTGTATTTTAGACTTACAGTATACAGTCAGTGGTACTTGGCAGCTAAGGGACATCAGAGCCAGTTGACGATGACATCATTTCACTGCCTACCAAACGTACCTCAATTTCCTTCTTCTACTTTCTTTTTTTCTCCTTTTCTCTCTTCTGTTAACTTTTCCCCCTTATCACCTTCTAACAGCATGCTAGGTAGGCTATTGCTTAGCTTTACTAGTGGCAGCTAGGAATAAAGGGACTCCTGAACTTTGTTGTGTAGATTGACCTATGTTTCATTTTAGATTAATCCTATGAAGGCTAACTTGTAGCTTTAAAAGTTTGTGTGAATTTTTGAGTATTTAAAAAAATAAGTTTAATGTAGTTTTCCATTAGACTCTTTGTTGACATTTTGATTGTAACAAAGGATTTAGTCTTAATTTTGTTTCAAGAAATTATTAACCCATGCCATATAAATAACTGGTGAATTTCTGTGTTTAATTTTGAATGTAATATATTACTTGTTTTCCAGCCACAGAATGTTGACCTTTTTGCTCTTTTTAAAAAACAAAATAGTATGAAGTATTCAGAATAGAAGAGGAAGAAAAAATAAAATCAGAAGGACAAGATGTCACCGAATCAGTGTATTTCATGAAGCAAACCATCAGTAACGCCTGTGGAACAATTGGGCTGATCCACGCCATTGCCAACAACAAAGACAAAATGAATTTTGGTAAGTAATTTCTCACTCCAGGTATTTTTTCTTTGTAGTTTTAAATTGATTGCTTTGGACAGTAGGTGGTGCTCTAATTCTTCTTAATCTGGCTTAGAACTGTACTTAGAACAAAGTATTTTTTTCTGTCACCTTTTTGTCAAAGAGAAGTCAGTGCTTGAACATAGTTTTATTTTTCCTTCATAATGTTCTACAGATAAACATGTCTTTTCAAAAGAACAGCATACAGAGGGAAGGAAGGAAATAAGTACTAAGCATTTACTCTGTACCAAGCAAGCGCTGTTCTAAGTGACATGAAAAGGTCATATATTGAATTTATCCCAAGATTCCATTTTCTTCTCAAACATATGTTCTTCATACTTTAATGCTCTTTTGAAAAAGTGCTGGCCAACACAAAAATAATTAATTAATTTTTTAAAGTGCTGGCATTTAAAAAATATTATGTTAATTTTTTTAACTTTAAAAAATAAAATTATACCACTTTTATGAAACTTGTTCTCTCAAAGCAATTGAATATCAGTGATAGGAATGCTAAGGACTGAATTTTTACCTATTGTATATTAAAAGTCAGTTTTTACACACACACACACGCATACACTATGCCTAATTTACTTGTGGAAGAGTTTAGGACAGGAAGAGGATTTTATGTAATAGTATCATCAATTCTAAAAGTTAGAAAGTGATCATTCAGTCCGTCCTGTCCAAGAGATGAATCCTTGTTTGAATGATTTGAACATTTCTAATAATAGTTACTTACTACCTCATAAGACAGCCCATTTTACTTTCAAAAAGCTCTGAATGATAGGAAATTCTTCCTTATAGTGACCTAAAATTGCTTCTCTATAACTTCAGTTCTCTGGAGCCTAGAAAAAGTAGAATTCTTCAGTCATTTAGCAACTATTTATGCTTCATCTACTTTCCAAATAAAGGCTTATAGAAATTTCTCATTGTCATTTTTAATATTTTTAGAATCTGGATCAGCATTGAAAAAGTTCTTGGAAGAATCTCTAAGTATGAATCCTGAAGAAAGAGCCAGATACCTAGAAAAATATGAAGTCAGTACCAGTACCTTTTTATTATTATTTTTCATATACAGGTGAACTGTTTCAGAAGGACAATACATGTATATAAATGCTGTAACTATGTTCGAGAGGTAATTCCTCTTACCTACCAATGGCCATGTGTAATACACCTTTCCTCTCTTCCCCTGGCCACTGGCAGGTACTGCTCCAAGCCACGGCCTGAGGCAACAGCATTGGTGGTGGTTTTGAAGGAGGGAAAGGTAAACCTCATAGTTCTTTCTCTCCTATTTGCTCCTTACCACTGCTACTGGCACTTTCAGTCCTAGCATTGGTCACCTCAGCAGTATTCCTAGTCCTACCTTATTTTGTCACATTCATCTAGACACTCTGTACCTTTGATGCTCTGGGCTGTACAGCCCCCATCTTAGCTTCTGTGACAATGCTTAAGAGAACATGAATCAGATTTTGCTCTAAAATGAGGTTAAAACTTGTTCACCTTTGTAGCAATGTACATAATTAGGTGTAACTTTGTATTCCTTGGTGGGATATAGATGAAAGAAAAAGAACAAAGAAGGAAGGTCCCTTTTTATTCCCTGTTTCTCCTTTGTGGATTCTGTTTCTCAGTAGGCCAAGAAGGAGAGATGGAAGCAACCCTAGTTGGAAGCAACAAGTGATAGTGCAAAATAAAGTAGGTGTACCAGTCCTTGGGGCTCAAGGAAGGAAAGAAAGGGGGTCAAAGAGCATCAGAAGTACAAAATGAGAGAAGCATGACTTGGTAGCAGTTCATTCAAAAAAGATCTGGTGGTTTTAATGCATTACAAGCTCAACATGAGGCAGCAGAGTAATATGGCAGCCCCAAAAGTGAATGTAATCTTAGTCTTCATTAAGATAGGCATTTTTAAAAAAAGGAAAGGGGAGACAAATTGATACCAAGACCTGTTCTTGAGGGTTTAACTCCGTCTTCCCAAAGCTTTTATTTGGAGTTCCTCTTCCTCAACCTGACTTTACCTCACCCCTTCCCACCCCCACTCCCCAAGTCCTTTTTCAAGCTCTCACCTTTCTTCAACTACACTAGCTTGCTTCCACCAGTGCCCCACTTACTCTTCCAGAATGATGGCACTTGGAGCTGCCCCTGTAGCATGACCCTGGAATAATCTCCATGTTCACTGCTCAGTAGGTAGGAGAAGTGAGAGAAGGGAGGACTCTGCAGACCCTTCCAAGGGTATGTGTATATTATGGATAAAGGATAGGTAGTGGTTTGTGCTAGGTAATGCTCTGTTGTAGAAAATGTTTTATTTATGGTGGGTTCTAGTTACCTTAGTGGGTTGTAACTGTTTCATGTTCCATCTGACATCATAAAAATCTACAATTAAAAAATTGTTTATTTTTCTCTGTTCAGAACTATTGCAAGGAAGTAAAAGCAGCTTATTCTATGAGTTTTAATATATGCTTATTTTCTTCTTCCCTTCTCCTCTTTACCATTCTCTCCCTTAAACAAATATATGCCTCCATATTCATTAGCAGTTCAGACTATCCAACAGAAGAGGGTAGGAACACATTTTAAAGTCAGGCTTTAGACCATATACTCACTCCCATTACATTCTCAGTATTGTTCCTAGCCTTGTCCATTTTTGTTTGAACAAATGGGTTGCATAATTCTACTTTTTGGCATTTCAGTGACTTATATGACAGTAGAATTTAAAATCGAATCTTTTAAAATGCAGCTGATATTTTGTTAATTATGCTTGAGTTTTCTTATTTACCATGTTATATTAAGTATGTGTTGTCTTCTGAAAAGTAACACTTACTAACACAGATCATAAGCTCCTTAAGTCCAGAGACTGGGTTCTCTGATTTTCCTGTCTACTGTTGCATCCATAGTGGACACTCGGGAATGTGTTGACTTGATCTTGTTACTTCTGAATGCCAGCGCCCTTATGACTTTTTTTTTTTGTGAAAAGCTGCAAATAGCATGCCAAGCATTTTAAAAAATAATTTAAATTAACACGGTAGTCCCAAACTTTCCCTGCTTGTCTGGTGTGAAACTCTCTTCTGTCTTTTTGTGTTTATTTTTAAGTGATTCATTGATGTTTTTCCCCATCATTTTTATCTTTATAGAATTTGCCTGAATTATTATTGACACATACTTTAAGTTCAAGTATATAATTTCATCCAGTTATCAAACATCATCAAAACATCCACATCCTGCTATTTCTTTCTTTTTTGTCCTCTTCCTTCTTTCAGATAGAGAGGAATGACAGTGACCAGATTGTCCAATGGGCTGGGATGTACTTAATGTTGGGGTTAAGAGCACAAAGAGGTCTTTTTTAGAGGATCTAGGGTGGAATGAGACCTTAGAGATCATGTAGTCTGTATTGCTTGTTTTACAGGTAAGAAAACAGAGGCCCTAAAGAGGTTAATTGGCTTGCCCAAGATCATGAAGATAGTAAGTTGCAGAGCCAGGATTAGAATCGAGGTTCTTTGCCTCTCAATCTAGTGTTCTTTTCTTATTGCCACTCTAAGTGGTTTGCTAATAGTCTTGAGTTATTGTTAAGAGCCACTTTAAGCTTGAATTCTGTATTATCAGATAAAAAAATATTTACACCACATTTGTGAGGTATCGATAGCATTGCATTTGTAAGAACTAATATATCCTGACCTGTGTTGGAGCATAGGTTGTTTATCTTTAAATACAGACAGATGAGGTAAGCCCTTGTGGCATTAGCACCTCTCTTGTGTTTCCGTTGAACGGTACATAAAATAAGCATCACCAACTGCTATATTCTGTTAGAATAAAATGAATTTGCTGATGATTTAATTAACTGAGATAAGTATATGTTGCTTATATCCAAAAGTTATTTAAAATTCTGTGATTTTCTGATTTGCAGATAACAAGACTGAGCTGTTTCTGTGGGTCTGGGATGACTTAGTGTTTTAGCTAACGTACTTGTATGTTGCTATGAGGCACCTGACTGGGAAGCCTTTTAGACTTTGGGAAAGGAGTGCAGAGGTCATCTAGCACTACTTAAACCTGAAGTGTCCACTAGACCATATCCAACAAGTTTATTCATCCTGCCTCTGCCTAAAGACATTGGGTAATTGCTCAAGCTACTTTACCATCTTATGTTTTGGGGTTTAAACTTTCTCACCTGTGAAATGAGAAGGTTGAATATGGCATGATGGAAAGAAAACCTGAATTCGAATCCCATCCCTGTTACTTACTACTTGTGTTCTTGGGGAGTTGCTTCACCTCTCTGGACATTAATTTCTTTATCTGTAAAATGAAGGGATTTGACTCCATGACCTCTGTCATCTCTCTTAGTTGTAGATCTATGATTCTAGTAACTCTTAAGTTTCTTTTCATTTCTGTATCCTATTAGTGTAACCTGAGGCAGTGTATTTTGTTTTTCAGACAGCTGTGGTTGTTTACAAGTATTTTCTTAGGTTGAACTGAAATCTGCCTCCCTCCAACTTTTTACCCATTAATCCTAGTTCTCCATTGTGGGAACAAATAGAATGAAGTTATTCTCCCTCTACTGTGATTGATTATTGTTTACAAGTCTTGCAACCTTAACATTGCCGAAGTTTATTCATTTACAAAATTGAATGTGGTAATTGTTCCATAAATGCTATGTGTTCTCATTTCAGGCTATTCGAGTTACTCATGAATCGAGTGCCCATGAAGGTCAGACAGAGGTATTTTATATTTCCTGTTATTCTTTCCCTATTTTTGTTTTAATTTATCTTCTGAGCTTAATTTCTCTTGCCATCAGTGGCAGAAATTGCCCTTTTCTAGTTTTATACATTAATGTAACTAATCAATGACTAAGCTATATTGGTTTGTTTTAATGTATAGCTGTGGGATGTCACAAGGATCTTAGAACGTTTAGAGTTGTTCCTAACACACTCCAAGTGCATGCTTCTCTAAGTATCAACATGTTACTTTGGCATCTCATACCTCATGTCTTGTCTAGTTGTTCAGAGCAGTCATGGTGATTACCACTGTGGTAGGTATGTCCAGGTGGCTCTGATGTGAAAGGTGATTCCAGATGTGATACTTTATTGTAGTGAACCTGTCTTCTGTAGAAACCTGTGGACACAAAAGAGCTGTTATTACAGACAAATGAGATCATGTTTCGAAAGTGAGTTGTAAGCCAAAAAATATTATTATTGTTCAATCTACGTTTAAGCAGTCCTTGAATTTTCCCAGGCCTTGGCCATTGAAACTATAATGCGTCACTTTTTTCCCCTAGTTGAGCAGTTTCTGAAACCTGTAGTTTTGGGACTTTTAAAAATGTGGCTCTCTAGAATGAATGATATCTAACTAACGCAATTTGTTGACTGAAATAATTGTCATTGAAGTATATACAGTTTTTGGGTAATTAAGACAAAAATAGCTTTTTCCCTTGAACAGAGATAAATCATTAAATATTTATGCTGGAGGTTCATATTTTCTAGAAATCTGAATATCTGTTGTATCTTATAGCTATATCTACTGAATATATATAATCATACATTTAGAGCTGGAAGGGACCGTAGAGGTCACCTGGTCTAAGCCTTGTATTTTACAGATGAGGGAACTGAGGTCCAGAGAATTTAAGTGACTTAGGTACCCTTGGACAAGTCCCTTAAACTCTCTAGGCCTCAGATAATAAGCGGCAGAATTGGAATTTAAACTAGGTCTTCTAATTCTAAATCCAGGGCATTTTCTCTTCTTCCATATTGAATCGCATGGGAGATACTTCTTGGGATTTGCTTTGAGAAAGCGGAGGGGTCTATTGCTTTTGAAATTTTAGTTTGTTTTTCCCCAGTGTCGGGCTTCTCATCAGTTAAATATCTTGGTTACGTAAGAAAGTCCAAATGGTGGAATGTGTGGCCTCCACCTAAAACAATATAGTTGTATGTGATTTTAAAGAGATTATATGTTTGTTGCATTTTTGTTTTTTACCAATAATATACTAGTAGTTATGCTAGTTATTAATGTAGATAGTTATTAAAACTATCACAGAGTTATTTTGAGGAATAAAAAATGCAAATGCCTAATTATTATTTCTTGTTTCACATGGTAAAATTGTTTTCTCAGTGTTCAGTTAATCAAGTATTGTGTACCTGTTGTAGGTCTGCCACTAATGCCAGGCCCTTTGAGGGGGAAAAAGAAGTTTAAGAAGTAGGCCCTTGTCCTTAAGAAACAGAAATTGGGCAGGAGGTAGTGGGGAGGAAAGGGGTTGAGAATGAAGAGGAAAAAGTCAGATATAGATAAAAGTTGTTTATAATGACACAGGACAGTATAATTCAGTGTCCAAATGAGAAATGCTGATGAGTGCAGTAATATATCAGTGAAGAGAAAGGTTGCTGTAGATTTTAAGTAGGAGGAGACCTTTAGCTGGAACTTGAGGGATCAACAAAATTTGGTAGGCAGAGTTCTAGGGAGAGGGGGCATTCTTCGAAGAGGCTGCTAGATAGCAAGAGATAGATATGGGTATTCAGCCATACACTGAAGACTATCATCTTTGTATTCTGAAGGGGAGTGTGTGCATGTGTATTTGTGGGTGTGTATACATATACATATATATATATATATAACATTTTTTTTTGGCAAATAGTATAATTTAACTTGAATTTTGTACTTGAGGTTAGTCAGAGATTATATGAGATCTGTTGTGGTGTGATAAAAACTGGACTCAGTCAAGAGAACGGAGTTGAATTCACCGGTTACCTCAGACCCGTATTAGTTGTGCAGTGCTGGGCTGGTCATTGAGCTTCTCTGAGCCTCAGTTTCTTCCACTGTAAATGGGAATAATCGTACCTTTTTTTATAGGGCTCTCAGTGTAAGATAATATTGTAAGCCTTAAAACACTATGACTATTTTAAATGGAGAATTCAACCTAATACACATTAAGTAACTATTGTGTGTAAGGCATTAGAGACACAAAAGTGAAAAAAATAGTCCCTTTCAATCAGTAGACTGTCTACTACAGAGGTTATGACATACACAGCTGTCCATATAGTATAAAATTGAGTGTGGTTGGTTTGAAGGAGATAGATCTAGATGAATTACCATAGGAATATTTGAAAAGGGAGAGAAGACCTAGAGTCAGGAAGAATGATTAATAGTAGAGTGTTAAGAATACATCTTGGTGGTGATCTGATTGTATGTGAGACATTAGGAGTACTAGAAACATGGGAAGAAAAATTGTATTTTAGTACCTAGGTTGAGAAATCACTCTGAAAAGAGTGAAAGAGGAAGCTTACTTGAAATAAAGCCAGCATGTATTATATTGACTTGGCCATAATTTCAATTTATATGACCTCAGAATTGGAATTACTTTGCATAACTAGCCATTATATACGTAATCTTAATTACTTTGTGATCACTTTTCTTCTAATTTTTTTTGCTTTAACAATATTTTTCCTAGTTAATAAACTCATATTCCCTCTTCTTTCTATACCCTCATTAAAACAAATATATAGTACCCCACCCCCACCCAATCCAGCCACACACTAAAAAACAAGTTCTTAACACATGTGGATATTCAAGCAAAGCAGATTCCCTTACTGATCAAATCCAAAAATTTATGATTTGTTCTGCACTTCAAGTCTATCCACCTATTCAGTAGGCAATGAGTAGGTATTTCATCTTTATTCCTTTGGAATTGTGATTTGTTATCAGGACTACTTTGGATTATAATCCTTTCTCCTAAAATACTAATTCCTTTTCACAATTTGTTATTATTCACAAACTCAGTGAGCATAATTTATGTAACATCGTGGGTAAAAAATGTTAATAAGACTGCGAAAGAATGGTCAACTTTTACATTAAAAAATTATTTTGGATGTCTGTTTTTGCACCTCATAATTTCAGGATGGCCTTGCTATAAGCCAGGTTGACAAGGAAGTAAGTGTTTATTAAGATCTTAATATGTGCCAGACACTATAGCATGTCATAAATATATTTTAGTGGAGAGAGTTTTATGACTAGGACTTTTTTTTAGTATATCCACTGTAATGCTCATGAGTGAGAGTCCCATCCCAAATTTAGTGGATTGTATGAAATTAAAGTTACTTTATAGTAAAGAATATGAATGTTGTAAATGTATTTGTCTTTATGACATGTAGAAAATTGATTGGAAAGGAAGATTTTTCTTTTGAATACTCTTGTGTTTTTGATATCCTAGAGACCTTTCACTTCTTAAAACTTCATACACTATGGATCTAGTTTTGAATGTTGTTGGCCTTAATTTTAGACTTTGGCTATAGGCTGAAAGGTTTCACTTTATACGTGTTTAACTGAAATGGTTTTTTTTTTGTTTTTTAGTTTTTGGCAAAAATAAAACTAGAAGGGGAGATCAAGGTATAGTAACAGTAAAAATAAGGAAATTTAGTTTTCACCAGCGGCTACCAGAAAAGCCTAATGCAGTTTTTTTCTTTGATACATCTATAATCGTAGCCATTTGAGTAATCCTTCCACTGAGGCAGATTGCAGTCCATCCATGCCTGTTCTTCCTGTGTGACTTTTATTGTGTCCTCATGCAGACCTGGCGCAGAAGATCCACTTAACATGCATGGGTTCCTTAGGATATTTTCACATTGCACAGGTATCAGTGGAGTGTGCAGATAGTCCACAGGGTATTAGAAGCCACGTAGTACTAGTAAAAGAAGACTGACCTCAAAGTCCTGAAATCTAAGTTTGAATCCAAGCACTGCCCAGGTAACCATGGGAAAAAATTTAACCTCTCTGTGCCCCAGTTTCCTCATCTGTAAAATAAGGGGATTAGACTTTCTAAGCATACATCCCTGATGAAACCCTTTGTGCCAGTTCTGTGCAGTCCTTCAGTGGTGATGTGTTGTAGTTAAAGACCTCTCTCCATCGTCCTTTGGGTAATCCTGACTCTCCATTTTTTGCAGACTAGTATTTCTTGACTTGCAGCCATATAACTTCAGTGGAAGAATATTGATGTAAAAAAGATCTTCACCTTCATTTTTGGGAGAAGCTTTGAGTCATTAATAAAAATACTAATTTTCTTAAAGGCAATCTAACTTGCATTCTTCCTTTTATTCAATTCTAGGACCAGCTCATTGTTGATTAGATCCTACTCTGCTTTTTGGTTGTTTACTGTTAAAAAGTATCAGATTTGGTAGAGCAGAATGCTATCTTAAAGGCTTTCCTTCCGCCAGGTGTCTCTCAGATACGTATCAGAGTCATACAGGAAGACGGAACAACAGAGATAACTTTAGTGTGATTATTATTATCAGATGAGACTTAAAGCAAGGAGAAATTTGCTTGATAAAGGTTATTTGTCACTAGCTCGGACGAGGTCTGTTACAGAGTTTAAGAATGAAGACAGATTCCCTCTACTTGGTAAGGTTTTTCTGATTCTTCTGTTCACAGACAACATTATGCTGATTTTATTGAACACAGCAACATTGGAGGCCCTCCTGAATGAGACCTATAATCAGGGAAGAGAGTTTGACCCCATCACACAGGAAAAAAAATAATGAATGAAGAGTATATATTGATAGCTCAGACTGATACGCAGTGCAGTAGACAAGCCATAGAGCTGGTCCTTTAGTTCATATAATTTGGAAAAGCCATGTAAAGGCAATCTTAGCATTGTATTAATGTTGATAAAAAGTATAGTGTTCCCCGTCAGAGAGGCTAGTCCTCCTGCAGTGTTCAGACTAGAGCTGGAGTATTGTATTCAGTTCTGGAGCCCTTAACATTGTAAAGATTAATAAATGTTTTTTAAAAGTAGTTGGTTGTCAAATTTTTGAAGGGAGATTGTCAAAATCAAAGTTATCAAAAGGAGAACAATTTAGGATGGCAAGGAAACTCAAAATAATGTCATGAGAAACAGTACAGATGCTGGTAATGTTTATTCTGGAGAAGACAGTGGAGTAGAAAAAATGCTGGATTTTTTAATAAAGAGGACCAGTCAGTTAATCAATGAATAAATAATTATTTAATGCCTGTTACATAGTGAGCACTGTACTAGGCTCTAGACCGGAATCTTTGCTCTGTTCTTTATTATCTCATGATTTTATCTCTGGGCCTTAGTGTTGTTATTTACATGTTGGGCCTGTTGGAAAAGATTACCTGTGAGATCCTTTCTACAGTTCAATCTGTGGTCTTATGAAGGCTCGGGGGGTAGGAGGGACAAAGGAGAGGGATTGGGGTTTTGGGAGAAAGAAATACTGTGAAATATTTGAAGGACTTTCATATGGAAGAGGGATTAGACTTCTGTTTGTTTCCAGGGGGCAGAACTGGAACTGAAGAGTGGAAGTTACTGGGAGGCAAATTTCAGCTCATTAGAAAACGTTCTTCAACAATTAAAGCCACCTGTAAATCAAATGGATTGCCATGTTGAGGTGTGTGCCACAGTCAGGAGCGATTTTTAGCTTAAGCTTGTGCTACCACTTTTGGGGGATATTGTGGAGCAGATCTGTCCATTTATGGAAGACTGGACTCCGTCCTTTCCATCTTAGAGCTTTTATTATCCTAACTAGGTCATGCTTATTGTTCTCCTGCCCTTTGTTTACCTGTCTGCTACAATTTATAGTATCCTATCCCATATTCCATGAGGATATTCCTTGAACTCAGTTCTGCCACCCTAGACAACTCACTTTTCCTCTCTTGGCCTTGCTATCCTTATCTCTAGAGAAAAGGAGTTAGAATAGATGAACTCCAGCATGTCATTTCTCACTCTAATGAATGACTCTTGAGCAGGATGGTAATTAGTGTAGCAGAAAGAGTGCTGATCTGGGAGTCAGAAGAGACTTGTGTTGGAATCCCATCTCTGACATTGACTAGGATTATGACCGTAGGCCAGCCACTTCAGCTTCCTCATCCTCAAAACTGGGCTTCAGAATATCTTTAAGTGTTGTAAAGCTTAAATGAGATAATGTATGGGAAACATTTCACGAACCATGAAATGCTATATAAATGTTATTTATTATTAAAAGGTTGGGAATAGATACACTAGAATATGGCATTGAATAAATCAGGAGAGAAAAACTAGAAAAAATTTCACTGTGTTGCTCAGAAAATATAACTCTAGACTTCTTAGCTGCCTTAGTAATAAGAGCTGGCATTTATATAGTGATAGGAAGTTTTATGTGGTGATTTTTGTACCGTATTTAATTCTTATCTTCACAACAACCTTGTAAGGTGGTTTATACAAATATTGTTATCCCTGTTTTACAGATGTGGAAACTGAGGCTAAGAGCTTGAGTGACTGGTGCAGGTGACTTACTGGTGATCCAGTCTGATTAGTAGGGTAGCCAGGCAATGTTTCTCCTGTTTTCAAGCCTTGTGCTTACTTTGCTGGAAACATTGCTTTATCTGATGCTATGAAGTGAAGAAGAAGTTGTTTTGGTGAATAAATGGGGACTTGAGTCTCTCCTCTGAGTGGGGGGGTATCCATCTCTTCTGATGAACCCCACATTCTCTACTATGTCCTGTTACTGAAAGATTAAAGCAAAGGTTGGCCTCTCTGTTCAGAAACCTCCTCATATCAAGATGTGTTACTCAGAATTCATCTTCTTTTTTTAATAGTGAAATTGCCAAGAATACAGCCATGTGGAGCTGCACTAAAATTGTAGCTGATGGTCTATGGCAAGTGACCTAATATCTCTCAGTCTTACTCCTTGCTTGCTGTGTGACGTTGGGCAATAGTAACAGTGCGGTCACTGTTTATATAGTGCTTTAAGGTTTGAAAAAGCGCTTTACATGCATCCTCAGAGTAAATGTTGGGGGTCCCTGTTTTACAGATGAAGAAAGGGAGACACAGAGAGGTCAAGTAACTTGCCTGAGGTCACGGAGTGAGTATCAGTGCATAGCACTCAGTAGGTGCTTAATAAACACTTGTCTACCCCAGATATATCAGTGTTTCCACTGTCACGCACATTGCCTTTCAAGTCATTTACCCAGTAGAGCCTCACCTCACTCATTTGTAAAATGACAAGATTGGAGTAGATGGTCTTTCAAGTCCTGTCCAGCTCCATACCTGTGATCCTGTGGTAGGAAAACAGGCAGAAAGGTAGGTGGTTGTAGAGGCAGAGAAGAATGGGATTTCATAAAGGAGAACAGAGACAGAAAGCATTCTGGTGTATTTGAGCTTAGCAAAGAGCTTTCTTGAATTTAGCGGAGAACAAGGCCAAAAAGAGGCAGTGCTGTAGATTTGGTATTTGTTAATGTAATTTAGAGAGAAGTGAGAAGAAAGCTGTACCAGATGTTAAAATGAGCCTTAAAAGCTGATTGTTAAATCTCCTGTCACCATTTTATGTTTATGTATATAAGCTTACTTGTTTTTCTCCTTAAAATGTTCCAGAGTAGACAATATGCTCCAGGCTTACACTTATGAAATGTGTTTATCTCTGAAAGAAATAATTAAGTAGTAAACTAGTCGTTGGCCTGGAGACAAAAATCAGGATAGAGGACTTAGCTTTGTAGCCCTGGAAGCCCCCCAGTAAGCTGTATGCAACCATTTAGTGGGTGACTTTGTATTGAAAATGCTAATAAATTGTTGCTGTAGTTCTGAGGCTATTACATTCACAAAGGAAAATTATTATTAAAAATGCTGATTTTGCATAGTCAGTATTTGAGAGCTACAACTTAAGTAGCTTATCACTTAAAGGTAAGTTTATAAAACACTACTTGGTAAAATTTTAATTTTTGACTGTTTAAAAAACATACTTGACTGAGCATTGTATGTTTCAAGTTCTTTCTACAGTAATCCTCTAAGTTGAAATATTTCAGTTATTAGTTCTTACACTTGAATAAATAATAATAGCATTTATGTAATACCTACTATGTGGCAGGCACTGTGCTGTATGTGCTTTATAGATAGTCTAATTTTAACCTCACAGTAACCTTAAGGCTAAGTGAGGCAAATGGACAGTTAAGTGACTTACCCAGGGTCACACAAGCTAATTTTATTTGAAGCCGCATTTGAACTCAGCTCTTACTAACAGTGCACTATGCACAACATTGTGTACTATAGTGCTACCTGACTGCCTAAATGTTTGAGATTTCCCTGTTTAATATGTATTTCATGAATAATTAAAATCTGATTCTTTTTATATAACAGAAAATTTTATATTTCACTGGTGTGATCTAAATTGTAATTTAGGACACTTCTTTAACATGAATTACTGTAGCTGCATTTGGTAAATGCTGCAGTTTATATAACCTAGGTTACAAAAAGCGTGTATTTATTTGTCCAGTCACCCAAGGGTTTGATCATAAGCAGGTATACTGACTAGAGTGTTTTAGTGTGGAAATATGACTGATTGCTGATTTTTAAGATTATTAAGAAGACTTTATTAAATTGGAAATATTTTTGTAGTGGTTTTTGCCACTCTCAAAACCACATCTTTGTTGAGTGATTCTTGGAGCTGCAATGGAAATTCTCATAATTTAAACTTGGCTCCTCCCTGAAGATAGGAAGATGGTAAATTCTCGCATAATAAATGCTGACATTGTAAAAAGTATTTCAGAATTTACTACATACTTCTCTTAAAACAGTCCTATGAAGTAGGTGGTAAAAATATCCCCATTTTGCTAATTAGGAAACTGAGACTTTAAGATGTAACTTTCCTGAAGTTACATCACTAGTCAATGTTAAAGTCAGCAGTTGAACCCAGGTCTCCTGTCTGTGACTTCAGAGTTCTTTTCTAAGGGAGTTAGTGGATAGAGTACTGACCTTGAGTCAGGAAGACTTCTGTCTCAGACACTTACTAGCTTTTGTGACTCTGCAAATCATTTGTGACTAAGCCTCAGTTTCCTTATTTGTAAAATGGTAATAATAACAGTACCTACCTCTTGGGATTGTTACAAGGCTCAAAAGGAGTATTTGTAAAGAGATTAGGATACCTTGAAGTGCTACAGAAATATTTATTATTATTTCTAATATCCTGATTAAAAATCCTTCCCAGTTATTAACATGTCCATAGAAAGGTATTTTCATTACACCAGATTAAGCTTTTAAACAACTATCCATCTTGTTTTTAAAAGTTGAAATAATTGAATTCAGAAGAAAAGTATGATTAAGTAATTTTAAAATCTGTGGCCGGTCTTTCAACTTATGTTTTTATTTTCTAACTCCTTCTCTACTCTTACTCACTTTCCTTGCTGAATTGTCTGGATTACGTCCAAAGATCAAGCTGAAAATTTTTAAGGTTTGGCCACCATAAGAACCCACTTAATGAGAAAATTCTATTTAAGTTTTTTATTTTCCAATTTGGAATTACCATTCTTGGAGTTTTCTGATTTATTTTACCTTACCTCAAAACCTTTTATGGTTTAATCTATATGGTACTCCCTTTAATTATGCGTTTCATAACACATCCATGCATTTGTGTCTTCTATAACTTTTGTCCATGTCTCCTCCTTGGAAGATTGTATTTATTGTGCAGCACAGAACAATCCAAAGATAAAACTTAATGGAAATCAGAAGCTGTAACATACTATAGAGACTCAGGATGGCTATGTAAAACCCCTAGGTTTTCTATTTTATAGTAACTATTGTCATCTAAATCTTCCCCATCTTGTATTTCTGCATCTGACTAAAAAAACCCCACAAACTTTCTGTCACTGCTGTCTTCATTTTTATGTAAACTTTCTTTCCAAAACTATTCTTCCCACTTAGTGAACTGTTCCTTGTCACAAAAATTTAAAAAGAGAAAAAAAGGCAGTTCAGTAAAAATAATACATCAGCTCTGACAGTGTATATTTGCAATGTTCCACATCCCTAGTGTTTACCTCTGTGAAGAGGTTAAAGAAGTGTGAGGCAGCTAGGTGGTGTACGGTGGAAGCAGGAAGACCTGAGTTCAGACGTGACCTCTGATAACTTCCTAACGGTGTGACTCTGGACAAGTCTCAACCTCTGCCTCGATTTCCTCATCTGTAACATGGAGATAATAATAGCTCCTACTTCCCAGGGTTATTGTGAGGCTCACATGAGATAATATTGAAAGCACTTAGCACCATAGAAGTGCTACGTATATGTTATTATTATTATCAACTTTGCAAAGCTGAGCTCCTTCATTATTATTATACTGCTTTCCGTTGCAGGCCTCTTCTTCTGCCGTGCTTCCCTGCTCCTTTTACATTGTTATCATTATGTGCATTGTTCTCCTGGTTCTGTTTACTTCATTTTTATTTATTTATTAGTCTTTCCATTTCCAGATTCATCATATTTATAAGTTACTATGGTGTAATAACATTCCATTACATTCGTGTATCATGATTTGTTTATACAGTTCTGAGTTGATGGGCATCTGCATTATATTCACTTCTTTACTAGAAGAAAATGCTTATTAGGAATATTTTTTAGTGTATAAGGAGACCTTTTTTTGATCTCTTTCTATGCCTAACATTGGAACCACTGGATCAAGGAGTATGGACATTTCATTCACTTTTCTAAAACGTAATTTCAAATTATATAATTAAAAAAACAACCCAGAAATGCAGGACTTCCCATTTATCCTTGCTAAATTTCATTTCATTGGTTTTGAGAGCCATTAAGAGAAAAGCCATAGAGTGGAAATGGCAAGAGTCCTGAACTTAAAGTAATTTTAAATCCTTTCTTTGCCAATTATTCCTTATGTAACTTTAGATATGATTTATCTTTCTGACTCACTTTTCCTCATCTGTGAAATGAGGGATGAACTCTGACTTTCCTTCAGGTTCTTACTAACTTAATTTATGTAGTTGTGTATGCTAGTTCATGAAATTTTTTATTGCATTTCATAATTCTCTAGCTGTACTGCCTTTTCGAGTATATTTTCTCAGGAGTCCTATATACGTTTAATACTGATGTATAGTTTCATGAAGATTCAGATATTTGCGCTGACCTAAATGACAAAATATAATGATAGATAGGAAAATATAGGAAAACCGGGGCTAGGAGTGGTTAGTAATTATGGTAGAATTCAGTGATTTCAGAACATCATCTTCATGAACAGTATCTCATAGGGACTACTGTGGATTTGTGGTAAACTTAGTGAATCTTATCTCATTGTATAGCAATGAGCCAATTGTTGTAGCTTAGCTTTACTAACCTCAGATCTTGTTTTCTGTTGTTTGTTTTCTCAAACCAAATTATTTAAAATATATTGAATGAACACCCATTGTTCATGATGAGAGAAGCCAGATGTTTCTTTGGAATGATCTTTAAAAGATATTGAGTGAAAATGTTAATATTTAATAAACTACAACAGGGATGATTTAACTTTATTGGTTAAATAATAAGTTAATGTCAGGTTGTGTAAAATGTCATTTTTCTCTACTTGGTTCTGGGTAATTTTTTTTTCTTTCAAGAATTGAAACTTTTATTAAGTATCGGCTGTGTCCTAGGTACTATATAATCCCTGTTGTCAAGGAGTTGGTTTGCTAAAGTGAAAGGAGGGGTGTGGGGGTGATAGGCGTCTAGAACATGAGGTTTATCTGTGGTGAAAATTATTAGACATACCAATACTTTTTATATTCAGTATCATTTTACTCAAGTAATTTTTGTTTGTAGATAATTAAGCCAGTTTTTTTGTTTACTAAAAGTTTTAAAGAATGGTCCATGATTACTTAAGTCAGTCAAAAATTGATAAACAGATTGACAGATGAATTGAATTTTTATAAAAGACACTTATTTTTGTTCAAAACTATAGAGGAGATAGCTTCAGAAGTTCTCAAGTTACTTTTTAAAAGTATTTGTTTTTTCTTCCCTTTGAAGCAAGGGAGGATGTTTTGGAAGAAAAATAGTCAACATATAATTAAATGGTTTTTTTAGTTCCTAATTACCCTGAGGGAGACAGATGGAACAATAAATAGAACTGATGAAAAGTGTCATATATAATTTAAATTGTTACTATGTTGAGTTTGGACAGTACTGAGATGGTCTGCTTTCTTCTATTTTTCTTTATTTTCCTTCATTCTTTTATTTTTTTACATTCTCTTGCATCTAGAGGACTTTGAGATGGGTTGGAATAGTTTTGATTTCTTTTTGATTATTTTAATTTTGTTTCACTTTCAAACAGGTAAAAACTATTTTGTGACATTAGTTTTGCCTTTTACTCTTTTCCCACTTCTTTACATTTCTCTTTTCTTGATTCTTTTTTTCTCCCTTCATAGAGTGTGAGTGACTGAATATTTGCAGTGGTTATTGGTGCCATTTTATGGGAAATATTCAGAATTTCTCAGTATAAGGCAAGTGCTTGGGGACTAGAACTAGTCTCGCTTCCACTTTCACAAATTTCTACACTTGTATGTTAATATAATAATCAGTTCCACTTTGTTAAATGTAACTTCAAATTAAATTATGCCCATGAATTGATGAATTGAGGTCCTGAAAAGTTAACATGGCTTCAGATTTCTTCATTGATATTGCATCTCCTTTTTAGGTAATCCTTTTCTCTTGTCCTAGAAAGGATCAGGAGCTTCTTTTTGCCAATCTCATGGTTTTGAAAATAGAAATGAATCATTGCTTTAAATTACTATTTACTTTAAAAGAAAATACACAGGTGCATTTCATCAAATGTCCCCTCTAGACTTTGCCAGAAATAATTCTTATACACAATGATTTGCTTCAGGAATAGAAAGAAAGCTAAAACTGGTAATTTTTATGCCTTTCCTCCATTTTCCCCCTTTAATGGATTTGGGAGTGATCCAAATCTCTGGATGTGAGAGATCTATAGAGAGAGGCAGGAGCTCAAGAAACTGAAATAAATGAAAATCTTGTTATGGGGAAGAGGAGGAAGGTTTTAGCCTAAAGTTATAAAAATATGGAGATAGTTTGGCCATCTTGATGACAGTAAGCTTGAGTATGTTGAGACATTGATTATATGAATAGTAATTTTTAACTGGGTAGTGGCAAACTGATGACAAAATTTTAAACGTCTCTAAGTAATATCTTTGAAGAAATCTTTTGAATTTCTGGGCATTCTGATTTTATTAACTGAGAAATGTCAGGGAAAAAACTTGACATTATCCAACTTTTCCATGGGATATGTGTGGTACGTTGTGTATTTTGACACATATCCCATATTTCTCTTTTCCTCCCCCAGCCCTGAGAACATGTACACACTGTAGGAAAGTTTTCTTTTTCCTTTCCATGGTTCTAATTTTACTTATTTTAATTTTGAATTTTTTACTTCAGTATTTTGGACTAATGCTTTCTTTTAAAACCAGAAAGTAGTTCAAAATTACCTAGACTCTGTAATTGCACACTTTTTTGGATAAAAATCTCATTTTTATTCATTCCTTTTCATGATGTTTTTCAGAATAGCTGTTTTTCATTCCCCTTCAAGGCATTTAAAAGGTTTTACTTTCCTTTTACACTGTATACTATGTGTAATCTACCTAAATAACAATTCCAGATGCACATATCATATGTGATTAACAGCTGACAAATAGAACCC
This sequence comes from Bettongia penicillata ogilbyi, assembly GCA_023548195.1. Classification (NCBI taxonomy): domain Eukaryota; kingdom Metazoa; phylum Chordata; class Mammalia; order Diprotodontia; family Potoroidae; genus Bettongia; species Bettongia penicillata. The sequence goes on from JAJHZJ010000065.1 coordinate 6,051,179, forward strand.
ATACAAAAGTCATAAACAGTTCAGAAAATATAAAATGAAACTACTGAATAACAAGTGAGCAAAACTCACTGAGTAGGGGAAAAAATAGTGAAGTGAAAAGAAGCTGAAGAAAAACTAAAAATATTTTACAGAGTTTGAGAGTTGGAAGGGACTTCAGCCATTTAGAATCTACAGTTAAAGGAAATTCCACTACAGTATACCAGCCAAGTCGTCATCCAGTCTCTACTTAAAGACCTCCAAGGAAGATGAACCCATCCTCTCCAGGCAGCCCCTTCCACTTCTGCACTTTTCTGGTTGTTAGAAGATTTTTTTTTTTTCCTGACAGCAAATCTAAATTTGTGATTTTGTAACTACTACCTGTTTCTACTCTGGGGCCACAGAAAACAAGTCTCATTTCTTTTCCACATGGTATCCACAAGCATCCTTTGATATACTTGAAAATTTTCTTCCAGTAACTTGGAATTCCAGTATTGAATGTTGATTTCAGTATTGCAGATTCCTTCCAGTAATGTTATTTTAAGCACCTTCTGTGAAAATAAGTGATTAATTATGGGGGATAATCTGAATACCGTAGTATTTTTCAAGAATTTCTCTAAAAGCCAGGTTGAAATACTCTCCTTACCCACCATTCCCCACCTCCTATTCAAGGGTGTTAGAGGTTCCAGAGGATAAGCTGCAGTTCTTACCATGAAATATAATTTCAGTAGGAGAAATCTCTAGGTCCCATTGAGTTTTGAAAAAGGTTTTATTGATTCCTTTTTTTTTAAAAACTATAGTCATTTCCTATTATATCCTCCCTCTCCCAACCAAACTCAAGGAAGCAGTCACATCTGATAGCATAGAAACTGACCACATCCAATCACTTTAGAGAGGAGGGAACAGATTATCATCTGTTATCAAGGATCAAGATTTGTCAGTGCAATTAATCTAAGTTTCATTGCCTGTTAGAGTTGTTTTCATTTATATTTTATGATCATTATGCAGTTGTTTTTCTGGTTCTGCTTATTTTATTTAGTATCATTTATGCAAGTCTTTCCATATTTCACTGAATTCTTCTTTTATCCTTCCTTATAGTGTATATATTATCCTGCTACATTTATATATCATAGATTTTTCAGCAGTTGCCCAATCAGTTTTTTTCTTGTCAAGAAAGAAGATTGTGATGACTATTTTAGTATGCGTCATTGATATGTCATATATTTGGTATATGTCATTTCTGTCGTTCAGTTATTTGAGGTATATGCTCAGTAGTAGGATCACTAGGTCAAGAAAATGAATAGTTTAGTGACTTCTCACATAATTCCCATAAACCCTAGTAGGGTTTAATTTCTTTGAGAGCATAGATTTTCTTTTTGTATCCCTACCACTTAACACAGGACTTTGCACATGGGCATTTAATAAATGCTTGATGGATGAATGAACACTTCCAAATACTTTTTCAGGGTGCCATTCATTTTTAAACAATGAATTTCATATTGTATCAGACTACAGTTCCAACCTACTGACTTGAAAAAAATTAAGAAATAGACAGAAATACATTGATTCCATCACCATTTCTCAGAAGTTTAAACAGTGCATAGTTGTTAACCACAGTAGAAGCCAAAAAGCCCAGAAATCACTTCGGCTAGCAGATGTGCCAAGTGAAGAAACTTGGCAGCTAAGGGCCAACCCCAGTTACAGTACAGTTCTTTTTGTAAAGAAAAAATGGAGGAGGATGAGGAGGGAAAATAACAAGTAGGACTACATAAAACGTTGAAAAATATTTGAGAAAAGGAGCATGAAGAAAGCTTGGTAAAGTGGTAGCAAAGCTTGATAATCCCCAAAGCATTCATAGATTTAACAAGGAGAACAGCAAACAAATAAGAACTAAAACATCTCCCAGTGATTTATTTTCATTATCAAAATGATGGACTCCTCTCATTTGAATTCAGTTACATCAGATTAAGTTGAGAAAGGACCATATTCCATACAGGAGAAACCATCCTGGTTTTGACATGATTTAAGGAGCATTGATTTTTAAGCTTACTTAAGGAGTGAGAGGATCCAAAAGAAAGGAGAAAAAATAAAATGTTCCTTTTACCCCCAAAAGACAGTTTAGTTGATTTCAGTTATTACCCATTGTCATGCTTTCCTGTTTCTAAAAAAGCTTTCGAAAGTGGACCGTAATGAATCAAGTATATGTTTAATGAAAACAAAAAAATAGTGAAGGCTCTTGTAGATGATAACAGACCACAATCGTATAACTCACTGACAGATGTAGTTAAGTAAATCTCAACGATGTTTTTGTCGTCTGTTGATTTTTTAAAAGCATTTGGTTGGGTAGAACAATGTACAGTATTATAATGAGTCCTAAAACAAGGTGTTTTCCACGCCCACATAGAGTTTTACAAAATTACATAACAAATGTGGTTACATGGAAAACTTTGTCCAGCAGTTCTCTTAGTGTTGATTGATATCAAGTGAAGCATCAAAGTGGGAGACAAGCTCAACCACTGTATATGCCATTGTTATGAATAAGATATTGCTTTGGGTCCAGATAGTTAAAAAATGTTGCCTTTCCTACATTGCCATTGCTTCCAAACTCTTGTAAGAAAGTATAGCTAAGCAGAACAGTTGAACACAGGTGGCTGTTACTGACAATATGCCTAGTTCTGCACCTATAGTCCAACAGCACTCTGGCAAGAGGAGGGAGGCATGCATCACCATTGATCCTTACGATTCCAAGTAGAAGAATTCTCTATCAGTGGTAAGGTTCTCCAGATATTCCTATTTGCAGATGAAATGGTACTGATTGCATTGATCCCCAGCATACTGCAAGGCTGTCTCAGTGAAATCTGTGGTAATTCAAGGATCAACCATTCACTGGAAAAAGAAAATAAAGAACACATATTGCTCAGGTTAAAGTATACAGCTAGGCTAGTAGTCCATTGAGTTGGTCCATATTTATAAATATATAGAGATGTACAGATGTGTATACATATATATTTCGTAAGTGGTGCTTTTGAGTAATGAACTAGGACCAGAATTGAATAGGAGGAGATTAGGCAGGACCACTCTTGGGAAATTTTCTAAGACTTTGGTTATCCCAAACTGCTTGCTGCCAAAAAGTCCATCCCTTTAACACCAATATTCTCCTGGTCAAGCTTTATGACTGTTTATCATGAAGCACTGTGGATCTCAGAAGAATCTGTATTGCGTGTGACCATCAGGGAAGTAGAAGGATATATAATGGGTGTAAGTCGGCTATGGCCTTTTGCAAACGATGATTTGCAGGCAAGAGATGGCATTAAAGGAATGACAAAGAACATATATAACCAAAAAGGGAGATCAGCCAGGCATACTGGAGAATCAAAGACAGTAGATAGGCAATCCTAGTTTTCATTTGGTCCCTGTGAGATATTTTTAAATGCATTGGGTGGATCATGTGTGCAAAATTTGTAGTGAGATAGGAATAAAAATGATCCTGAATGAGATGTGATCTGCTGCAATGTAGGGAGTTACCCACACTAATACTATAACATTCAACCTAATCAAGTATGCATGGAGAACAGCTGCTTGTGCTTGCCTACTTGTTGTCAATCATTTGGGCATCAGAAGACTTAGAGATTTTGAAGCATTAAATTTGGAAGGGATACAATAGGTCTGCAAGTTCAACCGTGGAGGAATCTAGTCTGCAAGACCTACTGCTCAAACACTTCCAGGGACAATGTAGCCTGCTATGTTTCAAGGCAGATCTTATTGTCAGAAAATTCTGCCTTATGTCAGCCACCTTACAATTTCTACCCTTATGTTACATAGTACTTACCATCTTTAAGAATGTCACAGAGGGAATTTGACTAAAGTTTGGATTGAACTTGATAGATTCTTAAGGTCCTTTCCAACTTGAGGGATTATTTTCCACATGTTGTTCTTCAGGTACTTGAAGACTAAGTCTTTTTTTTAAATACAGTCATTCCTAGTTCCTTTAGATGGTCCTCATGTGACATGGTTTGAGTCTCTTTGTCATTCAAGTTGTCCTATTCTCAAATTTTCTTTGTTACTCTCTCTATAAATGCTCTGTCTAGAACTGAACATAGAATTCCAGATGGGATCTATCATGCGCCTATTACCTTCCTTGATACAAACATAGTTTCACTATGTAGCCTAGAGTTTTATTAGTTTTTTAAGTTGCCATGTCACATGGACATTGAGTTTATTTGATGGATGATTAACTAGAACCATTCCTGCAGCATGTTTAATCCAACTTAATCCATCAGACATTTATTGAATGATTACTGTGTTCAAGGCTGTAGGGATTAAAAGACAAAATGAAAAAAAGATTATCAGTACAGAAAGTGTAGAGATAGAAGTAGAGTCTATGAAAAAGACAAGATGAGGGGGAAAGGACTAACAGGCTTTTGAAAGATTTCCGATAAATAGAAGCTAGGAATGTAAAGAGTTAGAGGTAAGGAGGGAAAGGCAAGTGTGGGGATGGCTTGGTCAGACGCATAGAGGCAGGAATCAATGCTGAGTTCAAAGGATAGCAAATAGGGTAGTTTGGGTGAAATGTAGAGTTCATAGAGGAAAAAGTACAGTGAGTCTGGAAAGGTAGGTAAGAGCCAAATTGTGAATGGTTTTAAATGCCAACTGATGATTTTTTAGTGTTTTGTTCTAGAAGTTATTGGGTACCATTGAAATTTCTTGAGCAGTGAAGTAACATAGCCAGGTCTATGCTATTACACATATTATTTTGAAAGGTAAGTGAAGAGTGGAAAGAAGAGGGCGAGTCCAGAAGCCTGGAACATGATGAGGAGGCTGCTGGAGGTGGTGCCTAAGTGAGTGGAGCAAGAGAGTGAGATCAAGATGAGTGGTGAGTGTAGAATAAGCAAGACTTGGCAATGGAATAGATGTGAGGGTAGCGTAAGAGAGGAAAGTCAGAGATAAGCTTACATTGCGAACTTGGGTGACTGAAAGAATGGTGGAGTGATGTGATGGAAATAGAGAAGTTTGAAGGGCATAGAGGGAAAGATAAGGGGTTTCATTTTAGATATATTGAATTTGGTATATCCAAAGGACTACTCCCTGAGATATGTTGAATAGGACTTTGGTTATGTGAAATTTAGGAGAAATATTGTGGCTGGATACATAGATCCGAGAGTCATCTGAATAGAGATAATAATTGAACACATCAGAGCCAAAAGGATCACCAACAGAGAATGTAGAGAAAGAAAAATAGACATCCCATGAAACAGACAAAATTAGGAAAAGTGGACATGGATTTGTTGCTAAATTCTGTTGTTTCTACCTTAATAACGTTTTATTTTTGTCCACTTCTGTTCAAATCATGTAGCCTAAACTTAGTTCAGAACCTCATTACTTTTTGCCTAGCCTGTTGCAGTAGCCTTCTGATTATTTGGTCTGCTTCCCTCAAATCTGTCTCCACTTCAATCTGTAGTCTATTCAACTGCTAAGATGTTTTCTTTTTCAGTCTTTCTTTTTATTTAATTTTTTAATTAAATATTTATTTTCTCTCCTTTCAGCTCCCCCCCTCTAAGTTTAAGAGGAAAAGAAAAACCCTTGCTGAAAATATGCATGATCAGGCAAAAAAAAATTTCTACGTTGTCCATATCCAAAAATGGTTGTCTCATTCTCCACTTTGAATTGATCACTATTCTGTCAGAAGGTTGGAAGCAGGGTTCATCATCAGTCCTCTGGGATCTTGGTTGGTCATTATAGTGGTTAGAGTTCTTGAGTCTGTCAAAGTTATTTGTACAATATTGTCATTGTATACTTTATTCTTCTCATTCCCCTTACTTCACTGCATCAGTTCATGCAAAGCTCAAATGTTTTCTGAAACCTTCCCTTTCATTGTTTCTGATAGCACAATAGTATTTCATTCCATTCTCATACCATAATTTGTTCAGCCATTCTTTCATTGATGAGTATCCTCTTAGTTTCTAGTTCTTTGCCACTTAAAAAAAAAAGTAATTTTTACAGATGAACCCATTTCCTCTTTCTTAGATCCTTTTGGGTAATAGGTAAGGTGAATTTTCTGAAGTTTAGATATAACCATATTATTTCCTGCTCAGTAAGTTCCACTAGTTTCTTTTTACTTTTTCTTGTTTCTTTCAAGATAAAATATAAATTCTTCTATTAGTATTTAAAGCTCTTCGTTATCTTTTATTCCTCTTCCTGTACAACATGATTCATTTGTATGAACTATCTTTCCAACCTTATTGGACACCATTCTGCTTCCTGTATACTGTAATCAATCCAAAGTGGGCTATGTTGTGACTTTCTTGCCCTCCCCCTTTCCCTCACACAATTGCATCCTGGGCCTTTTGGGCTTCGGATGGGAAACACTATGTTCTCTCCCATGCTGAAAATGCACTCCATCCTCACCTCTCCATCATGGTTCTTCTTTCAGGATAAGCTGAAACACCACCTTCTACGTAAATCTTTCATAATCCAACGGCCAGTGTCCTCTTTCCCAAAATACTTTGTCCTTGACTGCTGCATATTTATTTGTGTTCTTTTTATGTTTAGTCTAGAGATGTCTCCTTTATTGCTGATGCTGCCCTGCCAAACCTTGGTCTTGGATTGCTCTTGTGTGTTGCATCTCCTCCAGTCCACAGGCTGCTGAATGGAGCTGGGGAGGATCATGGAACCATGTTGACTGGGTCTACTACAAATAGATGTTACATGATCTTACCTGTGTCCTTCCTGTGGTAGCAAGGCAGTCCTTTTCACCTCCCTAATCTATTCCTTGTCCTACTTCCAAGAGTGCATTTTCCAGACTATTTCATCCCTCCTCCAATATCCTATGGCCCCTCTTTTCCCCCACTCTCTCAGCTGAGCAGTTTGCTTCATTTTCCACTGAAAAGTTGCGGTCATTCACCAAAACCTCCCTTGTCTCTCATCTTCCTTGTTACACTTTACTCAGAGGCAACTGTCTTCTCTCTCATCCCTGTCTCACACACAGATGTTCCCCTTCTATTTGGCAAAGGAAAACCCTCTCCATGGATGAAGTGATCCCATTCTAACTCATGTTCTCCAGAAAATTGCCCCCTCTCTCATCCTGCTTATTCACTAATCTTTTATTATCTCCTTGTCTACTGGCTATTTCCCTGCTTTTTACAAACATACCCATGCCTCTCACACGATCCATCTGTTCCTGCTAGCTGTTATCTTGAATCTCTCCTCTTTTTCATGGCTAAACTCCTTTAGAAGGTAGTTGACAATCTGTACCTCCACCTCCATTCCTCTCATCTCCTCTCTAACTTTCTGCAGTCTGGTTTCTGACCTCTTCTGTCACTCATCTGAAACTACTTCCTCAAATGTTTCCCAAATCTAACCATCTTTTCTCAACCTTCGTCCTTTTTGACCTCTGTGTGGCATTTGATACTATCTTGCACCCTTTCCTCCTTGATAGTCTCCTCTCTAGACAAGTGGTACTGTGAATAGAGTGCTGGGTTTTGAATCAGGAATACCTGAGTTCAAATCCAGCCTTACACACTTCCTAGCTGTGTGACTTCTTAAATCACTTAACTTCTGTCTGCTTCAGTTTCCTTAGCTGTAAAATGATGATCATTAAAGCACCTACCTCCCAGGATTGTTGTGAGGCTCAAATGAGATGTTTAGTAGGCACTTAATAAATGCTTATTCCTTTCCCTCCCCTTCTTTGTGACTGACACTGCTCTTTCCTCGTATGTCATGCCAGCTAACCATGGGTGTTCCCCATGCCTCTATCCCGTCCTCTTTTTACTCTTCATCATTTCACTTATGATCTCATTAGCTTCCATGGATTCAATTATCATTTCCATGCAGATGATCCCCAGATGAATTTATCTAGCTCTGACTTCTCTCTTGACATTTAGACCCACATCCCCAACTTTCTGTTGAACATTTCAAACTGAATGTCTATCGAAATCGTAAAACTCACCATTTCCACACAGCTCATTCTCTTTCTCCCCCATATCTTCCCCTTCTCATTTCTCTGTTACTTTCTTGGTCACCGACATTGTCCTAATCCCCCAAGCTTGCAATTTCAGTGTCAGTCTTGCCTTCTCATTCTCTTTCATCACCCTCTCCCTCATCCCCCACGTATCCAGTTAGCTGTATGTCCACTCTGACACTCTCCGTCACTTTATGTCTGGACATTTTCAGTAACTTGATTGGCCTCTCCACCTAAGTCCATATTCCACTCAACTAAATAAAGCACAAGTCTGATCAAATCTGGCTCTAGTGAATTCTTAATTGCCTCCAGGATCAGATAATATACACGTTTCTTTTTAACTTTTAAAACCCTTCATAATTTGTCTCCTTCCTTTCCAGTCTTATACCTTGCTCTTCTCCATGGACTCTGTAGTCCACTGATTTCTTGCCTCTTGCACATAGGTTTGGAATGCTCTCCCTCTTTACTGCTGCCTTCTGGCTGCCTTAGCTTCCTTCAAGTCCCAGCTAATGTTCTAACCTTGTCAAGGAGCTTTTTCTAGTCAGTCTTCACCTCAGAGTTATCTCCCATGTGTCTCGCATACATCTTGTTTGTACATATTAGTTTAGTATGTTGTCTTCCCTTGTGAGCTCTTTGAGGTAGGGATGATTTTTACCTTTCTGTTTATCCCCAGTGCCTCACACATAGGAACTTACAAATTCTAGTCAACTTAACTTACATACATCCTTGTTATCTTCCCCATTAGTATGTAAACTCCTTAAAAATAGGGATTGTTTCATTCTTTGAACATGTTTTTACAGGGCTAGGACAGTGCTTAGCATGTAGTAGTTTTGAAAGAAATACTTATTGGTTTCAGCCCTTGTAGGCTGACATGTCCTGGAGTCTCTCACCACTCTGTCTTTCTCTGAACATTCTTCAACTTTTAGTATCTCTTTTAAAATGTGGTGCTCTAAGGTTGCAAACATTTGAATTCCTAATAAATAAATGAATGGATGAATGAATGAAGCACTTCACCATTTTTACCATTGGTAGTATTACTCTACCTTGTGTCAGTATTGTATTGTATGTCTTAAAAGAAAGGATGTGTATATCTAACATTTGAATACAAAGAAAGGACATTTAAGTGACCACTTATGATTGTACCATGACTACTACTCTTATCTTTAGTATGTTAAGGTTGTTTTTTTTTTTTAGATTTCACAGTATTTATTCTTTCTACTAAGTTATAAACTCTCATGCTTTAGCCAATTGTTCTTCTTAGTTATGTTTTGGATGAAGTTTTTTTATTCTGAAAAAAACTAATTATTTTAGGTGTTCTACCAGGTAAAAATCTCTTTATGTACAGAAAATTACGTGGTTTATAATGGCATTTCCTTAATAACGATATAATTTAAATAAAGAAATTCTTTGGGGATGGACTACAATGAATTTACTTTATTCTAATATTTTTAGAAAGATTTAGAGCCAAGTTATTATAACATACTTATGGCAAATCAATTTCTTAGTGAAGAATATTGATTTTACAGTGTGAGTCAAATCTGTTTTAGCAACTTCCTTGACTATATTTGTCCATATTGAAATATCTGAAGAGTAGGTTTTCACAGACATTATTCCCTGTTGATAGTTTTACATATCTCTGTCCATCATTTTGTAGACACACAATGCACAAATTATTATATTGAGTGAAAATAATTTTGCCTTTATGGAGGAATATACGACTAATTGAAAATTTAAGGATTAGAAACTAAATGTGAAGTTTCTCCTGGGGAGTAGGAACTCTGCCAGCCATTAATATTAGTGGACATTTATAAATGACTTTTAAATTGCATGCAGTGCATGTGAAACAGTGAAGGATGGTGGCAACCGCACCGGACCAGGAAGCAAAGGACCCAGGTTTTATCCCTTGTCACTACTTACCTATGTATATGTCCTGGAATATCACAACTTGCAAGGACTCAGTTTTTTTCACTTGTAAAATGGAAGAATTGGACTGGATCATCTTTAAAATCCATGTTGATTTAAAAGGATAAGGCTGTCTAAGAATAGATATTTGCTTATTTTTTCAAACTTTACTTAGACTAAAACTTTTGATATGATTGTCATCTTTTCTACTGTCTTTTGTAAGCAAAAAGGAATAAACCAATGTCTGCTATTCCTTCTCAGGAGTTTACTCAACCTAAACAATTATGTAGCCTGTGGCCAAAGAGAACTATAAATAACAAGTCTTGTAAACGTCAATAAAAGCTATGGACCAAAAGGGAATCTGTATGTCTTCTTGGAAAAAGACTTTAGGATACAGTATCAGGTCTCTTAATCATACACGTATTCACTGTCTTTCAATCTTTTTTTTTTTTTTACTTTTGATTCTTCTGGCATATCCTTTTTTAAATTTAAATTTTATTTTATTTTTTAAATTATTTTTTTATGTGACTGTAGATAGCTTTAATTTCTTCCTCTGAAAACTGCCTATTCATATCCTTTGACCATTTATCAATTGTATTCTTGTACATTTGACTCAGTTCTCTATATAGTTTAGAAATAAGGCCTTTATCACAGACACTAGTTGCAAAAATTCTTTTCCAGTTTTCTGCTTCCCTCCTAAGCTTGGTTGCATTGGTTTGTTTGTGTAAAAACTTTTAAAATTTAATGTAATCAAAATTATCCATTTTGCATTTCTTAATGTTCTTTATCTCTTGTTTGGTCAAAAATTTCTCCATTCTCCATAAATCTGACAAATACACTATTCCTTGCTTCCTTAATTAGTTTATAGTATTAATCTTTATACCTAGATCATATATCCATTTGGACTTCATTCTTGTATATGGTGTCAGGACCAGAAACTGGTCTATGCTCAGTTTCTTTTCTACCACACTGTTACCCGTTTTTCCCAGCAATTTTTGTCAGACAGTGAGTTCTTATCCCAGAAGCTGGGATCCTTGGGTTTATCGAACAAACGGTAGATTGCTATATTCATTGACTACTGCATCTTGAGTACCTAAACTATTCCACTGCTCTAACCCTCTGTTTCTTAGCCAGTACCAAGTGGTTTTGATGATTGCTGCTTTATAATACAATTTAAGATCTGGTAAGGCTAGACCACCTTCCCTAGTATTTCTTTTCATTAATTCCCTTGATATTCTGGACCTTTTGTTCTTCCAGATGAATTTTTATATCATTTTTTTCTAGCTTTAGAAAATAATTATCTGTCAGTTTGATTGGTATGGAATAAGTAAATTAATTTAGGTAGAATTGTTATTTTTATTATATTGACTCAGCATACCCATGAGCAACTGATGTTTTTCCACTTACTTAGATCTGCTGACTTTATTTGTGTGAAAAGTGTTTTGTAATTGTGTTCATATAGTCCCTGGGTTTGTTTTAGCAGGTAGACTCTCAGATACCTTATAATGTCTACTGTAGCTTTAAATGGGATTTATCTTTCTATCTCTTGCTATTGGACTTTGTTAGTAATATATTAGAAATGCAGATGATTTATGTGAGTTTATTTTGTAGCTTTGCCAAAGTTGTTTGTTATTTCAAGTAGTTTTTACTTGATTCTCTGGGATTCTCTAAGTATATCATCTGCAGAGAGTGATAATTTAGTTTCTTCTTTGTCTATTCGAATTCCTTCAATTTTTTTTTCTACTCTTATTCCTACAGCTAACATTTCTAGTACCATTTTGAATAATAGTGGTGATAATGGACATCCTTGTTTCACCCCTGATCTTACTGGAAATGCATTTAGCTTATCCCCATTGCATATAATGCTTGCTGATGATTTTAGGTAGATACTGTTTATTATTTTATGGAAAGTTCCCTTTATTCTTATGCTCTCCAGTGTTTTTAATAGGAATGGGTGTTGTATTTTGTCAAAGGCTTTTTCTGCATATATTGAGATGATCATGTGGTTTCTGTTAGTTATGTTGTTGATATGATCAATAATGCTAATAATTTTCCTAATATTGAACCAGTCCTGCATTCCTGGTAGAAATCCTACCTGATTATATTGTATTATTCTCATGATAAGTTGTTGTATTCTTTTTGCTAATACCTGATTTAAAATTTTTGCATCTATATTCAGTAAAAAAATTGTTCTGTAATTTTCTTTCCCTGTTTCTTCTAGGTTTAACTATCAGAATCATATCTGTATCATAAAAAAAATTTGGTAGGACTCCTTCCCCAATTTTCCCAATAGTCTGCATAGTATTGGAATTAACTGTTTAAATGTTTGATAGAATTCACTTGTAAATCCCTCTGGCCCAGAAGATTTTTTCTAGGGAGTTCATTTATGGCTTATTCAATTCCTTTTTCTGAGATGAGGTTATTTAACTATTCAACTTCCTCTTCTGTTAATCTGGGCAATATATATATATAAATCATTCATCGCATTTAGATTGTCGAATTTAAGGGCATAGAGTTGGGCAAAGAAATTTTTAATTATTCGTTTAATTTCCTTCTCATTGGAGGTGAGTTTACCCTTTTCATTTTTAATATTAGTAATTTGGTTTTCTTCTGTCTTTTTTTTAGTCAAATTGACCAAAGGTTTATCAATTTTATTGGTACTGTCATTGAATCTTGAGAAACATTGTAAACATATATCCATAGTAATGTCCATATATCCTAGGATACCAAAGAAATTATGCCAGAACAAAAATAACTGTTTTGAATGTTTTCTTGCAGTGAGAAATTTAAGAATTCTCACTAGAGGTTCAAATAATTGGATTTCCTTTTAGTATTCCTAGGATTCTGAATAGTATTGGACATTTAGAGAGCCTATCCCATATATGTTTTGAACCTAAAATGGCTACTAAGGTTTATATTCTATTGAAAATTAATTTTCCAGCTGAAGATCTATATTACTGTTCTGCTGTTGCAATATATTTACTAATTGGCTAGTGGCGGGGATTGGAAAGAAGAGGAGAAAGATGGTTCCATTAAATAATATTGATCAGTCCTTCATTCACAATAAATATTTAGACTTCTGGTGAAATGAATGTTTGCTACATTGAATTCTGTACCAAGAATATAAAACTGATCCTAAAAGGTGACTGCCTTTTCATTTTTATAAAGATTATAGAAATATTTAAGAACATTAAACTCTCCCATTCATTTTTTAAAAAGCAATAATTTTATTAAAGAAAAAATACCTGGGGAGCAGCACTTACTATAATGCTAAGTTTTTTGTTGCTTCAGCAGCCCATCTTTTTAACATCAATAGTTTTTGTTGATGTATGACTAGGAGTTATGGAACACTGTGTTCTTAGAAGAATCACAATTAGAACCTAGCCAAATTGTAGATGGACAGAGAAAGAAGTGTAATAGATGTAGGTTGGATACAGCATATTACTAACAATGATTTGCATTTTAAAATTCTGGTAAAAAAACATCATTGACCTATATTATCTGATGGTCACATAGTGGGAATCTGGTTTAATAAGTAAGCTCATGTATTGCTGTGGTAGTCACATCAAATCATTACAGTCTTTACTATATCCCTGGCACTTCATTGAGCACTGGGAATACAAAGGAAGACAAAAACATAGTCCCTGACCTCAAGAAGCTCACATTCTAATGGGGTAGACAACAGGGAAAGAACTAGATGTGTGCAGGATACACACATGCACACACGCATGGAGGGTTCTTTGAAAGGGGAAGACATTAGGAACTGGGGGGATAGGGTAGAAGAACCATAACAAGGAGGACTTTGACCTGAGTCTGGAAGGAAATCAGGTAAACTAGGAGGCAGGGAAAATAACAACACCTACCATTGGTTGCATACTGCCTGTTACATGCCAGGCATTGAGGATTAAAATACATTGTAAGTTTGGGAGAATAAGTAGTTCAAAGGCACAGTTATGAACTGAAAGGAATCCAGTGTTGCTGGAGCGTGGAATGTATAGAAGAAGAGGAAAATGTTAAGAAGACTGGAAAGTTAGGAGGAGGCCCGGTTGTAAAGATCTTTAATAGGAAACAGAAGTTTATGTTTGATCTTGGAAGTAATGGGAATTCAGTGAGAAAAAGAGCTGACATGGTCAGACCTGTCCATTAAGAAAATTACCTTAGTAGCTAAGTGGAGGATAGTCTGGAGTGAAGAGAGATGAGTTAGAAAGCTATTGGGTTGTCTAGGCAAAAGATGGTAAGGGCCTGATTGAGGTTCTATCAAAGAGAGAAGGGGATAGCCATATACACAGTGCATGTACATGCATGTATATGTATATATGTGCATATATGTGCATGTGTAGAGAGGTTATGAAAGTAGAAACTACAAGATTTGGCACAAGTGAAGATTTGAGATTGGGAGCTAGGATACGAGCGTGGGGTAAGATGGTGTTGCCCTCAACAGTAATAGGAAGTTAGGAATAAGAGATTACTTATGAGGAAAGATAGTGAGCTCTGTTTTGGGCATGTTGAGTTTGAGGGGCTTATGGAACATCTCTTTTGAAGTGTCCAAGAACCAGTTGGTGATGTGGGACTGGTGCTCAGGGTGTGATAGGGCTCAGTAGATCCAGGAATCATTTCCAGAGAGATGGTAATTGAACCCTTGGGAGATGATGAGATGAAGCTTATATAGAAGAATGTAGAGGGAGATAGACAGCTAGCTCAAGAGAGGACCTTCAGAGACACCCACAGAAAGTGGGCATGGCATGGATGACGGACCAACAAAGGAGACTGAGAAAGAGCAGTTGAACAGGTAGGAGGATCAAGTGACAGCAATGTTGGTAAAACCTAACGAGAAGAGTCCAGAAGGAGATGACCAACAATGTAAAATGCTGCAGAGAGGTCGGGAAGAATCAGGAGTGAGAAAAAGAACATTAGATTCAGCCGTCAAGAGATTGGTGATAGATTTTGAGAAAGCCTTGTCCAAAGTACTAGCAGGACCAGAGGAAGGCCTCCAGCACGTTGCTTTGAGGGATTTACATATTCAGAATCTCACAGAATTAGAAGGGTGTAGATGTAAGCTGTCTGCTGCGCTATTAGAAGGAAGGATACGTATTGAGGATATTACTCTAACATCAAATGGTTCTTACTCTGTATTTTTATGGTTTGAGTTGTAATGTAAACATTTATTTCTTTATTTGCTTTCGGTCTTTTGTTTTTGCAAGGCAATTGGGGTTTGCCCAGGGTCAAATAGCTAATAAGTGTCAAGTATTTGAAGGCAGATTTGAGCTCAGGTCTGCTCTATCCACTATGCCACCTAGCTGCTGCAAACTTTTATCTTTGAAAATAGGCTTCTGGTGGGGATACTTATGATCAATAATTATTAGATTTTAAAGTTGCTGTATGTGAGTTTAATCTTTGCAATTTCAAGAAGAAAGCTTTAGAATTTTTAGATTCCTAACTAGCACACTTTATGTCATTTCCTTTATCTGTTGGAATGATGTTGTTCATGAGTCCTTTCATGCAG
Source organism: Bettongia penicillata ogilbyi (assembly GCA_023548195.1). Lineage (NCBI taxonomy): Eukaryota > Metazoa > Chordata > Mammalia > Diprotodontia > Potoroidae > Bettongia > Bettongia penicillata. The sequence goes on from JAJHZJ010000065.1 coordinate 6,066,517, forward strand.
TGTTGCTCAAAGAATGAATTTTGTTACTGGATTTAAATCTGTGACTTGTGGCCTAAGCTTCAAATTACTTTTGAAAAGTAGTACTTCTTAAGATATCGGGGGGATGTGTGTGTGTGTGTGTGTGTGTGTATTTTTTAATTGCATTAGTAGAAAACTTATATGAGGCAGGTAGGTGGTACAATGGATAGAATGCTGAACTTGGGGTAAGAGATCTGAATTCAGATATCGCCTCAGATACTTAACTAGCCTTATGTTCATAGACAACTCACTTAACCTCTGTATGCCTTAGTTGCATCATCTGTAAAATGAAGATAGTAAGAGCAACTGCCTTCCATGGTTGTTGTGAGGATGAAATGAGATAATTTTTGTAAAGTGATTTGCAAACCTTAAAAAAACTACACTATTGGAACAACTAGATGGCACACTGGAGAAAGGACCTAAAATCTGAAAAACACAGCTTTCCAAGTTAAAATCTGATCTCAGATACTTGCCATCTGTGTCACCTGGAAAGTCACTTAATCCTGTTTGCCTCAGTTTCCTCATCTGTAAAATGAACTAAAGAAGGAAATGGCTAGCCATTCCAGTACCTTTACCAAGAACACCCTGAGTGGGGTCACAAAGAATTGGCCATGACTGAAAACAACAATTACTACTGCTATTATTACCACTACTGCTGTTATAATTTACAGTTTTTATTTAGCTGAAAGAGGCAGAAACAAAGGGAGCAAGAATTAGATGGCAGAAATAATTGGTTCTCGTTCTTATTCTTCCAAATGTGTAGCCTTTAATGAGACCCTTTCTTTCTATTTGGGATCATAAGTTGAATGTTAGTTACAGATGATTGTTGAGCATTACCTTGGAATATTGATGGTACTCTAGAATGTTAGTAGTTTAGAAACACTTATTCAGTGTACCTCACTATTACATGGGATGCTGTTCCATCCTACTTTTTCTTTATTTTTCATGATTTGTGAAACTTTTTGAGGAAATGCATACCAATAAATATTTCTTAGGAAAATAATGTGTTGCAGTGTGTTCTAGGTAGGGATTTGAGATTATTGCCTTCATAGTTTTCTTAAAAGAATATTTTAAGGCAAAATTGGCACAATTCATTTTAGGGCTTGACTCTTAACAGACCTCAAAATAATCCATCCTAATAAGTGAGCACCCCGTGTTGCCTTCATTCCCTAGGAGGAAGACTACTAAAGATTTTACTTCTGATATATTTATACACTGCTCAATTTCAGGATCCCCCGTCACTATCAAGACCTGGTCCCCAGAGGACTATGAAGAATGTGCTTTGCAGTTTGTCCGGTCAGTAATGACGAAGTGCCTGCTATGTGCCAGGCGCTGGAAGGGAGACATTGCCCTCAGGTTGTTAGCAGACTGACGAGGGAGGCAACAAGCAAACAGGAGAAATAAGAAGTCACTAAAAGAAGGGGAAGGTGAGGAAGGAGAGCAGCCATGAGAGATGACGTCAGAAAATGTCCAGAGGTTACGTAACAATGTAAAGGACCACTGCATTCTGGGAGCCTTATGGGCATGACAGTTTGATGAATGGGACCTGAAGACTGTGTCATAGTGTTCATGTTTCCATGAAAGATTTCAGAGCTCTGACAAAGGCACATAAATGATTAAGTGTTATAGGTACAACTTAACTAAAAATAGAATTTATCACAAAATTTTAAAAATACCTAGAAAAATAGATTTTTGAATTATGAGTTATTAGTATTAACTGTGTAAAGCAATGAATTTGTCACTGGGTGAAATGCAAAGATAATTTAAAATTTTTTTACTTATTATTTTAAATGTAAAATCATCCAACATAAACATTTTCTAATACACAACAGAAAAAAAGAGGATTGTATATAAAACTGCAGTTCTCTATACAGCTTGCATTTTCAAAAATTATATACTGAATTTGGCATGTAAATCCCCGGAAAATTATCCTTGGGAAATTAATCTGCTTTTTACAAGAATAATTATAATAATAGCTAAAATTTATATAGTACTTCGAAGGTTTGCAGAGCACTTTACATATATTATTCCATTTGATCCTTGTAATTGCCCTGTGAAGTCATTTCAGCCCTCCTTTTCCAAAGCTTTAGTTCTTTCCACTGTATCACACTGCCTGTGCAGTTATGTTTTTATTTAAAATTATAATAACCTTACTTTTAAAAAGTGGATTTGTCACTATACCTGGAAAAATATAGATAATCTTAAAGCACGCAAGTCCTTCAGTGTACTACAAATACTAAGTAATAAGAGTAGCATACTATTTATAATTTTGGTGGTTCTAGTTAGCTTCCTTGTTTTCTAAGAATTGGTCTCATTTAATTTCATAACAGTTGTGACTACTACCCAATTCCTGAGACCAAAAACATTTTTATATAGGCAATCTTGTTACAATGTTGGAATTGTTTTATTGGTGAGTTGTTCTGATTTTGAATTGTATATGCATGGAAGCAGGAGATAATGATTGAGAAAATGAGTAATAGACTATTTCAACTAGAATGTAGATTTAATGAAGGGAAGCAACAATGGAAATTAGACTAAAAAAGAAGGTTGGAACCCACATTATGGAGGACCTTAACTACCAGACTGGAGAGTTTATATTTTATCCTAGAGACACTAGACACTAGAATCCTAGACACATTTAAGATTTTTTAACAGGGGAATGCCTTAGGAAGATTATTTTGGCAGCTATATAAAAAATGGATTAGATAGGAAGTAAGGAGACCAGCTAAGAGTCTCCTACATTATATAGGTGAGTGGTGATGAAGGCTTGAACTAGATCATCACTGAGCATTTTGTCCTATTTCTCCATCTTCATCACTTTATCATTCTCTCTCTTTGTAATGAACTCTAGTGTTAGACACAGATCCACTATGCTTTTGATTGCATCAGAAATTGTGCTACATAAAAAATCTCTGTCATGTTCAGTAATGTGGAAATCCTGTCCTATATAATTAAGTTAGATATGAAGATGATATGAGATTATAAATTACTGGAAAAATATCTGTGAGAATAAATTAAAGAAATCTTCATTAGCCATCTAAACCCTGTCTTTGGTGACTGTTTGAAACCATTAAGCTAAAACATATTAATGAGATCAGGGTCACCAGTTAGGTTCCCATAAAGATCATTTCTGCTCTTTGCCTTAGCTGTAAGCAATATCTCTGACCCATGTCAATCATTTCATAAATGGTGTTTGATGAATATGAAAAACTGTGACTATCATCGTTCTAGAAAAACAAAATTTGGCATGTTTTGGCCTTAATGGTCAGAAATGCTTTATCATCTTATGTTGAGTACTGTGAAAATAGAGCTACTTCCTTCTTTTCCTAACTTAATAAGCTATCCTTTAGAAGTTTACTTAATGAAACTTAACTACAGTGGAACATGTACTGTATTTAGTATGCCAGGACCTGAGTTTAAATCTCTGCTGTCCCATTTAGTATGTGTGTCACTTTGGATAAATTATTTCACTTCTCTGGGCCTCAATTTCCTTATCTGTAAAATTGAGGATTAAACTAGATAGCCTCAGCAGTCTTTTCAAGCTGCAAATCTAGCTTTTTATGAACCTGTAAATTATAATGTGTTAGGAATGGCATATTATAATTCATTGTGCCCATGTATTGTTCTACAGGTAGTACATATTCAGTAAATGTACATAGAATGTTAGCGTTTGAGTTTTCTAAATGTAGTTCAACTCTTATCTGAAACAAGAATGAATGTCCTGTCCAGTATCCTTGACTATGCTAGGCCCTGATTAGTTAGCTCTGTTTAATTGGAGAACTAATTTTTCCATTCATTTTCTGGAAAACTCTTAACTTTTAGAAAGTTTTCCATATATATAGCAGGAATCCACCTCCTTATAACTTTGAAACCTACATTTATATGGCAACTCTTAAACTATTTGAAGACAATAGTCATACTTAATTTAAGTTTTCTCTTTTTAGGCTCAGTATCTCCAGTTCTCATTATGAAGCCTGAAAAAAACCCAAAATTTTTCTTTGTGGCCAAAGTAGCAGTACAATATTTTTTTTCTATAATGGTTGTGTTGCTTATATAGGAAAATCAGTTAACTGTTGTAGTTGGTGGGGCATGTTATTAGCATTATAAATGGACTGTCAATGTCAGTACTGCATCCTTTCATGCTTACTGTAGAATTACATATTCCTGATAAATTTAGCTTAACTTACATAAAATTGCTTCTAATTATATAATTATTAATAAATAATAAATTATTAATAATTTTTAATTTAAATTAATATTATTAAACTAATTATTAAACTTTGCCATTAGGTTAGATATCTAGCCTCTCTTAGTACATCAAGGTTAACAGTTAAATCTCCATCTGATAAGTATTTTGACTAATAGAATGTAAGCTCTTTGACCACAGGATCTAGTTTGTATTTATCTTGGTATCTCTTGCACCTGGCACATGGTGTCTTGCACATAGTGGACATTTGATGTTACTTGTTTGCCAAAATAGGACATAGAATTTTAGAGCTCAAAGAAGGGAACTTAGAAGTCATCAGAGCCAAGCCTCTCATTTTACAGATGAGGTTCAGAGTTAACTTAGATCTTGCTTCTGAACACATGATGGTCCTGTACTAACCTGAAAGTGGTATTAGGCCTATAAAGATGTCTAGCCTGCCCAGAAGGAAAGTGAAGCTTCTTCATTTAGCAACGTCTGGCTCCATATGTTAACCATAAAATTCTTTTCTTGGCTACTTGTTTAACAAAAGTAGGCCAAATAAGAGATCATGTGCAAAGAAAGGGGTGGTTTTATCTCTTTGCCTAAAAACACAGCAAAACAAAACAAAACCCTAAGCAGTCAATTGTGCAAGGGATTTGTGTGTTTGTATGTGATCTATTTCAGAAGTTTAATCTGGACTTTTCCCCTTAGAATTCTCATTCTTAGAAATCTCACCTGCTTTAGACCCCCTACACCTTTGTTCTGTACTCACTCCATCACAGGTGACCTGTTGGGACTGATGGGGGTTTTCAGTTTTATGTAGCATTTCTATTTGAATTGCTTTTTTTTCCCATTCCATACAAGTCTTTATGCAATAAGCAAAGGAGGATTGCATAAATACTTCATGTATGTTCTCATGAAACATCTTATAGAGAAGTGTGGAAGTGTGGCACTTAAGTAGCCACATCTTATATACCAAGTATTTTCCTTTTTTTTTGTTCTTGTTTTTGTTTTACCAGTATTCAAACTGAATCTTTTACTAAGCTGTTTGATTAAAAGTACCAAACCCTATGAACTGAAGTGTGACATTATGTTGCCTATTAGGGATAAAAATTGTTAACCCGTTAATGTGGTCTAAGTGAATGTTCTCTTTTTTAATATCTATGTAGTCGTCCTCGCCATCCTCATCCCAGCCTCATTCTAGCCACTGCAGAACGAAGGCCTCACCATTGTGTCACCATGCATCCCTGCCCTGGGTCAAACGTAACCATGTAGGTCCAGCAAAGGCTACCAGCCCATCTCTCCGTCTTCGTCGCTGGCGGCCCTTCTTACGCCTGCCGTCTGTGGGGCTTCATTCTGTTGTAAGTGTAGTCAATCTTCCAACTCTTCTTCCCGTGACCAGGACAGTCCATTGCCACTTACACTCCTTCAGTCTTCAAGATGCTTTCCTCTTGGTTTCCTTAACCATTAGCCTCCCCTTCCCCACACGAGATTGCAAGCATACATCTGTTTATGCTTTGCTGTCTAGCTTGACTTTTGTGCCGTCATCTTGGTGAGCATCCATCTTTCCACTCCATGGCCTGCCAATATCTTTTGAAAAGTATTGATCGACATTCATGATATTCAGGTTTCTGTAAGCTCTCAAAAGTCAATCTATATTCTTCTGCACCTCATCTTTCTGGTTTCTTTTAGTTGACACTGATCAACAAATGCTTTGCGGCTTCTAAGTTCTTTGCCATCAGTAACTTTGTTTTTATTTTTTCATGTTATTGAACATGACTAGTCTTCTGCCATGCTCATCCTGGGGGTCACTTTACTTACTCTGTCTTCAGGCTGAGTCCTTCATGGTGTAGGGTGTTTTCATCTAAGGTATTATTCCCTGAGGTGTCTCAGGTGCTTGGTTTAATCTTTATCTGATATTCCCTTCCTGTTTAGTTCCTAGAGATCTTATCCCGGTTGGAGGTGAAGATTTTCTTCTTGTTAAATGTTCCCACATTTCATTCATATCCTCTTTGTTAGGCTATTAATGGCATAAAATTGTTTAAGAAACTGTTTATTCCTGCATTCTGAGGGAAAGTAATATGTCTATTGAAATAAGATAGGAAAATTGAATGAGCATAATGACTGCCCTTCGCCATTGCCTTTCTGCATGGCTGGACCCTCTTTTGAAACTTGCTCAAGTTTTGATTTATGTTGCTGTGTTATTTGTAGAAACTGTCACAAGTAAACATATAGATGATGATTACTAGAAGTAAACATAGGGAGAATTTAGGTATTACTATACTTAGCCTAGGACTTAAAAAATGAATGAAAAGTTAGTGCCAAACTTCTTTCCCCCGATTTCCCCTGAGACAGTTGAGTGGAGTCTGGGTACTTTCTGGCATGTGTCACCAAAACAGCCATGCAGTAGTAGAATTTGCCATAAACATACAAATGCCCATCTTTGTCTGATGACCTATTGTTGGAATAGTTGCCAGGGACTGAAACAGAGTCCTGTTTTTAAAAACCAGAACTAGGCAACACATTGTAGATTTAATGCTAAATGTAAGTCAAGTTCAGTATGTAGTGTACTTGAACAATCCCTAAACCAAAATGCAAGTTTAAAATTTGGAACCATTGCTTTATATGATGTTAGATTTATTTTCCGTTTTGCTTACACTAATTGAGATCTTATTTTCTCATAAAATTAATTTGAATTTTAAATTTCCATGAGCATCTTTCATTGCATATTTGCCTTATTTTTCCTTTTGCTTAAATGTATTTAACATTTATTTGTCACTTTTTTTTAGAATAAGTAGAAATTCATTTTATGTTCTCAGGAAAGTTGTATAAAGAATATGATTTTAAAAAAGACAGATTGGCAAAATCACTTGTTGGCCTTTAAGCTATACATAGTTATGACCATTTTTTGAAACTGGTAACTTTTTAGAAGTATTAATATACCTTTTGCTTATTGGGTTTTCACTTTTATTTTTATATGGTGAAAAGTTTCAACTACTTCAAATGAGATAATATTTGTAAAAAGCCTAGCACTGTACTTGGCAGATAGTAGGTACTTAATAAGTGTTTATACTTACGATTTTTTTCCTCTTCAAAATTATTAGAATATTGTTCTAATAGAGGTTGGCCAGCTAGGGAGGATTATGATAGGGATTCAGGCATTGCTTTTTCATATCTCCATTGTGTTTAAACTTTATTATCATTTAGAATATATTAGAAGATGTTTTGTTGGTCTTGGAAAGTTTTGTTTTCATTTTTGAAAATTTTAGGCCAGCACTTATTGGAATACTAATACTAAGTTTAAGAGAGATTTTTTGTGTGTGAGGCAGTTTTTCCAGTTTCTTAGTTTTGATGCCTTAAATGACAACATAAAAATACTCTAAATGCACACCTTCAAGAATGAGAAGAATAAACTTGGTGTTGGGGGAGTAATTTTCTTAAATGAATAAATAAGAGTTTTAAATTTTGGTAGCCTTTTTCCCCCCTCAGTCAGCAGTTAGTAGCCAGCTCTGCATGTTTGTTGGCAAGGAGCATTATGTTATAGATTCAGTGTCAACACAGTAATATCTTTTCATGAAAAAGTTGCTCATTTGAGTATTCTGATTATATCACTAGAGTGGTGTGAATCCTAAAATTTGGTTTAAAAACTTGAACTCATTTTTTAACTTCAAATGCTGTTTCCAAGTAGTTAAAGAAATCTTGGCCTGAAAGTAAGGAAACCAAACTTTCACTAATACACTGGGTTACTTGGGGGGAAATTTCCCCTTTTGTACCACAGTTTTGTGATTCATAAAGTGCGGATGGTAGGAGGGAGAGTCATAGGATGATAGATTTAGAGCTGGAAAGAACCTGCACGGTCAGATGATTTATTAAACTAAGATTCATTTTGATTTGTCATAAGCTTTTTTTAAAACCAGTAGTGTAGGCAATCCAATAGACATCCTTTTTTTTTTAATGTATACTATTTTTTACTATAGAGCTAACTGTAGTGTTTGAGGTATGAAATTAGCAGTACACACTTAATAAATGTTTATTCGGCTTTCCTTTTTCCTTAAAATTCTTAAATAGTTCCATGATATGCTTACCACTGAGAAATTTAAATGGTATTCTCTTTTATTAACATATTCTTATATCATTATGGAGACGGTGAGAAAAGTAATATATATATATATCCCAAAGGGTTGAGTTCTGTGAAAAATGTTGTGGGATAATTTTTGCATGTTGTAATATTATCTGTGATTTTATATTTCTGCCCCAAAGTGACTATTTAGTACAACTTTTTAAAGTTATAAGTGGACTTTGTCACGGCTAAATACATTCTTTAAACCCAAGATCTCAAATTGTATAAAATATATTTTTGTCCATGTTTTGAATATTTTTTTTCTTCTTTGTGTTCAGTATATCTTTAATAGCAAAAATAATAGCTGCAGTTCATAGTTTTGGTTAATAATAATTGTCAGGCCTAAGTTGATAGTTACAGTAGAAACTATTAGCCAATTAATTGATTTTAAATACAACTATTTTAATTTCTAAGAGAGACTGAAGATTAATGATGTGGATTTAAATAGGGTGGGAGAATCTTATAGTTTTATTCTCAGATTTGCCATTATCGATTTAGTATACAAATTTATCTAGTAGGCCAAATGAACAGCATGTTACTGGTGTACTGGGATTGAGTCTGCTCTTGCCCTCCCCTACACAGTCCACAGTAGCCACACAGTAACAGCAGTAGTAGTGACACAAATAAAATGCGTGGAGGTTTATTTACAGAATGTTTTTTTCATGGTACCCTTAGGAGTCAAACAGTGTAGATAGCTCCATTTTACAAAAATTTAGGCTTTTCTCCTGTACCTGTTTGTTCTCATACTTCTTGGATCTCGGATGACCTGCCAGGAGAATTCCTTTTCTCCCTTTGAATACTGGTGGTTTTCTGTTAAGATGTTCAAGAAGTGAGACTTCACTTGTTTAAGGGAAACATAATTTTGTTTTATAGGTTACCTGAAATATTTTTCTAAAAAAGTCTTTCCAAATGATTTCACATTGCTACTTTTGTATTATCTTTCATAAAAATTCTAAATTAAAAAAAAAACCCAACATCTAAATTCTTAGCACTGATTTCTTTCCTAGAGAGAACCAAAGGGGCACTTTTGTTCCAGGGGGCAGTTTGGCCTTAATAAAAGACCACATGAGAAAAAGGACACATTTTGGAGCAATATGCCTTTATTACAGTTACCACTTACCAAGATGGATGGACACAGTGAAATTAACTAGAGAGATGCTCTTTCCGTGTCTAGATTCAGGCTTTGAGTTCTGGTACCCCCTAAATACTGTGTTTTATGTCATTAAATATATGTTTTTTCATATTGATGTTTAGTTTGTTTAAATTATGTAACTACTAATGCACGTAATATGTCTTTTTCCTCTTATTTCAGGCACCAAGTATAGATGAAAAAGTAGATCTGCATTTTATTGCATTAGTTCATGTAGATGGTCATCTCTATGAATTAGGTAAGACCTGCTTTAATTTATCTTGGTAAGGGAAAGGGGAAAGGGAGTTAAGATCTCTACATTCCTGAGAATTGTGTTTATTGAAGTTGATATTTATTCATTGTTTATTTCGGTTCATTAATTGACCCATAATGTTGCCATTGTGCCAGCTAAGTTTTCCCTTTAAGATTTTTTTTTTTATTAACCAGGAAAAAATAGAATTGTTTTAAGTCTAAGAAACTTAAATTCAAGGATGTCAGCACCACCTTTGTACTGTAGCAGATCAGGAAACAAAACACCATTACCGGAAATTGCTATGAATCATTGTAAAACTTGGATTAAAGTATTTAGTAAGTTACCATCTCTGTCTGGATATACTGGTTTAATCTCAACTAGTGATGATCCCAGGACCTTACCAGAAAGATGACTGAAAGAAACAAATTTTAAAATAGAACTTTATATTTATAGTGATGATTTCATGTATGGCAATGTCCACAGTTAGCTAGCCATTGGCCTTTTATGTATGATGCCATCATATGGTGTGGCTTTTCTCAGGATCTTGATTTTTTTCCCCAGATTTTCAGGCACCTGAGGTCAAAGTAGCCATCCTTAATTACAGTCATATTCTTTTCCTTTATCTGAATTCACATTCTCATCCAATCAAATGTGTTGCAGTAGGGCTACTCTGTTTAAATAAATCCATTTCAAGAGTCTGAGACTATATAGACCTTTTATTTTGATCCAGTAGAAAAAAATGCCTGTTAAAACAGGGGTCATTTTACTTTTTTCTTGTAGCCTCAGTGCTTAACATGGCAGTTAATGCTTGTTAAACTGACTTGCCTCAGCTCAGTAGGATTAAGTACTGACTGGGAATGTTTTACTTTCTTTTTTATAGTATTCATTGAAATACTACTTTTATTTTCTGTAAGTATCATTCAAAACTTGTGGAAAGATGGGGCTCATGACTCACATGTAACAATGGAAATATATGCCTCATACTTAAAAAGAAGTGTTAAGAGAAGCAACAGAATAGTATCTTCCTCAGTGAGGAGTACATGGAAATTCATGAACCTGAGGCTAGAAACAAAGGGTGCATTTGAGTGAGCTAAAAGGAGAAAGAAGCAAATGATAGTTTTATGATGCTGCATTGTAGAATGCTTAGTCAGAAAGAAGCTGCAGATGATACAGAAGAGCAAAGCACCTCCCATGTGCAGAACATTGGGATTTCTTAATATATAATATACAGTTGGCAAGATTGATTTTGATCTACAACTGTCTCAGTGTTTTTCTGCAAGTTTCATTCTTTTTTTAAAAACAAGAGCATCTTACAAATTCTTGATTTGGCTTGCTGATAATTTCATCTCTGAGCAGTTTGTTTTAAAGTTTTAAATTTACTTTAAATCAGTTTAATTCTTAGCAAGAAGAAAGAATTGATTGGTGAAGTAGAAGTGACAGGAATCTTGGGTAAAGGGGCTATGCTATTTTAGACTTCATGATTGCCAAAGTTTTTCTGCCATAGTTAGAACCACAGCCTAAGCTAATAGATTTCCAAAGGACAGGGGGAAAAAGATGCTAATAGTATAATTAATAAGTATGATGTTGCAGAAGAAAAAGAGGAAACACCTAAAGAAACAAATTTGGTTACAGGGAAACCTCTCTGATTAGCACAAGATCTCTCTTGAATATCAGAGGAAGTACATAAAATAAGGGGATAAATACTGAATATGTATGATAGTGATATGAACCTGCAGTAATAATGTCAGGAAAGCTTAACCTCAGAATGAAATCAGACTCATGGAAAATCCTAAGAATGATAGCTGTTTCAACTAGTTTGTAAGCTCAAGTCCATATCTTACGGACTTATCTTTATTTTTCTCCTCAGTGCCTCCTAGTCATAGTAGGCAGGCCATAAATGTTTGTTGAAGTTGAATTGAGTAAAGGACTTTTTAGGATGTTTGTTAAGCAAAAGAGGCAGTAGGGAATGAACTCATTGCTTAGAGTAGATGATATGGTGTATCATGATTAACAGTGACAGAGCAGAATTCCTAACTACTGGAATTAGAGAAAGCAGGGGGACCGTCTTCTGTTTTGTTTATTCATCATGGAGGGGAATGATCTTCAATTGGAAAGGTGAAACAGTCATGGCAGAGATCCAAGGGATGGACAGCCACCTAGTTCTTTGATTTTTGGTCTGTTACCCTCGTAGCATTGCAGGCTATAGAAAGCATTTGTAAGAGTGATTGTGGAACCACTGTCAGCCATCTTGGAAGACTCTGAAGAACAGGACAGATTCCAGAAGACAGGAAATAGACAGAGGTCCTGATTGTCAAAAAGGAGAAAAGAACAGAATCCAGAAAGGAGAGGTCATTGGTCAATTTCTAGAGCCAGGTGTATCCCAGACAAATTAGCTCTTTCTTCCCTCTTAGCAGTGGAGATGGAAGCTATAACAAACAGCACCTGCTTCCCTGGATTGTTGAGAGAATTAAATGAGACAATACCTTTTTAAATACTAAGGTAGTATGTGTCCAAGAGACAAATATTATGCATGGTGGTAACGTTATTATAATAAAAGTGATAAGTCATACCCAACTTTATTGGATCCAGGATTCTGCTGATAGTATTTTTCACAAAGACTCTATATTTCACAATCAAAATATTGCGATGAAATAGTACTGTCAAATAGTTTCCCATATCCTTTTGGCATTGTAGATTAAGATTATCAAACAATTAGTTTTACAATTCTTAATAAATAAATGATAGTGGATGTAAGTCAGTGAAAAGAAATTTAGAATGTAATGAGTCTTCTTTTTGGGGGGACACCAACATTATTTTGGTTTTCTGTCTTTTTGTTCTAGATTTTAAAGTAGGAGAAAAACATCATTCCATATGGTTTGCTAATATAATAAAGCTTTTTATAAATTAAAAAAAAACTTGACATAGAAGGATATTTTGCAGAGAAAGTATATTGTGGTATATGATATTAGAGAAGACAAGGAAAAAACAAGTTAAATGTAGAAAATGCAAACAATAAAGCACTTCCTATTTAATTTATGAGAAATGATCCATCTTATGGATTTTGCAAATGTTAACAATTCACTTTTAGTAACTGAGTTAGAGAATGCGTGGTTTTACAATACTGATACCATGGAAAATAATTTGAAGACTTCTGACATTAAAATATAAAATCACATTTAGTATGTTTGGGTTAAAATGAAATTATCAGTATTATACCAAAATTGAGAAACTGAAAGTTTGATAACTATAATTTGCAAAACTTGATATTCACACAACACAGATTTTTATGGGAGTTGGAATATTTCTATTCTAATGTGTTTGTATGTCTATTAATTATCAGAAATATACATTTATGTATGTATGTATCTATGTAAGGCAGTCGGAGTTAAGTGATTTGTCTAGCTAGTAAGCATCTGTGTGAGGTTGGGTTTGAACTCAGGTTCTCCTGACTCCAGGGCTGGTGCTCTATCCACTGTGCCACCTAGCTGCATCAATACTTTTCTTTAAAAAATAAGTACCAAAAGTCTTAAAATATGTTTGTATGTTACATTTCAAAAATCTCCTTTATCAGCAATATTTAAAAACTATTTAAAATTATATGGAATTCATAAATATATTCATTTTTACATAAAGAAATTGAATTTGTCACTGATGGATAAAAACTTTGACTTCAGTAAAGGTAATGAGAGCTTAGGTCTGACCAAGACAATCTAAGTCACCATTTAGCATGCCAATTTATATAAATTTTGCCTTAACATCATGATTAGTATAATCCAAAGTGAAACATTGGCTTTTTCACACAGTGAACATTGATTATGCACCTACTCTTCCACAATACAAAGCAGAAAAAGAGCAGGTTCTTGCCTCTCAGTTTAAAGACCAGTGGTAGATAATGACACGAATTAGAACACGAATAACTAAAAATTATGTTGAACTCTGTATATAGGAGAGAGACAGAGTGTTTTGATAGATTGGAGGGAGAAGGTTCTATTCAGGGAATTCAGATTTTTTTTGGTCATATATTCTTAGCTTTTAAAACAACATTCTACCCCTCCCCCAGAACAAATTCATAAATCTCTTATGGTTAGTAAAAGTTTCTGTTAAAACCTTTCCTAAAAGTGAGTTTATCATCTTAATACTCTTTTAAGACTATGCATACTATATATGTGTGTCTATTCATATATGTGTATGTTCATGCTCACATACTGGACTGGTGATTTCACTGGTTTAGAGCACTCCCAAGAAGGAAGCACCAGTTAGTGCAGGCCAGCACCAGCTGTCCAAGATTTAGTCTGAGTTTCCTCGGGGCACTGTTTGGATTGCACAGCCAGTTTGTGTCAGAGCCAAGATTTGAACCCAGACAGGTCTTATCTTAATCTAAGACACTATAGTATCCTTTTGACTACATGCATACATGTATAAACGTGTGCATACTATGCACCTCTCATATATTTGTGAGAAGCACAGCCTAGAGGAGAGACAGCTGGCTGCAAAGGCCTGTCTGCAAATCATGCCTCTGACATAAACTCTGATTGTTAATTGGTGGGCACATCACTTACCCTTTCAGTGCCCAGGGTACCTCTCTTAACACTAAATTGCCAAGAGGTTGCTATCTGTGTTAGTAGAGGGAATTTCTTTGCTTGAAATCGTCTGTGCAGATGAAATTACAGGTCCAGTAAAAACAAAACCAAAAAACAAAAGCCTCACAAGAATGATCTTGTATATTAAGATATTTGGGTGTAACTTGAACCCTTAGTCGCTACTAGGAGTTTTCTTCCCAGCTGTAGTTTTTTCTTTCATTCTGTTGGTCATTATTCATTATCTCTGTCAGTGCTATATTTCACTGGACCAGATGATTGAAAATTAATTGGATGTACACTTTTGGTTAAGAGCTAGTAGGTTTGGGGTTTATTTTCTCTGTTTTATATCTTGGACACAATAATCAGAGATTATACTAATATCTTCCAGATATAATAAATATTTTTATTTGGACGAGTTTAAAGACCATTAAGTTCTTCTCATTTGTCTTACTCTGGTTGGAGGTAACCTGAAGTTCCTGGAGCTTAGATCAGTGAAGCCTAAGCTCTAGTTGGTACTTTTGAGCTGGAGGGGTTCAAGTGTGAGCTTGACAGTGGTCTGCTTATGTATTTGAGCACCAGCCTAACTTTGTATCAGTTCAGTACCCAAGGTTGGCCACCAGGTGATGAATCTTTTTGACCACAAAAGTTTGTAAAGAAGTATGGGAGGGTGGCAGACTGCATCAGGAGAGACAGCAAATGTCTGAAAGTTGGGTTCTTTTGAGGTATTGAAGTAATATTTTCTTAATGGGGGCATTTTTTGGCCTTCTGTATAAAAACAATGTGTATAAACATAATCTTAATAATGAATATAACAACCTTTACTAGACAGACGTTTTTTGCTACATAGTATTTCTTTTCCAAATAGTTTTAATTATTTTTTTCTAACAAATTATATTTTAACTAATTCTTAACTCTTAAATGTGGAAGGAAAGTAGTTTTATTATTTTAACTACGCAAAATAAACTTTGGTATTATGCGTTGTCTACAATTGTCTAGTTGTCTGTAATTGAAGAAAATAGGAGTTCAATGTTGATCACTTTTTTCCTAGATGGGCGCAAACCGTTTCCAATTAACCACGGGAAAACGAGTGATGATACTTTATTAGAGGTAAGAAGACATTTTTAATTGACTTTAAATGAAATGAACTTGAGAAAGACATCTGCTTTTGTAGCTTTCTTATTCTGTCATGCTCTCAGGACCTTACTGTTTTTTGAAGCCCTGGTAAAAAAATGGAATTGCCACTTGGTTTGTAGGTCCCCAAATGGGATAAAAATGTAAAATTTGATTGAGGAGAAATAAGTAACCTGTAAGCTTAATGATATATTTGGAGACTTGGGTAACCAAAAAGCCCAGTTGTGTTTTTAAAAATTTTTGTTTGGCAAATGATAAAACTGTCAAGCTAAACATGAAGACACATTGTAGGTGTGAGTATGCTGCAACATATTACCAAGAAAGAATTGTACCCTAGGAGTGATATAAATGATGTTATCAGAGATATGTAACACAGAGGGGATGTAGATTGGTTGTGTGTCAGGAGCAACAGATAACAACAGATGGGTGCATAGCTCATGTACTTCCGCTGATAGCCGTGTAATTTGGAGAAGTTTCAAGCATGTTGGGTTGGGATTGGAGGATTCAGGAGTGGGAAACAGACAAGTTTCGCAGGAGAAGGATTGAATAGGTGCTGTTTGCACCAGTTAAGAAAGTGCCTGTGTGATGGGAACACTAATTCACTTCAGTATGGTTTCAAATAGATCTCCAGTCATTCTAATGTTCTGAAGTCATTTTTCAGGTTTTTTTACATAAAAAAACAGAATGAACATTTATTGAATGTCCATGCTTGATACAGAGTGAGATGTAAAAATGAATGACAGTGTTGTCTACTATTTAAGCTAGAGCCTTGAGGAGCCTTTAGATTGGCATTTTCTAAATATCTACCCTAAGGTTCAATCTACTGTTTTATGTGATACACTCAATGTTGAGGCAGGCGTATCATAACAGGTTTTAGATTGCAATCTTTTAGACCTAAGTGTTGATGATTTTTAGACCTTTTAGGTAACAGCATTTATAGTTTTCTTTCAGGCCTTGTTAATTTATGGTAGCACTTTTTAGTTGCCACGGAGGTCCTAGGGAAAATTATAAAAGTAAGCAAAGTTTGTCCTTTTTTGAATTGCTGCCTTTTTTCCCCAAGTCCTTCCTGCTTCTTCTTCTCTAACCTTTGGATACCCTGTGCCCTCAAAACCTCCGGGCCTTTGGCTCTTGGGTATCGTCTCTTCTACCCACCTCCATCCTTCCCCTCTCCTTTTCTCCTCCCTTGTTCAGTGTTCCTCAAAAGTTTGTATTACTTATCTGGATGTGGACAGATTGCTGCTGATTATTAGATTAAAGTAAAGTAATTCACACTGAAGCGTACCTTCCCCTATACCACTCACATTTTTAAAGGGGGGACTGTATTAATCCACATGAGTTTCTGACTGGTAGAATTTATTGTAGGAAATATTTTAGAACAAAGAGACCTTACTTGATCCAGCAGAGCCTTCCTTCCCCAAACCCACTGTCCCCCCTCCTCCCACAAACGCACACCCTTCAGGGTCTTTAGGTCTTTAGGGATCAGAAAAACAGAGCACAAGAATATTGGAATCTAGGAGACATGAATCCATAAATAAAGCAGGATTTATTCCATCTTTTTCAACTGTTACTACAATAATTGAAAGTATTTAGTACCACATTAAAAAAAAAGTATAATTGTTTTAGAATAAGTAGTCTAAGATAGCAGTTCTTAAATTTTTTTCATCTGTGGACCACTGAGCCAAAGATGTTGGGGATTGCTTACACTAATCATGGGAAAATCTTAATTCACCAGAATTAAGAGGAAGAAAAACTGCTTTTTAGTAGGTGCCATTGAGGAGTTTTTGTTTGTTTCAGGAACAATGGAGAGAATCCAGATCTATGATTTCATCTCTGTTGGGAACTCTTAATATGAATGCGCTCTCCACCAGTACAGATTAATATCTCTGTGACTTACAGTCTTAGATAGTTTGATGGAAGCTCTTTGATGTCCGGACTTTCCACAGTCACATAGCTAATATGGGCCTGAGTCAGAATTTGAACCCAGGTCCTCCGGACAGTAGGGCTGATGTATTCATTGCACTGCACTGCTTCTCATCAAGTGAGGAATGGTATATGTAAATTTTTGCGGTGAGAACATAAATGATCAGCGTTGTAAATGTTAGGCTCTTAAAAGCTCTACTCACAAGTTTAACCCATTGGTATGCTGGTACATATTTAACAACTTGCCCTCCCAAAAAATGCATGCACAACACACTTTTAAAGTTTATCCTCATTATTAATATTTTCTCCATTACTTTCTTGTCTTGACAATCAACAAAAACAGTAAATTAGCCTTGATTTTTTTAAATATATAATTTATTTGTTTTTCAGTTCTTAACATTCACTTCCACAAGAATTTGAATTCAAAATTTTCCCCCATCTCTCTCCACCCCCCATCCCAGGACAGCATGCACTCCATCCTCCCCTTCCTCCAGTCTGTCCTCCCTTGAATTACCCATCTTTCTTCCATCCCTCTTACCCTAGTCCCCTTCCCCTCCGTTTTCCTGGAGGGCAAAATAGATTTCCGTACTCCATTGTCTGTATAGCTTAATTTCCAGTTACATGCTAAAACAGTTTTTAACGTTCATTCTTAAAGCTTTGAGTTCCATATTCTCTCCCTCTCTCCCTCCCCACCCTCATTGAGAAAACAGGCAATTCAATATCGGTCATATATGTGTAACAATGCAAAGCACTTCCCCTAATAGTTATGTTGTAAAAGACTTAACCACATTTCCCTCTGTCCTATCCTGCCCTCCATTTATTCCATTCTCTCCCTTGACCTGTCGTCCCACAGTAGTGTTTGCTTCTGATTATCCCTTTCCCCAATGCTGTCTTTTCTATTATCTTTCCTCTCCTGTCCCCTTCCCTCTTGCCTTCCTGCAGGGTAAAATAGATTTCCATATCCAATGGAGTGTGTGTTATTCCCTCCTTAAGCCAGATACCATGAGAGTAAGGCTCACTTATTTCCTTTCATCGCCCCCCTCTTCCCTTCCGTTGCAAAAGCTCTTTATTCCCTCTATGTGAGATGACTTGCTACATTCTCCCTTTCTTTTACTTCTAGTATATTCCATTCAACAGTAAATTTTATTTTATTTTTTTTAGGTTTTCTCCCTTCATATTCAGCTCGCCCTGTGCCCTCTGTTTGTTGTGTATGTGTGTCTATATATATATATAGAAAGAGAGAGACACACATACACATATACATACATACACCCATATACATATACATACCTATACATGTATAATATGCACATACATACCCACCCATACACAGCTACATATATTCCCTCTAACTATCCTAATACTGAAAAAAGTTTCATGAGTTACAAGTAACATCTTTCCATGTAGGAATGTAAACAGTTCAACTTCAGTGAGTTCCTTAAGGCTTCTCTTTCCTGTTCACCTTTTCATGTTTCTCTTGATTCTTGTATTTGAAAGTCAGATTTTCTATTCAGCTCTGGTCTTTTCAACAAGAATGCTTGGAAGTCCTCTATTTCATTGAAATTTCTTTTTTCCCCTGAAGTATTTATTATACTCAGTTTTGCTGGGTCTTGATTTTTAACATTTGTCAATTTCTTAAGTATAAATGAAATATAAATTCTGAAATATAAACACTGAAAACAGTGAGAGCTGGTTTTAGTAGGTTCCAGCATAACCTAGTTTAAAGGATTTTTTGGTAACTTAAGACCTGAAAATACAGTTTCCCATCAACATCAAAGGAGTGAGTTACAGCTCTTAAAAGAAATGAAGAGCATGAGACCACAGCTGTTAAAGTTGGGAAGAAATAGGAATTGGGCTTTCCAGGAATGTGCTGCAGTTAGGGGTTTACTGGTAATACTACCATTCACTGTCAAAGATTATTAACCCAATTCCTTCTCCAGTATGATCACCCATTCAGCCCATTTCTTGTGCTAGTATATAAGCTAAGTGTGGTAACCCCTGGATTCTGAATTTAAGTTACAATGCACTATCAGGCTAAATCAGGAGAGCTGGTTAAACCTCAGAGGGACTGTTTGCTTGGTCTTGCTCCTCGGTGCTGCTCCTGACTGCCCTCCTGGAGCAGCTTCTGTTTGGAAGCTTCTTTTCCTTTTTAACTGCTGTAGTAACTCTGTGGGGCTGTGGAAGTATAGAATTACGTCAATTTTGAGTCTGATTTTCTGCTGTATTTAACTTGTGTAAATTAGGATAACTATTATGTGTTCACTTAGCAGCTGTCTTTGTTAGTGAAAATGTTTTAGGAACTGAGATATTATATCTTTATGTCTTTTGTTTATAGGATGCCATAGAAGTTTGCAAGAAGTTCATGGAACGGGACCCAGAAGAATTAAGATTTAATGCAATTGCTCTTTCTGCAGCATAGCTTATACATGGTGGAAACACCAGTACTGTATTATTTGTAACAAAAATAAAATTCCCCCTGCCATATGCCAGTACTCACAAATTTTGATATTTTCATGATGATATTGATGATACTGACCAATAATAGTTTATGTGGATTAAACTTTGAATTAATCTGTATTTTGTGTCTTTGTTCTCTTATAACCTATGGAAGATCAACTGTCCTGCTTTTAAAAAATAAAATCCAGAGTAACATAAGTGGCCCTCACAGTTGTACTCTCATGTCAGCTAGTTTATACAAATACCATATTTGAATTAAATTCAAGGGTACGTGATTTCATTGCTGTGGACATCTCCAGTGCTGCAGATTTCAACCCCTTTGTATGCCCTATGAAAGAATAACTCAGTGATCTCATCCTCTTCAATGAGTTCAGTTACCATCTCTGTGCATGTGTGTCCCCTATCTAAGCTGTCTCCTGAGCTCATTTCCACTTCATCAACTGCCCATGGAACACTTCCGACTGCATGTTTCATAGGAATCTCAAATCCGTGTCCAAAATGAAAGTTATTATCTTCACCTATGTCCCCAAGCTCCACCCCTGCCCTTAACATCTGTTTCTGTTAAGATAACCACCATTTTTCCTGACTTCTCCCCTCAAATCTAGTCTTTTGTCAAATGTCTATGCTGCCGGACATCTCTTACGTCTTTCCCTTTCTTACACGGTCACCTCCCTGATTTAAGTGCTCATCCCTTCTTACCTGAACTATTGTAATAGCCTCCTGATCTCCCTGCCTCAAATCTCTCTTCTACAGTCCATCCTCCGCATAGCTTTTGAGGTAATATTCTTAAAGATCTGACCTTGTCATTCTTGCTCAAAAAGCTTCAGTGGGTACCTGTTGTTCTTAGAATGAAGTACAACCACCTCTGGCGTTAAAGGCCTCTTTAATCTCGCTTCAGTCAACCTTTCCAGACTGCATACACATTACTGCTTTTTCACACTGTGATCCAGTCTTGTGTACTTCATCATTTCACCCATCTTTTTGCTTTTGCAAAGCAGTTTCTGTTTCCTGCATACTATTCCTCTTCGATCCTGTCTGTTGGAACTCCTAGTTCCCTTTAAGACTTCCACAAAGTACCACTTACTACATTTCTTGACTCCTCCACTAAGTTGCTAGTATTCTCCTTCCCAGTTTACTTTATCTGTTATATTTAATGTGTAGGTAATGGTTCCACCATATAAGCTCTTTCAGGTCAGGAACTTGAAATTCTTTTCTTTTGTATCCCTAGCGCTTGGCACAGTGTTTGGTATTTAGTAAATGCTTAATGGTTGTTCTTCAGCTGTTTTAAAGTTACAAAATACTTAAGCTCACAACCATGAGGTAGGCATTGTAAACGTTGCCATCACCCCGGTTTTGCACTTGAAGAAATAGACTTGGAGAGTTTAAATGCCTTGCTTATTGTTATGTAGGTAGTGAAAGTTGGTAACTTTTTCCAGTTCATTTACTCTTTTCACCATAGCGAATGACCTCACACCAAAGTAAAAGTGCATAAGAGGTATGAGCGCAAAATTGCTATGTGCTTCCTAATTGGGGAAAAGTCATTGACAGTGGGGTTCAGGAAAGGTGTCCATTTGGGATGTGTTTCAAAGGCTAAGAAAGAAGGCATTCAGTAGGTAAAAGGAGACATTCTAGGCAGAGAGTAGTTTTACCCGGGGCATGAAAGCAAGAGAGTATAAAGGGTACTGAGGTAGCAGTAAAGGGGGCAGTGAGTATCCTCTAGCTAGACATGAACACAAAGTGAATGGAAGGGAGTTGGTTGAGATAAGAATAAGATAGAACAGATGTAACCACCAGAGGTGATTGAGTGCATGTCCTTGGCTCCAAGAACATGTGTTCCTTTTGTTTCACCATTTTGCCGCCTCCTACAAATCTGAAGCTCTAGGAATAGGTCAAGGATAGAGATTTGTGAGACATCGTGTTATCAAAGCTTTAGGAGTGAGTGAGAACACCAGGGGTGTCACTAATAAGACAGAAACGCATTTAACTGATATCTTACCTCACATAAAATTATAAAAGACAAATAGTGTTGGAGAAAATGAAAAGAGGCACATTGATATGAGGGAACTATGAAGTGATCCAGCTATTCCAGAAAACTATTTGGAATTTTATGTGAAAAGTTGCTAAACTATTCATTTCAACCAAGGACATCAAATATATATAGGTATTGAGGATATCTAGATACTCTCAGATAATCCAGTTGATGTGGTGTGTGTTTTTTCTTTTGATATTCTCTTTAATGATGCAAATCACAACCTATCAATATCTGTCTGTTTTGTGTGATTCACAACCCATCCATGGCCATCTAAACAAGTACGCCATAGGGGTCCATACAACACTCTAGAGTTCATCCATCCCCTCACTTTTCTTTTGATGTCCCATATATGTATGCACACCATACATGCCAAAATAGGCGTAACACAACTTTGTGGTAGTGCAGGGTTGGGGAGCAAATGGCTGGAAGAATGTGGCATTCATTGACAGCTGAATAAATTCTGACATTTTGTAATGGAAATACCATTGCAAACTATTGTAAATAATGCATAGTAATTGAAAATAAATGCTTATTTTATGAAAGGGGGAGATAAGGGACCCATGGGTATAGAATGTTGTATGTGCTGTTGCACAAGTCTGTTGGACTTAACTATTTTTATTTGTTTACAAGGTTAAGGTCCAATACCTCCCAGCCTCAGTATTCTGTAGGATGGCTTAGGTCTCTCCTTACTGGGTTGTTGTTAAAGATCCAGGATCCAGTCACACTCCATTCAATTCAAGTGTTATTTTCGTTTAAATATTGATTAAAACCCTTTTTATTTTTTTTTTTATAAAGTACTGTGCCAAGCATTTAGAGTAAAAAGACAAAAGTACTCTCAGGATTACGGTCTGTGTGTGAGAATGAAAACATTTAGAGATAATAATATTGTCATTGAATTGTTTCAGCCGTGTCTGACTCTTGGTGACTCCAATTGGGGCTTTCTTGGCAAAGGTACTGGAGTGGTTTGCCATTTCTTTCTCCAGCTCATTTTACGAAAAAGGAATTGAGGCAAACCAGGGTTAAGTGACTTGCCCAGGGTCATATAAGCATCTAACATTTATATAGCACTTTAAGATTTACAAAATGCTCTGCATATATTATCTCATTTGTTTGAGATAAGAAAAGACAGGATAGTTTTAGGAAGAAAGGAACTCTGATAATTGGGGGAAATCAGAAAAGGTTTTTTACCAAGGAAATAGTGTCTAGGTGGCTTGAAGGAAGCTAGAGATACTGAGGCCAAAGTTAAGAGACAGCCTTCCAGATTTGGGGTCTACATGTGAAAAAATACGGAAATGAGAGATGTCATGTTGAGTTCAGGGAAGATCTAGCAGGACAGTTTGAAATGTGGGATGCATGACAGGGAGGAGTGTGAAATGCATCTAGAAATAAAGTTAGAAACCATATTTGTATAGCAGACCAAAGCATTTGATATGGAGGTATGAAATGCTGATTGCCTGATAAGCAGAAAACCAAAATTCTTTCATCAGGTGATTGGTATGTAGGCTGAAGGGTTGAGTTAGGAAAACAAAAATTTAGGTTTGCTTTTTGGTCCTTTTCAAATGCTGACCCTATCATAATGAGTGGACTGAGGATATGAACCTGGAGAAAAGTCTAGTGGCATTTCAGAATTCTGTCCTTGTCTCTCTGTTCAACATTTTAGTAGATGATTTTAATAAAGCTACAGATTCTCCCTTATTATTTGGAAAGGGAGTCCTGAAACATGTGATGCTATATGCTGTATATTTGATGTTATGTACTAAATATGTGAAGCATTTCATCATTTCTTGTAAAACAAGTAATCTAGAAAAGAAGATTGACTTTATTTAAATTAATTGTAGAGAGATGCCTCTAAGGACTCTATAAGGCCCTAATAGAAACCATGGTATGTTGTGGTCTATTTATAATATTTATAGAACATAGTACATCCAGTACATCCAGTATCTTCCTACCAGCGTGAGACCATGCCAACCCTTCCATACTGTCTTGCCTCCATTTTGCATCTTTCCTTCATGTATTTTCTTCCCCCATTAGAATAAGGTCTTTTAGAGTAGGGACTATTTTGATTATTTATTTGTGTCTCCAGAGCTTAGCACAGCACCTGGGACATAATAAGAGCTTAATAAATACTTTCTTCCCTTATCTAGTGCCATATGATTAGAAGTTATAATCTCTATTTCTATAATTTAAATTGTACACTTGAACATACCTTAAATTAAAACGATTTTAAAGTGTGGTGTGGTAGCATTTTGGGTTTGGGGTTTTTGTTTGTTTAACAAAAGTACATTTTTAGCAAAAATCCATTTAGAAATGATACATATGCATGTTGAGATTGTACATGTTAGGCAAACTTCTATTGCTAGGACAGCTAGGCTATGTATAGATAAAAGCATGACTAGTTTAGTTCTTTTTTCTTAAATGACCTTAAAGGTTGGTTATTAGCCATTAAAATTGTTTTTCTACTGCCTAAGCCTTCAAAATTCTTATAAAAACAAACGGTAGAGTGTATTTGATCATTGGTCAGTTAACCCCAAATTCACAAATTGACTATGCCAATGAACTCCCCCTGGTGAGTCAGAGGATCAGGGAGCCTGAAGGTTTTCTTTCCTCGTCTCATTTTGCACTCACAGGAAATTACAAAGCCAGCCCATTTCCATAAGGATAAATAGAACTCTGTTTCAATAGGCCCCTTAATATAATTTGTACTGAAAAAAAGTGTACATTTAAATTCCATATGCAGGAAGAAAGCATTCAGCAAAGGGGGTAAGTGATCTTTTGTGTCTGACCAAGAAGCCATGAAATCTATTCCCTCTATTTTTAAATCAAAGATTAAAATAAAGTCAAAGATCTAATCAAGGATTCCAGGTGAAATAAAACCAGTTTGAAGTGTGAACTTTGTATTCGTTACAAGAGATTTTTAAAGCTAATTCAAAAGGAAAGTGAATATTTATTATGTGTTGCAAATTTTAATCTAAGTGCTTTTCATCTTAGGACAAGATTCTCTGGGAAGAGTAGGGTGCTTAAAAAGAAAGACCTAATCATCTTAACGTTGGATGTTTGCACAGTGCTCTTGGAACAGTACTACCAGTGAAATTATTCATAATAGCTAAGTGTGGAAAATGCTGATTTCCTGATAAGCAGAAAACCAAAATGCTTTCATCTGGTGATTTATATGTAGACTGAAGGGTTGAGTTAGGAAAACAAAAATGTAATTATTCTTTCTGCTCCTTAGCTTTTCACATGTTGACCCTATCGTGTTTTCATTACTGAAAAGCTGTCTGGAAATAGCTGACTCCTAAACCAAGGTGCGCTGTTATTGTTACTTGAGGCTACCATCATGGAAGACAGCTAAACTCCCATTGGACATAGTTCAGGGAATGTTGGAGCTCCTCTGCCTCTAAACTGTGGGATATAGATCAAGAATATTGGAACTGGTACTTAGAAGTCATTTAGTTCAGTCCCATCACTTTAGGGATGTGGAAACTGAGGGTCACAGAGGTAATGGAACTCACCCAGATCACACAGCAAGTTAGCCTTCAGACACCAAGGGTAACCCTTTTTCCACATTAGAAAGAAACAGGAAAAAGCTGAATGCTCTACTGATGTATCCTGACCAGTATTTCTTGAGGTTTTATAAGTGATATTGTCCTAGACTGTAGCATATTAAAAGAATTATGTTTTATGTTTTTCTTAATTATTTTTATTTACATTATTAACTGCAGTCCTCTAGTGTTTCATGACGTAAAGGTGATTTCAAGTCCACTAAGATTATGCCAGTGGCGTTCAAGGTCTTGAATATCCCTACAAAGCCTGGTAAGACTTAATGAGGAAGAGTAACTGTCTTCTAAAGAAGGGGTGAAAGAGGAAGGGAATCAACATTTATATATTTTTTTACTATATAAATAGGCACTGTACTAAGCACTTAATAGATCATAACTACTTTGAGAGGTAGGTGCTGTTATAATCCCCATTTTACAATTGAAGAAACTAAGGCAAACAGGTTAAGTGACTTGCCCAGGGCCACACAGCTAGTAAGTATCTGAAGTCCTCAGGTGTTCTGATTCTAGGACCACCACTCTATGCACTGCACTACCTATCTAAGTTTGGAGATGCTTCTCACTAAAAGGTGGGTTCACTAGCCTTTGAAATATTGAAGAACCCGATTGATACAACCCAATAGTGAAAAACATTTCAGGAACACACCTGAGAGCTCTTTTAAAGCAAGAAGAAAAAGGAAACCAAAATAATGAAAAGCAAATCTCCGTTCCCAGATGTGAAAAACGTTCTATATTGTTATACCCTTTTGTCAGTAACAGCCCCATTGAGGAGGGGAGAGGAGTTCTTTTTCATCATTGTATATATCTAACTGACATAAAGTTAATAGCAGGGCTTTATTTACTATCATACTACATGAGCTAAAGGACAGGAGCTCTCAGCGTCCCACACATGTTCTGCACCTCACAAGATGAAAGGCAGAGCGCTAGAGGGTTTGTTCGTATCTTAGACATAAAAGGCTAGAAGGGCTGTAAATCAGGCTGCTTTTAAAATGCTGTAAAACCCGTCTGTTGGAGAGTTGTGCTGCATTTTGCTTGGTTACCTGTGGTGGACAATGGCAGAAAAAATAACAAGAAATATATAAAAAGGTTATGTCAGAATTTCCCTGAGGAAATTAAAGAAGACTCATTTTGAGAAAAACCTGTAACTTCATTTTATTAGGGTTTTTCCCTTCCACATATAAAATAGTAAGTATTTGAAACCAAAACATGTCATCTGCCTTCTCTCTCCTTTCTCCAACACACATACTTGGTTACAGTGCATTTAGGTTATTAGAGATTTCAAGCCATTTGAGTCTCTTACTAATAGGCCTAGAGCATGGTCTGCAGATAATTTAAAAGATGCATTCTTAAGAGGAGATCGATTTCTTTTATGAACAAAATGCCTTAAATATTTATCTCTATTTCAAATATGAAACAACAAAAAGTAGCTCTCTATGCCATATTCTGTTATGGCTGGTAATTGGGCACATATGAGGTATTTAAGATAAGAGTACAATAACACTGCAACAGTTTTTAAAAGAATCTGGAAAAATCTGGTTTTCATACAAAATAAGCTTTTAAAGAACGGCTGTTTTAAGCTAATTAATTCACTTTCCCATTTGGGCCTCCACTTTTTTTCCCGTCTTTATGAACTCTTCCTTGAGGGTTGCTGTAGTTCCTACAAATATTTCAGGATGGCTTTTAGCCTCTCTTTAGGAAGTAACCAGAGGTTGTCTTCTTGCTCTGCATGGAATGTCTGTAGAATGTGCCTGTTCTTTTCTTGCTAAATTAATAGAAAGTAGAGATAGAGAAGAGATTCAGGCTGGTGCCTTCACCGTTTTTGAATTCCTCGTAATTCCTCTTGTCATGAAGAGCTGCTGTAGTGATTGACTCCCCTGGCTTCAAAGTGTTACTTAGGGGGCCTTTCACAGTGATTCAGCTATAATCCTTTTTATTGACGATAGATACCAAAGTTTTGTGGAAGTTAAAGGGAAGTTCTACAAATTCTTAATGCCAGTTACATTTAACTCACTGATAAAATTTTTAAGTACTCATGTCTTAACAGGACTGAATTCCACAAGTCAGGGCTGCTGCCAATACAATCAAATATTCTCCATGACCTTTAGTAATAATAGAGAGCTTTGAGTTGTATAAAGTGCTTCACAAATATTTTCTAATTTGATTCTCACAGCAACCCTGAAAATTAGGTGTTAATATTATCCCTAGATTACAAATGAGGAAACTGAGGCTGAAAGGCTAAGTGATTTGCTAAGGTCCTTACGGGTAGTAGGGGTCTGAGATGAGATTTAAAGTCAGGTCTTCCTCATCTCTCTTTCCAGTGCACCACCTGTACTTCAGTACTCCAAGCATCAATGTAGCTAGTCTCTCCATCAGTGCAGATGGAAACATATCTGTGGTGTAGGTGGCCCTGTGAGAGTTGTTGTGGTCAAAAAAAAATTCATGACCTTGCAGCCAACCTGGTGAGGAGCCTTTTCCAAAGTATTCAGGCTAGTCTTTAAACAATAGACATAAAGGCTCTTTGAAATCAGATTAGTTTCAATAGCAGGACTGTACATGAAGGCTTTGCAGTCAGCTAGAACCTGCCAGGGCTTGTATTCCATTGGCAGTAGTCTTTAAGAACCCAGGGTCACCTCCACCAAAATGAAACAAGTGCAGTGCTTTTGTGGATGTGACCTTAAAAACATAACACTATCAAAATCTTACAATCAATGGCTTACATTTTTATAGCTATTTAAACACAAACATAATCACTTTTTGAGGTGATGTCAGACTTGTGTCTTGGAAATGTATTCATTTGGCAGTTGTGTGAAGGATGGATTGGAGAGGGGAAAGACAAAGCTATCAGACTAATTAATACAATTATAAGAGGCCAAGTGAATTTATTATCCCTATCTTGTAGATGAGACAATTAAAGGAATAGGGATTTGTATATGGTCATCCTAGTTAATGTTAGAGCCCCAAATCCAAGTCAGAGGCCTTTTTCTCTATTCCATGTGGCAGAAGGCATTTACTAAGCATGTATAGTGCTGAAAACTGAGAAAGATAGAGAAGTATATCATATAGTTCTCTGGTTAGCTTTTAAAGCCCTTCATAACCTGGGCCCCTCCTACCTTTCCAGTCTTATACCTTATTCCCCTCCACATACTCTACATGAACCCATGTATAGTCACTGGCTGTCTCCCATGCCTGGAATTCTCTCTAGGCTTCCTTCAAATCATAGCTAAAATCTCACTGGGTGCAAGAAACTTTTTCCAGTTCCCTTAATGCTAGTGCTTTCCCTTTGTTGATTATCTCCAGTTTATCCTCTGTGTGTGTATATGTGTGTCTACACACACACACACACACATGCAGGTTACATACATATCTTATTTATACATGGTTGTTTGCATTTTTTCAGCCTTTAAGGGCAGAGACAGATTTTTTGCCTTTTTCTCCCCCCAGTACTTATCACAGTGTACAACACTAGAACCAAACATGAAACTGATTGGTTCAAGATTCAGGAATATGCTGTATATTGTCACTGTATTTAACTTTTATGCAGAGTACATCATGTGAAATGCCAAGCTGAATAAATCAAAAGCTGGAATTAAAGTGTCCAGGATCAATACCAGCAATCTTAGATGGGCAGATGATAACACTCTGATGGCTGAAAGTGAAGAAGAATTAAGGGTCCTCCTGATAAACAGTGAAGGAGCAGAGTGTAAAAGCTGGCTGGGAACTAACATTAAAAAACAACGAAGATCATGTCATCTGGTCCCATCACTTCCTGGCAGGAAGAGGGAGAAGAAATGGAAGTATTTTATATTCCTGGACTCAGAGATCACTGTGGACAGTAACTGCAACCATGACATTAAAAGACACTTGCTCCTTGGAAGGAAAGCAGACATCACCTTGCTGTCAAAGGTCCACATAGTTAAAGGTATGTTGGGGGTCTTTTTTATGTAGAGTTGTGAGAACTGGACTATAAGGAAAGCTGAATGCCGTGAATTGATGCTTTCAAATTGCAGCCCTGGAGAAGACTTTTGAGAGTTCCTTGGGCAGCAAGGAGATCAAATCAATCAATACTTAAAGAAATTAACTCTGACTATTCATCAGAAGGGTAAATACTGAAGCTGAAGCTTAAATACATTGGCCACATAATGAGAAGATGGGATTCAGTGGAAAAGACTGATGCTGGGAGACTGAAGGCAAAAGGAAAAGGGGACAACAAAGGATGAAATGGATGGATAGTTTCATGGAAGCAATGTGAGTTTGGATAGAACTTAGGGAGAGAGTGGAGGACTGTGGAGAAGGGCCTGATGTGCTATAGTCCACACTGGTACCGTAGAGTTGGACATGACTGAATTACAGCACCAAACAAGAGCACTACAAGGTTCTTAATAAATTCTTATTGACTGATTTGAATTGATTTCTTGAGACAAGCAAAAGATCTTGTCAGGTACTGATTAATTAGGTACCTAGGTCATGTCTCTCAGATCTGCTCCCTTCTCTGCACTCACAATACCATTATCCTAGGTCAGGTACTCATCCCTCAGTTGTGCTGTTGCTGTAGCCTCCTGGGTTAAGAATAATATTTATTTTAGGCTACAATAGTTTCCTTTTAAGGGAATAAGTTAGTCCTCAGGACTTGGTTAGCTAGGATGACTTGGAATATAAAAATCCCATCCTATGTGGACGTGGGCCTCAGAAGCTTTAGCCACATTTTATTACTCTGTGGGGGAATTCCTTTCTGATCTAGCCATGACATTGCCATTGCTGTGGTAAATGAGGAATCATACTATCAGCTAGAAATTGTATCCTTTTTCACCTCAATCTGAACAAAATTGATTTTAATTGCATTTTACGGTCCTTGAGAGTTTGCATTGCATTCCAGTTTTGAACCTCAACCCTCAGACAGGCTGGGCTTGGCCCAGAATGTTTCCTAGTTGTTTCCCTAGTTGTTTTTAGGCTCTCCATTTCCAATCTGTCCTTTATATAGCTGCCAAATTAATATTCCTCTGATAATCATGTCACTTCCCAGAAATCCTCATTAGCTCCCTATTGCTTCTAAGCTACAAATTTCTCAGTCTGACATTTAAAGACCCGGACAATATTACTCCCACCTACATTTCCAGACATTCAACACAATTTAACACACTTTACAGCCCAGCCAAGCTAGCTTGCTAGCTGTGCCCTGAAATGACTTGCCAAATTCTATCTGTGCATACGCTGTCCCCCATGCCTACAGTGTATTACCTCCTCATCCAAGAGCCTTGGAATCACTTAACTTCATTCAAGGTTCAGTTCAGTCCCCTCATGTATGAAAGCTTTCCTGATCGCGGAGTTACTAGTGCCCGTTCGCTCCTCAAATTACCTTGTATTTAATTATCCATTTATGTTTTGTACTCTTCCAGTAGAATGTAAGGTCCTTGTAGGCAAAACTATTGCATATGTGCTTCTCTAGCTTCGAATCCTTGGAGAGTTCCTAGTACATAGTGGACACC
Organism: Bettongia penicillata ogilbyi; assembly: GCA_023548195.1. Taxonomy (NCBI): domain Eukaryota; kingdom Metazoa; phylum Chordata; class Mammalia; order Diprotodontia; family Potoroidae; genus Bettongia; species Bettongia penicillata. The sequence continues at coordinate 6,097,380 of JAJHZJ010000065.1, forward strand.
AAACATATGCTTATTGAACAAAACTGAATTGAATGTGGACTATGAATTACAGGTTCGCTCTATAATAATATCAGCCAAAAATTCAGGGAGAGATGGCAATATAATAGAAAGCATGTTGGATTATAAGCTAAAAGAACTAGCTAGATGACTGGATCTCGAATTCCTTATCTGTAAAATGAGGGAAATTAGCTTTGATGATTTCTAAAGACTGTTTCAGTTCACTGTTTGATAACTGTAATCAATGAATATTCAAGCTTGCCTTTCCAGGCTTATCTTACTATTCTTTCTTCATGCTCCGGACAAACTGGTCCACTTGCTTGTATACCAAATCGGAATTCCATCCTTCTTTCGTGCCATCCTCCATGCCTGAAATGAACTCCCTTCTTGCTCCCACCTTTTAGAGTTTCCTTCCTAATGTGACTCCTGACGCCTCCAACTGAAATTTTTTCCTGACCCCTCTGGCTGTCAGGATGGTCTCCTGTCCTGTATGTGCTTTTCTGTGTACATACTGTTTTCCTCCCACCCCAGCCTCACTAGAATGAGGGCAGGGACTGTGTTTTGTCTTGTCTTTGTATCCCCAATGCTTTGTGTATAGACTAATAAATGATCAATGAGTAAATAGATAAATGATGTTGCAAAAGGGATTCTTATTTTCATTGAGAAGCTGCTGTCCTAACAATTTTAACATTCTATGACCTACCAAAAGCTCCTAAGAAAAAGTTCACTCCCCCCCATTTACAGAATTTGGAATTAGAAAGTTGATTTTTACTAATGGGGATTGATACAATTAAGTATTTCTGGGATATGACCCTAATGACTTTTGAATTACATGTAAGAGAAAGAGATAACCAACAGACATATCTTCCGTGTATTCTCATCACTGTCTCAGTATTCAAAAAATGAATTCCTCAGAAAATGAGGAAGGTGCCCAGCATGTTGGGTGAACCACATGTATTGAAATTACGGAAGGACATAATCAGGAGTCTTACAGGATGGGAAAGTGTGATTGGACTATTATCTGCCATCGTTTCTTAACAACATGGATTAGGTCTACCCCTCCTCTTTCCCTCCTGTGTCAACTTTCTCTATAAGGAAACAAAGTTGTTCCCTATCAGCTTTCCTGGAAGCTTTCTCCTTACCTAGAGTCTAAAAAGTCCCAGCTATACCAACTTGGTGGGTTTCTGAAAACCCTAGGAGTCACTAGGTCTTTCATGACTTCTCAATCTGTTTACCTTATGGAAATGAGGCGGCTGCATCAAGAAAATCTGCTTGTTACTTATCCTTCCTTTGTTAGGGTAAAGCAAATCTGCCTTCGCTAACTGTTCCATTACTTGTGAGTACCTCATTTAATCCCCAAACTGAACCTGAACAGAGAGTGCTGATGTTGGAGCTGCCTCCAACAGCAGATATGGGTGGCTTCAGAAATGCGTAATGAATCCACACTGGTGAAAGCACAGGTCCTCTTGAGTATTTGAGTAAGTATAAGGTAGTCAACTGTGGTCTGACTATCTGTGTATTGCTGCAGTTGTATGTGGGCACTATGGGATTTAAACCCAAGTCTTCCGGATTCCAAATTCAGCTCATTTACCACTTTGCCAGGCACTCTTCACTTCACTTAAACTGAGATTAAAAAAATAAAGTTTGTTTAACTAACTTGGAATCCTTATTATGGAATAGAGACGGAGAGTATGGGAGGAGTAATACCCTAACATCTGCCCCTTGGCAAGTTAGATTAGCTTTTCCTTAAATGGAATCAGATTCTCCTAGAGAGTTGGTTGGTTCAAGGGAATTAAAGGTTCACACTGTCAACCATTTATTAGGGTCTGATGCAGGCACTCTTAGTTTAGGTTTGATTTGGGGATGAAATGAGGCACTTGCAAGTCACTGAACAATTATTATGAGGAGATTTACTATGGAAGATATTTAATCTCTCATCTCCGTGCTTTTGCATGGTTTGTCCCGAATGTTTAGAATGCTCCTCTTCCTAAGAATATACAATAAACGAAAAGTATGCAACACACATCTATCTCCCCACGCCACTTCTCACTCTCTACCATACATATCTAATACCTTGTCCCCATATGGAAATGTTTCTGGTCAGCAGGGTAGGATATGGTGACCTGGGAGTCCTCAGACATTTTCAAAGCGTAGGGGGCTCCAGATTCCACTTATGTAGGACTTTTTATTCTCTTTGATGTTTAGATGACCAGGAAGCTATGTCAAGGAGGAAAGGAACCAATCAAGTCCCAAGATAGTTCTGTTGCCATTTAGGGGAAACAATGGAGACCTTGGTTCTAACATATCACGTGCTGTTCACCCTAGTGGAAAGCAGCCACAAGGAACTCTAGACCAGTTCTCTGATGCTTGGTTTGTGGATTGTGATGCGGCCCTTTGGCAAGTGAGCTTTATTCAACTCAATCAGCTCCAGCTTTCCTCAATGCCTCTGTTGGTGGAATATCCTTCTTCTGTTTTGGCTAAATAAATTTCCCCTTGCTAACTGTTGAATGACCTCTGAGGGTCTCATTTTGTTCCATTATCTAGCCTAAACTACTAGGGGATTGCTTTGAGTCAGTCACAAACCACAAGAGAGGGTAAAAAATGGTTGAGAGGGGAAAGAATAATAACATTTTGATTGGTGTTCTCCCACATTAACGTTGATTTGATTCAACTCTGTTAATAACAAATATGCAATAATTTGTTCAAACTTATGATAATAGACCTTGAAATCTGAAAATTTGCCTCTGTGGGATTTAAAAAAAATTATATCCATACACCAGCATTTCATATGCTGTTCTCACCTGATGATTATTAACAAATATAGTTTTCTGAGATTTCAGTTCTTTGTTATCACTTGGATATCGTTTAGAAGGTAAAATGAGATAGCAGAAAGAGCTCTGGATTTGGAGTTAACAGAGATCTAGGGACAAATCCTTAACAGACTGATTTTACACTATTCCTCCCTGTTCTACATTCCAGGCAAAATGACTCACTTGCTTTCCCTTATGGAGGAAGACATCTCCATGTCTGTCTTGAATGTCTAGAATGCGCCTCTTCCTTATCTCTTAGAACTTTTAGCTCCCTTCCAGGCTCATTTCAAATGCAGGTACCTCCTCAAAACCTTTCCTGGTCTTTGGGGTTGATAGTATTCTCTGTACAATACTTACTGCATGCTCCTGTTTCCTTCTGATGTAATGTGAGCTCCTTGAGGACAGGAACTATTTCCTTATTGTCCTTATGTACTTAATGCTAAGAATGGTACCTAACATCTAGTAGCACTTAATAAATACATATTGAATTACTTACCTCAGAAGAATACGTGAAATGTGAAGAAAATGTATTGTAAGCTAGAACTTGATTATATAAACATTGAACTCAACGCTGGCTGAAGTCGATGAAAGTAACAAAATGAAAGCTCTGGTTCTTGTTATTCCTAACATCTAGAATGAGTTGCAGGCAAGTCTTCAATAAACATTTATCAATTGCCTCCTATGTGCCAGGAGCTGTGCTAAGGATTGAAGATACAAGAAGAGGCAGTCCTTGCTCTCAGGGAGCTCACAAGTCTAATGTTAAGAAGACAAAATCTGCACCTGTTTCCTTCCTTCCCATTCCAATAAATAGATAATCAATTTAAAAGTGATTCATAGAGCTTCTGTAGATTCACTTAAAGCTAGGTAGATATCATTTAGAATAAGAGTCTGATGGAATGAAGTAGAGAGATTCTATTGAAAAGAAGGCAACATAAGAAATGCTTTCCCTTTGGGACAGGGTCTAAACATTGCCCTTGTGATAAAGGTATCCTAAAAATTTGGTTATCTATTAACCAGATTTGGTTACCTATTACAGCTTAAGCTAATTTGAAAGTAGATCTAAAACAGGTCTCAGGGAACAGAAGTATATATTCATAATCTGAATAATAATTCAGATGCCATACTAGAAATATGGAATGAACTGAACATATTTCATCTCCACAAATAAAGCATTTTTTTCTCTCTTTCTGGCTCAAAACTTATCTGATTTGAAAAATCCGAAAATAGCTTTGGTAAGCAGACATACAATTCTACAAGACTGATTGGAATTTTTGATCTTTCCTGTAATAATACTATACCTCCATCTTACTGCTCATTAGGAAAAAATGCAGCATAAATTTTTATCTAAATATTTGACTTGAAGGGGTCAGGAATCCTGTTTTTCTTTCTGAGTAACCATGTTCACACAATCTGAATCACCCTAAGCAATTCCATCAGCATTCCAAATGATAATTATTCATGCCTCGTTTAGAGGTATTGAATTTTTTAAAAAGCAGTTTGGTATGGTGAATGAGAGTGGAATGAGATCAGATATGTCCCACATGCATATGGGATAAACCGATTTAAACTCTTCATTTACACTAAGGTAAAAATAGGCATAGAAGTAATCAATACAATATCTCCATTTTGTAACTTCCTGTCACTGCAGCTGGGTTTCCTATCTAAAGATCAGAGCTATCTCTAGGGTATAGAGAAGAAAGGTAACTATACTGACCATACCCTGTTTCTGACCACATGGGCTGCATTTGGCTATTCATGAAAGCGAAGGGATTAAAACATCTGACACTAATGTACATGTAATTAGTCAGTACTTACAATTAGTCCCCAGTTTGGAGGAGGGGGGAATACAATGGACAGTCTTTTGCTTACATCCCTCACTGTTACCCCTTTAACATAGTGGGCAAAGTAAAACAAAATGAGTCAAAATGACCCTCTCTCCCCTCTATATATCCTACAGGCTGGTATTTAAGGCTCTCATCAGACTGAGTCAAACCATCCTTTCAGTCTTCATACTACTTCTTTAAAAAAATGAAACCTTTATTTTTATATCATCTAGATTTCCTTTTTTTGTAAATTAATTTATTTATTTTTAGTTTTCAACAATCACTTCCATAAATTTAAAATTTTCTCTTCCTCCTTCCCTCCTCCCTCTCCAAAATGGTATGTAATCTTATATGGATTCTACACATGCATTCCTATTAAACACATTTTCACGTTAGTCATATTGCATAGAAGAATTAAAATGAATGGGAGAAACCATGAGAAAAACAAAACATAATGAAGGAGAAAAGAGCCTGCTTCATTATGTGTTCTGACTCCATAGTTCTTTGTATGCAGATGGCATGTTGCATCATGAGACCTTTAGATTCTTGCATTACTCTGAAGGGCCAAGTCTATCAAAAACAGTCCTCACACACTGTGGCTGTTACTGTGTATAATGTTCTCCTGGCTCTGCTCACTTCACTCAGCATCAGTTCATAGAAGTCTTTCCAGAAGTCTGCCTGTTCATCATTTCTTATAGCACAATGGTATTCCATTACATTCATATACCATAATTTGTTTAGTCATTCCCCAATTGATGGGCATCCCTTCTATTTCCAGTTCTTGACCACCACAAAAAGAGATGTTATAAATATTTTTGTGCATGTGGGTCCTTTTCCCATTTGTATGATCTCTTTGGGATACAGCCCTAAGAGCAGTATTTCTGGATCAGAGGGTGTGCACATTTTTATAGACCTTTGGGCATAGTTCCAAATTGCTCTCCAGAATGTTTGGATTAATTCATAGCTCCACTAACAATGAATTAGTGTTCCAACTCTCCCGCACCTTCAACATTTACCATCTTCCGGTTTTGTTATTTTAGCCAATCTGATAGATGTAACATGGTACCTCAGAGTTGTTTTGATTTACATATCTCTAATCAATAGTGATTTTGTCATCTAGATTTCCTTAAAAATATTTGTTCATTTAACAAGCCTTTCTCTCTCTCCTTCATTGAGAAGGAAAATAAAATAAAACCAAAATTTCTTGTAATAAATACAGAGTTAAGCAAAAACAAATTCCCACTGCAGCTATTGTTTCAAAATATGTCTCAGTCTGCCTCTTGCATCCGTCACCTGTCTGTCAAGAGGTAGGTAACATGCTTCATCATTGGACTTCTGGAATTGTGGTTGTTCGTCGCATTGATCAGGGTTCTTAGGTCTTTCAAAGCTGTTCATCTTTACAATCATGTTATTATATAAATTATTCTCTTGGTTTTGCTTACTTCATTCCGCATCAGTTTACACAAGTCTTCCCAGGTTTTTCTGACAACATCCCTTTCACATATGACTTCTTCACAGGCTTTCCTGTCCATCCAAATGTAACTATTAGCTATTCATAAACTCAACATTCCATCTCTTGGAGTATTCCTGCAAGATATTCCCTATGCTTAGAAATATATTCCCATCTCATCTTTGCCTCTCAGAATCCTCCCTTCCAAGCTAAGCTCAGATGCCACCTGCTACATGAAGCTTTCCCTGATTTCTCCCAATTAGTAGCCAGTGAATACACTAATGACTTCATTTACTTCTGGTGTGTTTTGTATCTTTTCATTCCCACAGTACAATATAAGCTTTTTGAGGGCTTTTTAAAATTTTTTTGTTTCCAGAACCTACCATAATGACTTGTTTATCACAGGGGTTTAATAAATGTTTGTTGAATTAAAGTTGCAGAGTGTTGCTTTTTTGTGACTTCTCCCTTTTAAGGAAAAGATATGTATTCGAGCCTGATTTTTTTTCTTTCAATAAAATTTTATTTTTAATTTATGGAATAAAATAAGCATTTCTGTAGCACAGTGCAATAAAAAGATGATTGCATATAAACTGCAACTCTATTACATACAACTTGTTCCTTTCAAATACACAAAAAAATTATCAGGGCAGGGTTTGGGGGTGAGAGAAGAAAAAAAAAGAAACAAACTTGATTTTTTCTACATAGGTTGGGGAGGCAGGGGAGTGTTAACTACTGTGGATTCCTGACTCTACTAAGGATCTTCCAGTGAGAGAAAATTCAATTTTATATTGAAACAGAGAAGATTTATACAATTACAAATCCATTTGGCAATAAGCAATTTTAATGATTCTCTATATTTTGACACAATATTTAGTAAAACAAAATATTGAGTTATTTCTTATAACACGGGATAAGAAAAGATGGAGTAGTGGGAAGACACTAAATTTACAGTTTCATTTTGAATTTGAATTTCACATCTCAGGTCTGCTACTCGCTGCTTATATAATCGTGGACAAATCATTTCACCAGGGAATTCTCTACCTGGACTCCTCTTGTTCAGCACCTCCCTCACAACATCCTCCATTTCACAGACTGATTCTTAGAGAATCTAGTTTCCTTGATTACTCTGGTGGAAATCAAGGATGAATGAGTTGATGCTCATTTGGGAAAGAGCACTGAGATGTGTTTTCCTTTTGTTTGCTTTGCAATTTTGTCCTGATTAAGTATTTTGCTACTTCAGCGTATGGTTCTTACCTAGTGTGTTAGGTACAAGTTGAATTCCTGGAATCAGCTTCTTCCCGGACTTTTCCTTTCCCTTTAGAGAACTGAAGAGAGTTTGGAAACAAGTGTCTTCTCTCTCAAAGTTGAAAGTCAGAAGATCAGGAGCTCTCCTCTATCAGGCTCTCCTCAGCTCTGCCCCTTATCTGGGGATGGAAGGAGCAAAAGATCATTGACTAATCGCTCTGTACCAATAAGGAAAGCCTCATGCAAAAAGGCTCTGAGCGACAGGTTTCAAGTGGAAACTAGATTACATTTTGTTAGGGCTTGTCCAGGATTGGTTGGTGGAATGCTGAGCTCAATCGAAAACTACCTGATAAAACACTGCTAATATTTCAGTAGTGGACCATATTTGAACCTTTTTTTTCTGTCTCACTCCTTCCCTCCTCCCCCAAGCATAAACCTTGCTAAGAAACCTGGAAAATGTGATTCAAGGAACCACTGTACAGAACTGACTTACTTTTAAGTTTAATATGCATTATTAACACTTTTCCATCACTTCCTTAAGTCATTAGACAAGCAACAAAACCCTAAAGCAAGCCCCAGGTTATGTTTGCTCACTTCGGAAGTACAAATGCTTGTAATGAAAATTTAACAATTTTGCTCTCAGACACTGGTCCAACCTAGCTCCAGCATATCCCTATAAAGGATAGGGGAGGTACCTACTGAATATAATAAGGAAAATGAGTGGATTTTATATTATGTTCTCTACTGTTTCAGGAAATGTAAGATAGTGAGTAAGGCATTTACTGGATGAAAGACCAATATTTGCCAAAATAAACATCCCCAGTGAGATTCCAAGAGAAGGGAGTGGCTGAAAATTCCCGAACCCTCTATTTTTGTCAAGAACTTTCTAAGCAAGCTGAGGTCCATTAGAGGTGTAAAAAAAAAAAGTGTGGACTCTGTATGGATAATATGAGGGAAGTTGGTGGTGGTAGAGGAAATACATCAAAACTTCTTTGGGCATGGGCTCAGATTGCAGAACAAGTTATTTATTAGGTAAGTACTATATCAAAGAACAGTCTGATAAGAGTGTGCCACAGAGATCACCAAAGGAGGGCTGAGGCCTGATGGAGAAAATAAACAATTACTGAAGAGTTCCAGGGATTCTGTCTTTGACATTGTATGTATATTGAAGATGCAAATCCTGAGGTCATGGCTGGATACCAGTTTGGTAAGGCTAGAAGCATCTAGAATACCTATGTAGGATCCTGGGGTCCTGTCTACCTCCCAAGAGGAATGAGAGAAGGCTTCTGACTTTGGGCTAAGGCAGAAGTAGCTGCAGAGACCCAAGCAGTTTCTATGGAATACATAGGCCAAATCAACCAAACTCAAGGGATTACTGGGACTGAGAGTGAATGCTGTAAGTGATTAGACCAAGCAGTGGAAACAGTCTCACAGTTCTACAGAAATTACAAAGAATTACAAAGAAAGACATTAAAAAACTATTAAGGAAGACTGTCGAAGTTATCAAATGGCTAGAAGATGCTGGTCTAAAAGTTGTTAATTAACAAGTTCCAGTTCTGAAAAACCTTTTATCTTGTATTGTTTCTTATTTTATCTCCTATCTTATCAAGGAGTGAGTACTAGTTCTTACCATCTTTCCTCCATTGATGGATTGGTTGAGTAAGCTGGCCATGACTCCGGTAGTTTATGTTCTTGGGTCAATTAAATACAAGGCTACTACATTTATACATTACTTCTGGGTTTTTCTCTAATCCATTCCTTTAGTCCATTACTCTATTTCTTAAACAAGATTAAATTTCTTAATTACTGATTTATAATATAATTGCTCAATTCAATTTCCTAAATTACAAATGCAACTTTTCATTCAGCTCTAGACTCACATGTAATAAGGAGTCAATGTGGAGTTACCTTGGATAATAATTACAATGCATCTCAGTTACTTCCAGTCCTCATTTATTTTCCAAAGAACTTCTAAAGGTCATCTAAATTCAGCTTGCATTTTACTAACAGGCCAGACAGGAACTCAACATTGAAACAGAAAAAAAAATTTAATTGAGAGAGAATTGTAAAACAAAAGAAACACACATCTCAGCACTCATTGCAAAGTCAATACAAGGTCAGCTCTGATTGCTACTAGACTAACTAACCCAGGAAAGAGATGGGAAAAATGGCACAGTGAATAGGGGATCATTTTGAAGCCAGGAGGACTTGGATTCGAGTCCCATCTCAGTGTTGTGAATTTGCTCTACTTCTGGGGGAGACTCACCGCTAATGAAAGAGCCAGGTTCCCTATTGTCATACTCTTTGGTTCCGTGGATAGTGTATTTAACAGTGGCTACACTCTGGTAAACTGTTCTGGTGTATGGGCAAAACCAGGTTGAGAGCAAGCAAGGGGTCTCAAACCCTCTGGTGAGTCAGGGGGTATCTCTCCCAAACATGTGAAGACTTCCTCTGGTGGAATGGGCAAATGAAAACAGAGATTGCTTAGACATTGAAGACACCAAGGTCATTCAACTGCATATTGAGCCATCCTCAGTCATCTTAACTCTGTCCTGCTACTGGACTGTGATGACTCTGGAAAAGAGTGAGGCTGAGGACTTCATGCAGCTCTGCCTCACTTAAATCCAATTTAGACATGAATCAAAAGATGTAAGCAATAGCATTATACTATTTTTACCTATCTCAAAGTCCTATGGCAACAGGCAAATGATGAAGCAGCAGGTGTGGATACACTGGGAGTTATAGTTACAGCTCTGCAAACAGGCAGCCTAGGCCATGGGGTCATCTTCTCACTGGAAGTAGCAGTGGGATTCAGCAGTCATGTGGGTATCTGAGCAGCCTTTTAAGGATCGCACTGCTTTCCTCCTGGTGTGAGGAAGTGGTTAGAAAAGGTGCCCTAAAAATTGTCTACTTACCCAACCCTGGCCTGATTAACATAACAGGTGGGGATCCTACTTTGCTGTTGAAACACACACAAAAAAATTGTGCAAAAACTTCTACAAAGATGATTTCACTCACCATTGGTACATGCAATGTGCACACACATATGTAACACAAAATCCAGTAGACCTGAAGATGAACAGCTCTTGTTACAAGAGAACTCAGCAGGTATCACATCCAAATAGCAGCCCTGAATGAAACAAGACAGGTAGATGGCTAGCTTACTGAATTCAGAGCTAGATACATGTCCTTCTGGAGTGGCTGTAGTGAAAGGAAGCAATATGAAGCTGCTGTACGTTTTGCAATCAAAACTAATCTAGTCAACAAACTTTAAATGCCTCCCAAAAGGGTGGTTGACAGACTCATGACAATGCAATTGCCACTAGCAGGACAATATTATGCCACTATAATCAGTGCCTATGCTCCCACCATGATGAACTGTGATGAGGTCAAAGAAAAATTTTATGAAGAGCTGGAAACCCTCATAATCAATGTGCCAAAAGAGGACAAGCTTACAATTTTGGGTGACTAATACTAGAATAGGCTCAGACTACCAGCCATGACAGGGAATCCTTGGGAGGAATGGAGCTGGAAACAGCAACAGCAATGGTTGCTTACTACTGAAGACCTGTGCATCTCATGACATTCTGTAAAGTCAATCACAGCAGCACACCTGAAGACTGCTGCTGTGAATGATTTTAAGGGTCAAATTACATAGTATAATGAACTCTATTTATTCAGCAATAAACTAAACATTGTTCAATAAAGTAAAACATAATAAGCAAAACGTATCATCTAACACATACATGTGATAATAATAGTAACATTCTTAATCAATACCAAGTATCCAAGTAAAGTCCTTTTTCAAAATACTACACTATCCACCCCTAGGTCACAGTACAAACAATCTTCTTAATCAATATCAAATGTTCATGTAAAGTCCTCTCTCATTTTGACTAGAAGCTGACTTCCAAACCCCATGGCTTTTCCTCTGTGGGCTGACCACTCTCAGTTTTTGCCTGGGTTCACATGCAGGCAGCTTGTCTGCTCCTGCTCCTTGTTTCAGCTCATGGGGGATTGTTCTACTCCAAACTCTCCCCTGCTTCTTCCTGACAACAGGCTACAGGGGCTCCTGCCTGCAGCTTCTGTTTCTAGAAAAACAAAGCTTAACAGGAGTATAACAATATTTATACACATTACCAGCACCATCATTTCAATTCACTCATAAAGACCAACAGACAGGACTTCTGTCTTCTGAGAAATCAACATAGATCAACATACAGGGCTTCTGTCTGAGAAATCAACAGAGATTAACAGTCTGACATCACAAACATTGTTTCCATTAGCAACCCCCCTCCCCCCGCCCCTCAAGCAAGTTCCCCTAGCCCACTCACGGTCACTTCTCTCTCAGCTCTGCTTCTGTCTCTTCTCTCTCAGTTCTTCTCTCTCTAAGCAATACTCTCTCTCTCTCTCTCTCTCTCTCTCTATATATATATATATATATATATATATACACACACACACACACACACACATATGTATACACACATGCACACACACATATATGTATATATACACATATATGTGTGTGTGTGTGTGTGTATATATATATATATATATCACTGTTTCCAATCAAAGATTCTTGGTTGATTCAATCAAAGGCAAGACTCAGTCAAAGGCACTTGATTGACTAAAACTCAATCTAGAAAAACAGCAAAGAATCCTACTTTGCTTGCCATTACACCTTCTCTTTACTAACACTATCTTCCATTTACCTAAATATAATACTTCATGGATACACCCTTGAAACAAACATTGACATTTAATAGACTATGTGACTGGAAGGAGGACGGACAGGATGTGAGAATGATGAAGGCAATGTGTACTGCAGAATGCTGGACTGATCATAGACTTATCCTCTCCAAGCTAAATATTAACATTCAACATAAGTGGTGGCTCCAAGGCAAAATGACTACTAGAAGATTTAATGTCAAGAGATTAGAATGCCTCTCTGAACCAGAACAGTTTGTTGCTAACTTGAAGGGAAACTTGAGCCAACACACAGATGGCAACACACAACTGGGCAGAAAAGGAATGGGTAGTTTTCAGAGATTTGTCATACAGTGTGTCATTTCTTCATCTGGGTCAGAACACTTACAAACATCAAGATAGTTTGATGAAAATGATAGGGAAATTCAGAAGCTGATAAATGAAAAATGAGAACTCCACAGGGTTTACTAACAGGATAGAAACCAGCATTTAATTCCATCAAAAGTCAAGCAAAACAAAGTTTAGAGAAATGTAGGATTCTTGACTCAAGTAAGAAGACAGATGAAATTCAGTGTTAAGTTGATAGTAACAATCCAAAAACCCTTTTATGATTCCCTGAAGACTATTTATGAGCCAAAGACCTATGGTGCATCTCACTACTTACTGCTGATGGTGCCACATTGATTAGTGATAAAGATATGATCTTAGAGAGATGGGCTAAACACTAAACATAGTGTTCTCAATAGACCACCATCAATCAAAGCCAAAGCCATTGATTGTTCACCTTGAGTTGAAGTCAATACCTCCCTGGTTGAACTTCCAACCCAAGAAGAGGTTTTGAGGTCCGTTAGACTCCTTTTGTGTGGGAAAGCACTTGGTGCTGATTCTATTCCAGCTGAAATTTACAGGGTGGGGGGCCCATTGCTCATTCAAAAGGTGATTGAAATTTTCTAGGCTATATGGCAAGAAGAGGTTATCCCTCAGGAGTTCAAGGATGCCTCAATTATTCACCTTTGTAAATTGTCCTGTGACAATCACAGTGGGAGGTGGGGTCCTCTCTCAGTCATTGCTGGCAAGATTCTTCCCAGAATCCTCCTTCATAGGATGCTCCTTCACTTGGAAGATGATCATCTACCTGAAAGTCATTGTGGCTTCAGAAACAGCCAAGGAACAGTCAATATGGAGTGTGCTGCCCAACAACTCCAGGAGAAATGCCAGGAGAGAATAGAGATCTATACACAATTTTTGTAGATTCAACCAAGGCTTTTGATACTGTTCGTCACGAGGGCTTATGGAAAATTATGTCCCAGTTTGATTGCCTGGAGAAGTTCTTCAGTATTTGCATCAGTTTCATGACTGCATGCATGACTGGGTTCTGGCTAGTGGATGATCCTCTTGAATTTTCCTAGTCACCAATAGAGTGAAACAAAGCTGTGTGTTTGCTCTCATGCTTTTTTAGCATGATGTTTTAGTTATATTGTCAAATACGTTCAATGAGGAAGAGCATGGCATCAAGGTCAGCTACCACACTGATGGTAAAGTCTTAAACTTGAAAAGGCTACAAGCCAAAACTAAAGTAGAGGGAGAGTTGGTATATGATTTTTTTTGTTTGCAAATGATTGTGCACTCAATGAAGCCTCTGATGCAACAAGGTATGGATCAATTCTCTGCTGCTTGTGCTAATTTTGGTCTAACAATTAACACCAAGAAAACACAGGTGCTCCATCAGCCAGTATCACATCATCCATATGCAGAGCCATCTATTAGAGCAAATGGAGAAGTTTTGAAAACTGTGGATAAGTTCACTTACCTTGGCAATGTACTTTCCAGGGATGTACACATTGATAAGGGATTGACACAGACGTTGCCAGAGTTAGTTCAGTGTTTGGGAGGCTCCAAAGGAAAATTTGGGAGAGAAGAGGTTAATTAGACTGACTACCAATTTGAAGGTCTACAGAGCCATTATACTGTCATCATTATTATATGCCTGTGAAACCTGGATAGTATACCACTACCATGCCAAGAAATTGAATCTCTTCTGTTAGAATTGTCTTAGGAAGATTCTGCAGATCTCTTGGCAGGATAAAAATACCAGACACTGAGGTCCTTTCTTGAACTGAACTGCCATGGATTTGAACTCTACTGCAGAGAGTGCAACTCTGATGAGCTGGCCACATTGTTCAAATGACGAATGCATGCTTGCCGAGAAGACTATTTTATGGAGAATTAATACACGGCAAGTACTCACATGGTAGTCAGAAAAAAGCATACAAGGACACTCTCAAAGTCTCTCTTAAGAACTTTGGAATTGGTTATCTGATGTGGGAGACACTGACACAGGACATGTCTTCATCAGAGAAGGTGTTGTGCTCTGTGAGCAAAGTAGAATTGAAGCAGCTCAAAAGAAAGGAAAGATGCACAAATTTAGAGAATCCACCCCAAATGTTCACATGGACTGTTTGTGCTCCACCTGTGGTAGAGCATTCTGAGCTTGTATTGGTCTAATCAGCCACAGTCAGACACACTTGACTCTAACATAGTGATGTCAAACCCACCAACGCTTTGGTTCATTGTGTCCCCTATCCATGTGCCCTGGGGAAGATTTGTTAATCACTTAGGGTGTGGCTTATGTCTAGAATTTCTCCCAAATGGGGAGAAAATACTCAGGGTACAATTTGAATGAAGTATGGGACAGCTATTTATTTTTTTACACACAGACATAATGTCCAAAGACTCAAAAACTCACAGAGCACATGGACAGACAGCTTAAGCCAGAATTCATTAACTTAAAACTACTGTTAAGTCTTTCAGGAGTGCGATATTTAAACCTCATTAGAATGTAAAGCAGTTTGTGGACCCAGCCAAATAAGCAATCCATATTTCATCTCAGTCCTGCACCAGCCAAGTAACTACATTTCTTCTGTCCATGGTCTCTTTGCGGCCAGTTAGCTCCACCTGATAGATCTAGGACTTCTGGAACTCAAAGGATGCCTCTAAGCCTAAATATACCCTCCTTGAGAATGATATGGTCACCTACTTGGGAAGGGAAACAGCATGAAAAGAAGGTTGGGGGGAGAGGAACAAGCTTGCCCAATTGAGTTCATATTCACCTAAGAGAGGTAAAGGTGTGGGAAGAAAGGTTTCCACTTATTCCCCAAACATCTTAAGAGAAAAAAAAATCTGGTGTATGAGTGAGCAACTTGTTATCATAAGAGAATCAAAGAAAGAGAGTAAGCTGGAAACTGTCTCTCCTTTTAAACTGACATAGCACTCTGCCTCATCTCCCACAGTCACAGGGCAGGCAAAGGATAAAGGGATCATCCAGGATTTGTTGCATAATGCCAAAGTTCCAAGTCCTTCCAGCACTGAGCAGGAAGGATAGAGTTCATTTCCAAATCTGCTGTGGTCTTGTGTCACACTTGTGGCGGGACATAATGGGGGAGTGGAAGGGAAGGACACTTTTGCTCCTGTTTGAATCCTCCATTCAGCTCAATTCAAACAGCATATGCAAAGCCTGCCTTACCCTAGGCAGCTTAGAAGGGGTCAATGCTAGCTCTAAAGCTTTTCTCTCACCTCGGAGTCTGACTGTTTTCAAAAGCTACGAGCTATCTGTTCATAGCTCAGCTGGGTTTGGCTCCTTTCAAAGAGTACAGAGGCAGCCATTCCAGGTTCTGAGGCTCTGTTCTCACAGTTCTCTGCTGGGCTTGTCTGAGCTCAGCTCTCTTTAAGCTTGGGGTGAGAGGTGGGGTGGGGGAAGGGAGAGTCATTGCTGTGCCTCTTTTGTCTGAGCTCAGATGATTCTGTTTTCTATGCTACTTCGGTCGTCTCTGTCCTGTCTGAAAGCTGGGTAGCCTTTTGTGAAGTGACTCATCTTTATGCTAAGGTGACAGACCAAAATTAACATTTTTGTCAGACATACCACAAATAGGCAACTGACAAGTGTCCCACATTCACAAAAATTTCTAGTTTGGGAGGCTTCAAAGCCATTAACTTCAAATTTCTAATAAGTCGTTCTTAGTAAATTAGCTGCTGGGAAATAAAACACATTGGGATCTTTGCCTTGTAAGTGCTTTTCTCTGAGGGACTGTTTTCTCAGTTCTCTCAGAACTGTCTGCATTTCTGCTCCTTTTCCCAAAATTGTCCAAATCTGAAAGCAGCAGAAATACATATCTAGTGCTGAAAGAACCTTTGAGAAAGCAGCTCCTCAGAGAAAATTACTTTGAGAGAAACACACTGACAATTCTGAGAAGACCTAAAATCAGCCCTCAGAGAAAAAAATACCAGACAAAAGGACATGACAGTCAGAAATAGTCATGTCAGAAAGAGGGTTAGGGGAAAAGAAAACAAATTTACTTTGGGATGTAGTGAATTAGTGATGCAGATGGGATATCTAAGGAGAGATTTCTTATGGCCAGTTGGGGAAGCTGGTCAGAAGTCTCAAGGTCATGTTCTCAGCTTTAGCTTCCTGATACTGTTGATGCAAGTTTATGCCACACTATTGTATCTAGGGGCAGCCAGGTGGCCAGTGGATAGAGCACTGGGATGGGAATCAGGAAGATTCATCTTCATGAGATCAAATTCAGCCTCAGACACTTACTGGCTGTGTGACCTTGGACAAGTCACTTAACCCTGTTGATCTCAGTTTCCTTATCTGTAAAATGAGCTGGAGAAGGAATGGCAAATCACTCTAGAATCTTTGCCAAGAAAACTCCAAAATGGTGTCATGAAGAATCTGTCATGACTGAAATGACTGAATAACAAATTGCTAGCTAGCTTTGGTTATGAGTCCCCCTTGCACCCACCACTCCTCCAGTTTTTGTACATATTTTGAGGAATGGAAGAGGACTTTTATCATCCATGTAAAGTTGGAGACCATGTCATCTACTATAAGTAGATAGGACTGGAGAGAAAGGAAAGAAGGTCAGATCTAGAACCAACTGTCTAGAGGAGGAGGTAAGGAGTGTCTAAGAGTAGGGTAGAAGCATTGCAGCAATGCGGGTCCAGTGGAGGTTGTTTAACATAAATTGGTAGTAGGTGAAGTCACCTTGATTGATGTGACAGTTAGGACTATAATCCAGCTGCTGTGATGCCTAGTTCAATACTCATTCCCCTACACCACATAATCTCCATTGTAGATTTGGTCTGGAATGTTTTCTTTCCATTCTTTTTTCCATATCTTGTAATTAGTTGTAAATAGAACCTTTATAATTAAAGTTTAACCATGTTATATAAATGCTTTAAGAACTGCAAGGCCAGTTCTCCCTTCAAGGGGCCAAACCAAAAACTGAAGCTTGGAGTTGGTATCATATTGGTTTATTTTCTCTATTATAAACCTTTTACCTGATCTTCTTGACAGACCTGATGATCAACATGGAATCTTAGAATTCCTTAGTTTTAAAAATCAACATAAAAGCTCAGATTTCTTTATTTTGTAAAATGTAGTTATGCTTTTAAAAGAATCTATTCCATTTGTCTCGGTTATATGGTGGTTACAAGAGGATACCAAAGAAATTACGCAGATAGCTAAAATTGGGTTTTAGTGTGTTGTTATATCCTACTCTTTGTGACCCCATATGAGATTTTCTTGGCAAAGATACTGGAGTAGCTTACCATTTCCTTCTTCAGTTCATTTTACCAATGAGGAAACTGAGACAAACAGGGATAAACGACTTTCCAAGGGTCACACAGCTATTAAGTTCCTGAAGCCAGATTTGAACTTGAATGTTCCCAATTGTAGGCCAGGATACATTATCCATTAGCTGCCAGTAAATTTAGGTAGCTGTATGCAAATAAACCTAAAGGGCTATTATTGATAAGTAGATACGAGTAGATCATAATGGGACAAAATAAACAAGAGGCAATTAGTATCAGCAAACATATTATCCTATTTGGAGGGCAAGCAACAAGTAATAGACAATATTGATTATTTCCAGACCCTGGCTAAATTTGTTGTTTGAAGGACTACCAGTTGTAAAATTAATCTCTGTAGATCCCATTAATTTATGTAATGAAATATTAGTAGCATATTTAAAAATGAAACACACTTTATATTTTTATTGACAAGGTCATATTAACAAGCATTTTATTTGTCAGACACCATGGTAAACACTACAAATAGAAAGAAAGGCAAAAGCAGTCTTTGTCTCAAAGAGCTCACCATCTTGTGGGAGAAAGTAAATACAAACAACATAAAGACAAGATAAATTAGAGATAATCTCTGAGGGAAGGCAGGCGTATTAAGGAGGATTAAGAAAGGCTTCTGGTAGAAGGTGGGATTTTAGTCCAGACTTAAAGGAAGTCAGGGAAACCAGGAGGTGGAGATAAGGAGAAAAAACATTTTAGGCAAAGGGAGCAGCCAGTGAAAATGCAAGGAAGGGGTTGGGAGGTAGACTCTCCTGTTGAAGGAAGAGTAAGGAGCCAGAGTCATTGAATTGTAGAGTAACTGCAGGGGAGAAAGGTGAAAGAAAATTGCAAAGGTAGAAAGAGGTCAGGTTATGAAGGTCTTTAAAAGTCAAATAGGGCTTTATGTTTGACTCTTGTGGCAATAGGAAGCCATCTGTGTTTATTGAATGTATGTGTGGGATGTGAAATTGGGGAAAAATGAGAGTAGAGGAATTTATTGGTGAGTCATTAACATAGAAGTGAAAATGGAAGCCCCAGGGTAGAAGATGTTCCCCCTGAGGAGAGAAGGCCAAATACAGGATCTTGAGTAGTGCTCACGTTTAAGGGAAGGAGATGATAAGGTAGCTTAAGAAATAATAGAAATGGTAAAAGAGGCAGGGGGAGGACCAGAAAAATACACTGTCACAGAAGCCAGTAGAGGAGAAGGTGAGGAAAAATAGAATGTAAATTTCTTTGAGGACTGGGATTGTTTCTTTTTTTTTTTCTTTGTGTTACCAATACCCAGCACAATGCCTAGCACTGTTGTTTTTCAGCCTTTTTCAAGTGTGTCTGACTTTTCCTGACCCCATTTGGGGTTTTCTTGGCAAAAATACTGGAGTGATTTGCCATTTCCTTCTCCAGCTCATTTTACAGATGAGGAAACTGATGCAAAGGGTGAAGTGATTTTCCCAGGGTTACACAGCTAGTAAGTGTCTGAGGTCAGATTTGAATTCAGGCCTTCCTGACTCCAGTTCCAGCACTCTATACATAGCTGTCAAATGTAGCTGAAAAATCATACCTAGAAACTGGAAAATGTGCATTTTCAAAGAGGGAGGAGATAAATGTAGCATATGCTGGAGAAAAATAAAGAGCGATTAGAACATGGGAGAGGTCATTAGATTTAGTAGTGAGGAAGTCATTAGGTATCCTGGAGAAAGCTCTTTCATTAAAGTAGTGGTACTTCATATATGACCCATAGCAAATTGTTTACCATCATAGGGAGGAGGGAAGGAGGGAAGGGAGAGAGAAATTGTGGAACTTAATAAAAAATGAATGTTAAAAAATTGTCTTTACATGTAATTAAAAAATAAAATACTAAAATAAAAATAAAAAACAAAACAAAAAATTAAATAGTGATGCTTAAAGTCAGATCGCAAAGGGATGAAGAGTGAGTGGGTGGTAAGGAAGTGAGTTTAAATTAATTTTTGTAGAATTTGGGCTGTTAAAGGGAGGGAAGCTTGCTTGAAAATCTGAAAGGTTGTAGAATTTAAATAAGGTAGATTTCATTTTTGTTTTTAAGCAATGGGACAGCCTGTTTGTAGGCTGAAGGAAAGGAGCTAATACCGAAGAAGAGATTGGAAATGTGTGTGTGTGTGTGTGTGTGTGTGTGTGTGTGTGTATGTGTTCTACTGGGGACACACTATATTAGTAGAAAAGAAAATATAGAACACATAAAAATGTTCTTTTCTGAGGGAGACTTACAATTGGAGGAATCACAAAGGACCTTTTATAGGAAATGGCACCTGTGCTCAACCCTGAAAGGAGTAAGGTAAAAAGTTTCAAAGGGAAAGGATCAGGAAGACAAGCATTCCAGACATGGGGGAGAGAAAAAGAGATAGAGACGGAGACAGAGACAGAGAGACAGAGACAGGGCAGAGAGGCAGAGATAGACGGAGAGAGAGAAACAGGGACAGAGAGAGACAGAGAAGATAACCAGTGGAACAAGGTTGCTAAGGAGACATGAAAAGATGAGATCAAAATTATAGGGAGAAAGGTGAACCTTGACGAGGAGGAGATACATCCTGTTCTTTAACTTCTCTGGGCGTCAGTTTCCTCATCTATAAAATGAGGAGGTTGGACTAAATAGCATCTAAAGTCCTTTCCCTCTCTAACTCTATGGTCCTTTGAAGGTGGATAGAAGAATGAAGGCTGGGTAAAAGATTGAAAGAAAGATTTAAAAGCATGGCGGCAAGGAGTCAGAGGCATTAACACTGGATGAACTCAACCTCTTCCATAAAATAAGTAGGAAGGTCATTCACAAAGAGGAAGGATAGAAGGATGGAGACAAGGCCTTGAAGAAAGGAGCACCTGTAATATCATGGAATCCTAGATTTAGAGTTTGAAAGGATCTTTGAGAAAATCTAATCCAATTCCCTGAATCTGGAATATGAAAGAATCAACAGAACAGGAAGATTGTGGGACTTCACTTGAAATCAGATAGCAAAGAATTGGGTTAGATGTAGGCAGCATAATTTCATTTCCCTTTAGTAGTGCATTCTTTCTCCTCCCCACCCTCCCTCACCTCTCAACTCCCCCCACACCATGCCATCCTCCTTCCCCCCCCTCCCCAGGAGCAGGGACAGAGGAGGCAGACAGTAGCAGTTGTCTAGGTCTGGCAAGGGTTGACATGGTCAAAGGGCTGCTCCTCTGCTTGGCATTTAAAGCCCTGTGCAACTTTTCCAGGCTGATGATGATTATTTCCCCTCATGCACTCTACGCTTCAGCCAAACTTTACCTTGGTGTTGTCCATAACCCACTTTTTGTATCCTGATTCTGTGCTTTGGTACAGGCTGGTCCCCATGTCTGGAATGCTTAGCTTCATCGATTTTTCCCTTTGGAACACCTTACTCCCTTCAAGGCTGAGCACAAGTGCCATTTCCTATAAAAGCTCATTTGTGATTCCTCCAATCATTAGTCTACCTCAAAAAAGAACATTTTTATGTGCCCCATATTTTCTTTCTGTTAATATATTGCGATCCCCAGTAGAACATAAACTCATTGAGGGAAAGTACTTCTTATTTTTGTTTTCATATCCTCAGCACCCAGCACAGTCCCTGGTATTATATAATGGGAGCTAATTAAATATGTGTTTAGTTGATTAAAGGGGATAAGATATTCAAAACTGGAGGAGAGCACATAAATTATTTAAATGGCTGACCATAGAATCAGGACCACATAGAAAGGGAAAAGAGAAGCCAGAATAGGTTAGCAAATCGGGAAACTATAAAGGGAGATGAGAATGAAGACGACAAGGCAAGAAGTACTTATTAAACACTTACTGTATGCGCCAGGCACTGTGCTAATTGCTGGGGATAAAAATACAAACTGAAAGAGATAATTCATGGCCTCAGAAGTAGAGGCATCTAGATAAGGAAGTAGACAGAGCCCTAGGTTTGGAATTGGGAAGATTTGAGTTTAGATCTAACTTCAGATTCCCTGTAGCTGTTTGACCCTGGGCAAGTCACTTGATGTCACTAAGCTTGAGTTTCCTCAACTATAAAATGAAACTAATAACATCTACTTTCCAGGTTTGTTGTAAGCAAAGCTCTTAGCACAGTGCCTAGGACACAGTAGGAATTTAATAAATGGTTGCTCCCTCCCTCCCCTAAAGGAATCTACATTCCAAAGGGTGAAGACAATTCACAAAAGGGACCTGAAAACTGGTTAGGGGTGAAAGAGAAGGTAGGGTCATGGTGTTGAAAATCTGGAAAGTCAGAATCACAACTGGTTGGAGAGTGAAGGTCGGCCAGTGAAGGCCCTCTCACCAGGAGGAACTCAGTAACAAAAGAAGAAAGCCTGCATGATGGAGGGATGTTCCAGGATAAGTTCACTTCAAGAGTTGAAGGAAGTTCAGGTTGAGACTGTTTCAGAGTCAAAAAAGTCAGAAACTCATCTGGGAGGGAAGAAGAACATGTGTGGAGAAGAGGAGAGGTGTAAGGAGAGGAGATAATGGCCAGAGGAGAAATTCAGAATCTAAGATCTTGAAGGTGGCTCATTTTAAGTGATGGTGAGATTATTAAAATATAACTACCCTGGTGAGTGGCTGCAGGAGATGGAGGTCATAGGAGTTGGAGTAGTTTCAGGAATTGTGAAGAATGTTATGTCAAACATGTCTGATAAGAATACTGGTATCTGAAAAATGATGACAGGAGAAGGGACTGAACAGAAGACTGAGTCAGGCATTCATGTAAAAGGGGAAGGTCCATGTGGTCAGCAGATGATAGTAACAAAATAGGGAGAAGTTTGGTTAATCCTGTGTCATGAACTGGTGGTCTGCAAATGACAGTGGAGGCCAAGAAGAATGCCAACCTCACCTCCAAGCTGGATGAAAAAAAAACACAACTATTTGGCATTAGTTTGGGAGAGATCTGGGAGGGACCAAATTTTCTAACAATAGGTTGGGGATTTCAAAGGATAAAGTGAATGGATACTTCTTCTCTTCTATCCTCCAAGGGCTGAGAATTTTATGGGTTTCTCTTTGTTATAGAAATTGAAATAAAAGACAATGACTTTCAGCCTTCAAAGAGCAGGGACACAGCTTGGTTTTCAACTGCAGTTATTTTGAGAATGGCTAAATATAACTGTTGACAAAGAGTTTAAGTGTTTTCTAATCTAAACAGCCCCTCTGTGTTGTTAACCCATTAAAATGTAAATAGTTTAAAACATTTTAAAAGTATATATATATATGTATGTATATTATATATTTATATGTGTGTGTATGTTATTTTATGTGATTGTGTAACTTTCTGTGTGTTTGTATCAATCTGTTCAGCTAGTTTACAAACACCTTTCTTATGGTCAGGGAATCTATTTTATATTTCTTTGTAACCTCTATAGGAATTAATATGGCACACAACTCATGTTCCTTAGATATTTCTTGCCTGTTTGGATTATTTTTTTGAATTTTTCCAACATTCATTGTCTGCAGCGAACTTTGTTGTTCAGTAGTTTTTTAGTCATGTCTGATTCTTCTGGACCCCATTTGAGGCTTATTTAGCAAAGATAATGGAGGGGTTTGTCATTTCCTTCTCCAGCTCATTTTTGTAGATGAGAAAACTGAGGCAAACAGGGTTAAGTGACTTACTCAGGATGACACAACTAGTAAGTATCTGAAGTTGGACTTGAACCCATGGAGACAGAAGTCTTTCTGACTCCAGACTGGGCATTCTATCCACTGTATCACCTAGCTGCCCTTAAGCAGTGGACTAAATAACTGTAAAATTAACATAGGCTTATGGGCTTTGGCAGGAAAGAAATTCTTAAAGGAACGTCATTCAGATTATTGTTCTATATTTTTCTTCGCTATAGTAGTAAAAATAAAGTGTCTTTATTAGAACCACAGTGCTATACTACTGTGGAAGAGTAAAAAAAAAATCTATTCAAAATGATGATAGTAGAAGTTCAGTATTTTATCAGTCATTTTAAGGCAGTATTGGGTGAAGAAGGGAATGATGAAAACTTGGTTGTGAGTCAAGACAGAAGAGAATTTAGGGAAGGTATGGTGGGAAGAGTAAACTAACCTGCCCTGTTTCCCCATGCAAGTTATGTTAACTTTCCTTAAAAGATATTGAAATTGTCCTGAGATTTGAATGCCTTAGGAGATTAATTCTCTGGCCATTGATGTAGCTTCCTGGTTATCTGCTTACAAAATACCTAGGACCTTGAGAAGAGACAGTAATTTCTTAATTGTTTGTTTTTAAGCAATAGTTAAGCATTATTAAAAAAGAAACTTCAGAACTGTTTAGGTGAGGTTAGACTATATGAAAGTCCTACTTCTGCTCTGAAAACCATTTTCTTTAAGAATTCTTGGCCAAGCATGACCCTATCCTAGACCTCATTTCCTTGATCAAGTTAGACCTACAACAGGAGCGCTAGAATGGAATTCAAATGACCTCAAGAAGAGGATGACAGTTTCATAGAATTTTGGAACCACAAAGCTGGAGAGGTCTTTTAGACACCATCTAGTTCAAACTTATGGTTTTATAGATGGGGAAAGGGAAGTCTGAAAAGGTTAGGTGACTTCACTTGTCCATTTCTATGCAGCCATTAATGAATGGTAATGCTGAGACTAGAAACCACATCTCCTTCCTAGTCAGGGCATTTCCCTCCTAAAATATATTGCTTTCCTGATCAAGACCAGAACTAGCTAAAACCACACTTGGAAAAAAGTTCTTTGAGGGTGAAAAGCCTGAAACAAAGCAAGAGAACATTCTGATGAGAATAGGGGCAGGATGTGGAGGGAAGGAGTCACAGATGATATCTCCAGTATGAATGCAGTTGTACTGGGAAGGGGTGACCTGTTCCCCCCACCTTGTATACCTTTCCCCCATGCTATACCTTTAGAAGAGTTTGGAAAGGGGAGTCAGTGTGGAAATTCACTTTCCCAGTAAAAAGAAATGACTCCTGGGACAAAACTCCATTAGCTCTGTACTAAAGTTCTGTTTTGGGTTACTATGTTAAACTTTAAAACCGTCAAAAGTGGTTTAAAAATTTTGTAGTCTCAGATACTTTTTCTAAACTGGATTTATTAGACTCCTTAACAATCGAATGTTAAAATATTTCTATGCCTCCTTTTTATATAACACGATCTACTTTTATCTTTTAAAGGTGATATGATATAAAGCTTCATCTTTTCAGGGTAGAAATGAATGATACAGAAAAGTGAAATGTTTAAAAAAAACTAAACAGTGTATTTTGTAAATGCCATTCTGTTGTTTGGGTTCAACTTGAGACCAAACTCAGCATGTATTAAGTATGGCTAGGTCTTTACAATGAGATAATTATTATTCTTAACTGGAATTCAATCACAATCCAATTCCAGTGAATAGCAAACTCCTTGTTTCTCATTCCAGGTGAATTTAATGGTGAACATCATTTGCCAGAGTATGGCAGAAAAATGAACAAATATTCTAGATGGGAAAACATTTGAACAAAAAAGGTTTTGTTTATCTTTGGTTATTTTTACTATAAATCCAATTTGGAGGCAAATTTGTTTAAAAGATAATTTTAGGAAGACCCTTTGTTTAATGATGCAATTTTGAGTTCCTTCAAGAAAGCATTTTAAACAAAAGAAGAAAAACATAATATAAGAAATGTCTATAATTTTATGCTAAATAACTTAAGTCAAATGGTAAGAAACCCCTTAAAAAGAAAAGAATACCAGAAGAACTTGAAAGTAGAGGAAGAAAATAACTTAACTGGATCTGGAAATGATGGGTTTAGGCACATGTATTACAAGTTGCCCTCACCTGCTGATCTCTTAATTAGCTGTCTGTGCAAACAGGTGAAGGATTGATAGGGCCAGCAAGGTTTTCATCCCCACCTCTTCCCTCAACAATTTTGCCAACAGAGCATCATCATACACTCTCTCTCTCTCTCTCTCTCTCTCTCTCTCTCTCTCTCTCTCTCTCTCTCTCTCTCTCTCTCTCTCTCTCTCTCTCTCTCTCTCTTCCTTTCTCTCTCTTACATACAAACACACACACACACACACACACACACACACACACAACCACATACCCCTAAATCTCCCTTAATTTAGTGAGAAGGTAGCACTCTCTTACCACCGCAATGCATGACCTTCCTCCATATTTTCTTACTTGGAGAAATGACATAACAGGACTTTCATATTTTTTTCCCTACTTACTGTTTTCCCATTCTCATCCCTTCCCCCTCCCTCCAATCCTCTAGTTGTCCTCTAGTTATTCTGTGACTTCAGCTCTGGCTTCCATTCCCAAGAATAAGGTTGAGCCCTCCTACTTGAACTTCACTGTGTCAGGGCTGGTAGTAACCTACACCTTTAATTATGATATCTGAGGTGTACGTTTTTGTGGTCAGGAAGGATGATCAGGACTTGGTTATTATACTTGATGTGTTTTTGCCTTCTTTCCAAAAGTAGTTCTTGCTATTAATTAAGAAAAGGTGTTGTGCAGTAAAACAGAATTCTGGCATGAGAAGTATCTTTAAGATGAGGGGCTGTTGTCAGGGATATACCTTAGACTCCATGAGCTGTTGAAAGTCTAAGACTTTCAAGATTTTTCTTTCGCCCTACTGAAGTCACTTTTATTTTTGAGAGGACTCTCCTGCCTTTTGATTTGTAAATGCACATCCCATACCAATTTTATTTTTGAGAGGACTCTCCTGCCTTTTGATTTGTAAATGCACATCCCATACCAATTTTGGATTTTAAGAAGGGTAAACTAAGTAGGTGAGTAAAAGATTATAGTTAAGGCAAGCTTCATATTTGTGCCACTACCTTGAAGATCTCATCAGGTTATTTCTTAATCTGTTTTTTCATATGAGGATTTCTAAGGCAATCTCTTATAAAAATATTTTAATTAAAATATATCTTATTAATGCCTTGTCTTTTCTTCCTATATCACAATTACTTATGGGAAAAATGATTTTACTAAACTATCTTTGATGTAAGATTAGAATGCATGGAATACTTGTGAATATATGTTAAAATTGGGAAGATGCATGTCTTACCATATCATGTGACTTACTCATGGCAGCTTGCCCACTACTCTTGCTCCTAGGGCTCTTCATTGGGTTGAGTGACAATACCATTATTATGGAAGACCTCTAAACAAGCCATAAAATTTGGCTTTCAGAAATATACTGACATGAGGTGAGAATTCTAGGGTCCTGGCTTGGAGAGATGAATGCCTAATCACATGCCATTGGTGAATACATTGCTTCTCTGTTTACCTTTTAAGTGACTTGACAAACTTGACAATTATACTATGTAATGATTATGAGATGAAAGGTTCTAAACAAATTTTTAGACTAAAAATAAACCACAACAAAAAGCACAGGGTAGCAACAATTAGGTAGTGAAATATGGTATTTTCCCCATTTTACAGTTGGGGAAACCAAGGCAGGTAGAGTTTAAATTACTTTCCCGGGGTCACATAGCTAGTAAATAAATATTTGAGATCATATTTGAACTCAGGTCTTCCTTATTCCAGGCCCAGTATTCTAGCAATTTTGACACCTAGCTGCCAAACTGATTATTTTAAGGTACAATTAATTACCCAGAGTTCAACTTCCTTTTAATGATCTTTTTAATTTATATTGCTGGAATCACTGTGTATATTGTTCTATTTATTTTACTCTGCATCAGTTTATACAAATATCCCCAAATTTCTCTGAATTCCTATTAATAATTTCTTAAATACATAATAATACTCTACTATATTTATAAAACTTTTTTTTACAACCACTTCTAAATCAATGGACATATTTTGTTTTCAATTTTTTGCAATCACAGAGTGTTACTACAGTTTTCTGGATATATATTAGACCTCTATTTCTGTCTTTGACTTCTTTGAGGTACTCTGTGTTACAGTTTACTGGATCAAAGGATATGGATACTTGTCACTTTTCTTACATGATTCCAAAATTATCTACAGAACCCAAATTTATCTACAGTTGGGTCAGTTCATAGCTCCATCAACAGTGTATCAGTGTTCCTGTTTTGCCATCATCTTTCTAATATTGACCATTTGTCATCTCTTAGGTCAATTTTTCTTGGAATATCCCTGAATCTCACTGAGAAGGTCCTGTATTATTCTAGGATTGATACATTCAGCATAATGTCATCTATAGAATCTGTACATTGCCCTGCTCTAGACATGCAACTGGAATGTAGACGTCTTTATGCACACAGATGTACATGCTACCCAGACTTCTCAATTGAAACAATCAGAAATGTAAAGTAGGTATGAATAAGTCTTTAATCAATTTAGAAAGAGTGAAGTACTTTGATCACTAGATGAAATCAGATGAATGCCATGCAGGAAACTTATTGGGATTGGTAGAAAAATCAGACATTCTTCCGGGACAAGGCACATTACATCAAGTCAGTTCAAGATTGAGCATTCCAGAAAGAGAGTGCAAGAGTAGTCAACTGAACGGTTGGTGGTTTAGAGGATTCTCTTTTGGGAGAAGATTGAGTTGTTCTCTCTCTCACTTCATTAGTGTTGGTGGGAATATCCAACATGCTGGTAGCATTGCCTCTTTCCACCTCCCCAGCTGAAGACAAAAAAAATCCCAAGGGAAAGCAGTTTGAGGGTTCCACAAAGCCACTGACCTTTGGAGTCTAGCAGAGAACTACACCTAGGGGAAACCATGAGGATTCCTTACAGGACCAAAAGGGCTTCCAATATCCAAGAACCTTGATTTTATCTTTTGGTTACATGAGCTCTCTAAATTTTGGTTTACTTTTCCAATGAACTTGTGTGCACCAGTGAGAAAGTACCCTTATATTTCAGGGGAAATGCTTTTGTTCTTAGTATACTTAGTATGTACTAATTAGTATAGCTAATTGTCTGGCTAATTCTTAATGGGAAGCACATTGGATAGGGGCTCATGGGTGACAATATTGGAAATCTTCCAGCTCAAGTATGTCCCCAGAAAAGTTTGATACACAAAAATGGTTATTTTAGAAGGATCAAGTACCGGGCAAGTCCCAAACTCAGTGGGGGTGATTATATATTCCATCCTGCTGTTGGCAAATACTAGGAAGGCAGAAAACTCCGATGTTTCTCAGAGAGTCTGCGGCCTTCTATCCCCCAGCTCTGTCTGTCTTTTCATGGCTATACTGATTAGTCTAAGGAGTAGGTTGAGTGTGGATTGACCCAATCAGAATTAGGTCAGAACCCCCCTCTACAGGTTAATGTTGAATTTGCTTCATTTCAACAAATCCTAATTATGTGACCTTGGGGTCAGCTCCCTAGAGAAATAGAGGAAAATTTGATACTAAATATAGTACCTTTTTTCTTTTTTCAAAAAACCCCAAGGAATAAACAATTTACAGTATGACATTTAACTCATGGCTATATGCCTGCAGCTTCTCCTAGATACTGGCTTCCTATTACTAGGTCACCCTAAACCCAGGAGTTCTAAGAAAGACATATTTCAGTTTTTTAAGCCCCCATTCTGAATATTTTTTTGAGTTGGCAAAGCAGTACTGGAAGTGTAAGATAGTTCTCAACCTATCCCATCAATTGAACTGATGTTCTACTCAAACCTCAGTAGAGATGCTAGGGGAAGTGCTCAGAAACTTTATTATTTATTTATATTTATTTGCTTATATTCATTCATTCATTCATTTATTTATTTTACTTAGGAACTTTAGGTGTGGGTGTTGGCTTCTCCTTTCAGTACCAGTCATAGATTCATAAGAATACAAAGGCTCCTATGATCATTGCTTTTCTTTTTGATGTTTGTCTCTTTGCTGAGTAGTGTATCACATACCCTTGACTCCCCTTGACTGACTTTCTGCGTCATGATCAGGACTGACAAGAATATAGAACTGAGGTGGTCAATAAAGCGTAGATTCCTAACCTCCCTGTTACATTTATCTTGGATAGGCATTGGAGCTGGACAATTTTTGGACCAATTTTATTGGAGATAGGGAGTAGACTGGATTGCCTTTCAGAAATTATGTGATAAAAGCTTACCTTTTAAAAACCAGTATTCTTTCAATGATACTATATGTACAACCCTCCCTCACTCAAAACAGTCAAGTACAAGTCATGTCATCATTTCTCTGATGGAATGGTCTTCTTTGGCAACGAAGGACGAACACAAGACTATATGGCAATGATCATGGGACACCTCTACCTATGAAGAATCAAAATTTTGAACAACTCAGAGAGACTCATGTTGAGGGTAAGTCAAGTTACATCCTGCATTTTGTCAACCTTGATTTCACAAATGGTATGAACTTCCTTGAGAACATGTATGACTGTAATGGATGGGAAGACCATTCTTGTCAAGGAGAGGGAGTGAATGAATAGACTAATTGCTGCACTGATATTCAAGAAATATTAAAAAACCTAGAAGAAGTTGTCTAGTACATTGAGTAGATCCCTGATGAAGAATTTCTTCCTTCCCTTTTCCAGATACTGTTTTGAGCAGATGTACTGGGCAGAGCAAGACTGGTCTCATGATATACCTTTATAGCCTGAATAATTTTACTCTAGGTATGGGGAAAGGGTATAAAATAGGCGTGATGGATAGGATTACAGCGATTCACTGGAGGGCCCAAGAACATTACCACCCAGAACTCAGTTTCAAGTCACTTAAATGCCTAATCACATAGGGTGGTGGTGGTGGTGATATTTTTTTTTTTAATTGAGGGAACTAAGGAGCTGCCCCCCTTCACAGGTGAACGAGCATTAGACGGTCTTCTTCCAGAGATTAAGTCATAGAAAGGAAAGACTTTGAAGCAAAGGTCTTGAAGAGGCAGGAATGGTATTCACTGATGGAATTCAAAGGTGTCTTAGGTGGTTTGGACAAAAGATTGATGCCATCCCTTAAACAGCTGTCTCCGCAGCTCCTTCTTGAACTGGGTTCACAGGATGCGGCCTGAGCAGATTTACAACCCGCCCCTCTCCCCTGACGGAGATACTCAGTGGCGTGCAGGTAAACAAGAGAGACCAACCTCTCCACCTGGCAAGTTTCCAGCAACCCTAGTGTATGCCAGAGCTGACCTGGGGGAAACATCACACTGGGAGGGAGGGGAAAGGCGAAGAGAGTAGGCTTCATTCTGCTGCCTCCCAGCCTAAAGTTATTTGATCGCACAGAAAGTGAGTGGGCTGCGGCTGCGAGCTGCAGGTGACCCTCACCCACCTGTAGGAAAGGTGGAGGAACGAGAGAGAGGAACGAGAAGGGGGGAGGAGGGGCTCCTTGGAGTGGGGGGTAGTTTGGGTCCCAGTCCTGACGAACGCTACCCTCACCTGCCGCCAGGAGTCCCCTAGCAGGGAGGGAGTCCCGGGGGGAGGAGAGAGAGGGCTGGGCTTGGGGGCGGGGCGGGGGCAGAGCACCTGGTGGGAGGGCGAGGAGCTCCTCTCACAGCTTCCAGGCGGCTCGGGGAGGGTGCCCGCCAGAGTGCCCCAGGCTGGAGTCCCAGGTAAAAGGGGCTGGTTCGGGAGCCCAGCGAGGGGAGGGGGCCAGGCGAGCCGATCCCAGCCCCGAGTCGTGGAGGGGCTCCTGGCTGGGCTGCCTCTGCTGGGCGGCTGCGTTTCCGCGGCCAGGGCACCCAAGAGGGGGAAGTTTCTTGGCTGGGAAGGATGCAATTGTGTTGAGCTATTCCTGGTATGTCAGGCACTGGCCCTGCAGCCGGGAGCTCCGAGGATTCCGTTTCCAGGGGATCCGGGAAGGGAACGAGCTCCGCTCTGGGAGGCATAGGGGACAGAGACCCCGGGAGGGAGGGGACGGGACAGGACAGCACGGGACAGGGAGGGCTGAGCGGAGCTCCTAGGGCTCCTTCTCCGGCTCCCCTGCGCTGCCCAGGCTCAGGCTCCCCGGGGTGGCGGGCTGCCTTCCACCCGGGGCTTGCCCTCCGACGTGGATTTGGCATCCCACGGCTCAGCCAGCCTGAGCCACAAGGGCTGGCACGGCCGCATGCCCAGGGAGGAGCCGGAGGAGTAGGCGGCGGGCGGGCCGAAGCGGCTGCTCCACATGGCCCGGGGCTTGAAAGCAGCTGCGTCGGGGCAGCCTGGGCCGGGAAAGCTGCGGTGGTTCCGGGGGAGCGCGAGGAGCTGCTTTGAAGTTCAAACAGTTCTTGGGGCTGTCTCTCTCCTCCCCCTTCTCCCCTTCCCCCTCCCATCCTTCTCCTCCTCTCGGACTGCCCTGGTCCCTGCGGACCCTGGTTCGTTTTCAGGGCTTTGCAGAAAGCAGTTTCTTCAAATTCTTGTGGTTTCGGGGCATTAACAAACTCCAGAGAGCAACAAAGGGAAAGGGACCGGGACCATTAAAGGCAGAGTGGAGTGACAAGCCGCGCTGCCTCTCGGTCCCTAGTCCCAGAGCAGCCTCGCTAAATTGTGCCGACCCCCCCTCCCCAATCCCGCCCCTCCTCGCCCACCCACCCATTTCTTTCTCTTTCTTTTTTCCCCTCCCCTCTTCCTCTAGTCATGGAAGGGAGAGAGGATGCGGAGTCCAACTGTGCTGTAGCATTCGCTGAAGCTCAGAGATGGGTGGAGGTGAGTGCATTCCCCCCTCTCCTTTTTTACTTTCCCCTCTTCACGATCTGGTGGCTTTACAGGGGGTTCAAGGGTGACGTTTAAAACCCAAACTGCCAAATCAAGACCGCGTTATTCTTAACGACCCTTCCCTCCCTTCATCTTTGCTACACGGTGGGAGACAATCGATTCAGAAGTGGGTAGTTAGCGGGTAAACTTTTAACAGTTCGAATTTCTGTCCGTTTTAGTTCCCTCTTCCCCTGCAAGTCTCCCTTTCTATTCTTTAAATTATTCTTAAGGTGCACAGTGAAATAGGTGGTAGTTTGTCCATCACCGTATCAGGTGTCCAGATCCATGCGGACTGTACCAGGATCAGTTGTCTCCCTTGATCCTATCTGGGGCACAATCCAGAGGATGTAATAGTCTAGTGGAATCTCTGCACTAAACCGAAAGGGAGGAAAGAGAAAAATATATTCCTTTTGTTCATATATGACTAAGATGCTGTAAACATCAACCGAACCAGGTTTGTCTCTGTATGTGTGTTTGTGTGGAAGGGAGTGGGGCATGGGATTGAAGCGGGAAAGGGACTTGAAGGGACAGAGAATGGATGAGTAAATACTAAGGCAGTAAACTTGCTGATGAGATTTAGGAGAGGATCTCTAAGGGAGTTTTAATTCTCACTGATGAAGGTGATATTTTTGTTGTATAATTATGTTAAGTATATAAACTTTTCCTTTCCTCTCTCCTCCAAGTTAAAGATCTTCAATGATTTTGAAATTTCCAATAAAAATATTTTTAAATGTAAGATTATGATTTTGGAGGAAAACACCGTATTTCTGGGCTTCTAGTACAGCATAGGAGTTCTCTGCTTTCACTGTGCCTTAGAGACACCATCTTCTATTCCCTAATTTCCTTTTTTAAAGAAATGTGAGCTCCTTGAGATTTTCCTCTCTGTGCCTTTACATCTACACCATGGGTTGAGTTTGTCCCTAAATAGGTTTTCAGGATGATTCTTGGCAGCTTGTGGAGAAAGAGCACTGGTGGGGAAAAAGTTTTCTCAGTAAGTGTGCTAGACTAGCATACACACACACACACACACACACACACACTGTATATTATATATATATATATATATATATATTCACAAAAGTGGCTTATTGGAACATTGTCTTGCACATTGGTACTCTTGGGATTTGGAATCAATGTTTACACTTTGTTAATTTATTGAAAGATGGGTTTTTTTGGAATGAATTTTTGAAGACTGTACCACACAAAATGCAGTTTTTTAAAAATGTAAGTTTTAGCAGGTAAAAATACAAGTAATAGATCAATTTCTTTTTCCTCACAGGTTTATTTACTTAGCATCTCTTTAGACAGACATTTTGATCCCTTAGCTTGAAGATGAATTTTTTTCCATATTTTTAAAAAAATCATGTGGAAGGCTTGAGTAGGCTAAGAAAATAATATAGAGGTTCTTTAACTGAAATGAGAATAAAGGACCTCTCTCCCCCATTTGCTTAAAAGAAAATTACTTTTCTCTGTTTGGCTATATTTTTAAGTATGTACTGCAAAAGTAAATATGCATGTATCATATTTTTTTGAGAAATTTTCCTGGACGTCTTAGAAGAGGAAGTGTGTGTGTGTGTGTGTGTGTTTGTGTAGGAGATCAGAAAGAATGGGGTATTTTTGCTGTTGTTTGTACTGGACATTTTACAGTTTCTAAAAGAGTGTTTATGGTGCTTGTATATGGGACTTCATGCTTCTTTTTTCTTTAGAATAATTATAAATATGTTTGACTTCCACAAGTGTGTTTGTGTGTGTGTGTGTGTTTGTGTGTTCTGGCTTCTTTGAACTAAAAGTTCAATAAGTATTGCAACTTTCCCATGAACTTAATGAAAACTATATTTTAGGATCTTCCATGAAGTAATCCCAATGAAGGAATGTATATTTTTGTTGTATAATTATGTTAAGTATACAAACTTTTCCTTTCCTCTCTCCTCCAAAGATCTTCAATGATTTTGAAATTTCCAATAAAAATATTTTTAAATGTAAGATTGTGATTTTGGAGGAAAATTACTGTGCTAGAAACTAACCAGATAACTAATTTTTTCAAAGGATGTATCAATTTAATATAACTAGCTAATATAATTAAAAATAAATGATCCTTTTAAAATACCAGCAGCTGTACAAAAGAAGTGTTGTTGGTGTTAACATTTTTACTTCTAGAAAACGATAGAAAATATTTACTGTTCAGATTTTGCAACCTTAAATTTATAACCTTATTTTTGTGGTTATCATGTTAAGGAAAAATTAAGGCAAATTTTAATATCTTTTATTCTCTTAAAAAAGGACAATGAATATAGAAGAATAGCTTGGATTCTCTCATGGTGTCAACTCCTTTCTGACTAAACTAGAACCTTATAAATAATAAACCATAGATAAAACCTTTTTTGATTCACATTTTCTTGGCTTTTTGAGGTAGGTGGAAAAAAGAAAGATTGTTTTTTTAGTTGTGTCATACTTGTTGAGGCATTTTTGCCCCTTTTCTTTTCTCTTCCCCCACTTCCAATCTCTCACCTCTAAGCAAATTAGCAATACAAAACAGAGACTTTAATTTTGTCATCTTCTATTCTACTTTTCTTTGTGGTTTTGAATATTCAAATATAATTGCTTCCAGTGACCTTGAAGGCTCTAAGAGTACTGTTGACTACTAGCATTAGCTGTTTAATTTTTTTTTCCTTTCTCATTCTGATCTTACGTACTTATGAGTAACTTGATGGAAATAAATTTTTGTTATTGGGAATGCACAAGTTTGTGGTTGGTTGATTTTGGTGGCTCTAGGTTCAGTAGGAACTATCTTAGATATTTTTTGCTAATGCCTTTTGTTTTTATATCACATTTTATACCTTCCCCCATCCCCTACTCAATGAGCCATCCTTTGTAAGGAAAATTTTAAAAAGATGGAGAAGTGTGGCAGTAGAACAGTGGACAGTATTCATCAAATCTACAACCATATGAACTACTTCTAATGGTATAGCAATATTCCACACACATAATCCCTTACGTCTGTAATGAAGGTAAGAGAGTTCATATCATATTTTTCAAAAGCCTGAAAACAATATGGTTTGAAATGTAACTTGTAATATTAAAGATGTAGTAGAGCTAGTTTATGCCTAAACAACTTTAATTTTAAAACCAAGTGTACTGTAAGTAGTTAGAAAGAATAGAAATGTCCTTGACAAGTTGGATTTGAACAAGGTCGTGGAGTAAAGCATGAGACATTTGAAAATAATTTGCACTCTTGAATTCTGGTTCACTTCTCATTTTTATTACCTTTATTCTATATGCCTTTTTTTTTTTAAACCTCTGTCTCTTAGTTTTGTGGTTTGTGAGCTTTGAAAACTCTGAGTCTTAAGTGAACAAATAAAAACCATTGGATTTGAAAAACTGAGTTTGTTGTGCTAAATACATGGGAGAGGGGGAGAGACACACACACATACACCTATACCTATTTGGGTCTAAAGGCAGTCAAGGGGGGAGAAAAAAGAGGAAAAGTAAATTTACATGATACCTTTATTATATATTTAAAAGGAATACTAAGTTGTACATAGTAGATTTGCAGTTTCATGTACAATCATCTTCTTAAAAAAACACTGTTATGTTATTGATGTACATACATTAAAAAAGTATATATGTAAAAAAGTAAGATATGTGCTGCCGTTCAGGGAAAGAATGTTTGAGGGGTTGGGGCTAGCAATTATGGAACTAGTTTATTGTATGAAACAATTTCCCCACTGCCTCTCTTTTTGTCCCTTGGGTTTAAATTTTTTCTGTCCAATTTTTGACCCTTCACTTTGCTGACTCCAGTATGACCTCCTTTCTTAAATACCACCAGTAAGAAAATGAATCCCTATACTGAGACCCGTTACCTCTGTCCCCTTTTTATAAGATTGCACTAGGTTTTCACTTGTGACTTAACTCTGTCTATTGAGCATTAAATTTTCTCCAAGCATGAATCATTCAATCAAAGGGACCATGCACTGTGTGAAGTGCTGAGGATACAAATACAAAAAAAATGAAACAATCCCTACTCCCAAGAAGCTTATATTGTAATAGTGAAGAGACAATAGATACATATAAAAATAACTGTAGCATTAGCATAAAGTGAATAAACACAAACGTACAAAATAGTGAAATACAAGGCAATTTTGGAGGATGTGTAATAGCATTTGGGATCAATGAACTATGAAGTTGGTTTCCTGTATCCCAGGTGGTATTTACTTGTGTCATATCTGTCTGTCTTTCTTGCTATAGTATATCTGGTGTTAGATTTAGCACAAGGCTATGACCACTAAGATCAGGGATTGTTAGAAGTTATTTTTTATTTAATTTTTATTTTTTAAATGATGTTGAAAATCTTTTTTTGTGTGTGTACATTACCATAGTTTCCCCCATTTCCCTACTTCTACCCTCTCCCAGAGAATCATTCCATATAACAAATAGCATTTTTTATAGACAAGCAAAAGAAGAGGAAAAAAAACTCAGCGTAACTAACAAATACATCCAAAAATGTCTAACAATATATGCAATGTGTAACATTTGTGAACCTCATATCTTTAAAATATTTTGGTAACCACTTCAGTATTATTGGTTTCCTTTGTAATACTATGTATTTATGCATTTAATTGCAAATACTATGTATTTGTGCATTTAAAGACATTTTCAAGAAGGGGCCATGGGCTTTATCACACTCCCAGAGGGATCCATAATACAAAAAAGGTTAAGGACCTTTGGTTTGATGTGATTTTTTATCCTCTTCACGTTCTCCAAAGCTAATCTACCCTTATTTGGGGGTAGATAATTGAGGACAGTCTAGGAATCTGCTTTCCTTCTCTTCTCTGTGTTGAGTACTAGTACACTTTCTTCTGCTCTAATGCTGGTCTTTATTTTTTTCAGATTTTCTGCAGCTCCTGTCATGTGGTTCTAATCTTTTTATTTCTCAACCTTGATTTCTGTAATGTTTTTCCTTAGGAAGATCCATCTGAGCTCTAAACTACAGTGCTCGTTTGGAAAATGCCAACAGCAAACTTTATTTTAGCATTGTAGAAACTTTTTAAAAAAAATCATTTTGTGTTTTTATAGTGCTTTCCTTACTACAGCTCTGTAAAGTAGGCCCATTCCTGGCTCTGCCACTTAATACCTGTAAAACCTTGGCCAAATTACTTTCCTTCTCTGGGCCTCATCTACAGAATGAGGTTGGACTTTAGGTTAATATTTAATTCTACTAAAGCAGAATTCTAAGTTCCTTGACAGTTCTAAATCTAGGATTTTTATAGATGAGGATATTACAACTGAGAGGGGTTAATTGAATATGCTTTGACAATCTGGGTCCACATAGGACTTGGATTCAAGTACTGAGTAAGGGTAGAATTAGATGAGCTTTGAGGTTCTTTTCAGTTCTATGATTATGACTTACCATTTGGTAGTGGTTAAATGGCACATAGTGATACAGTGATATAACATTATGAAAAACAAAAAAAAAGTCATCACCAAATGAAATGTTCAGTGCTCAGGGAAATATTCATTACTCAAAAGACCATTTCAGAAGGATGTAAAAGTGCTGAATGTTACAGGTAACTTGTAAAAATTTGTGCTCTGCAGGAAGAGAAAGTAATATCTGACATATGAAACAATATATTTTTCCTTCACAAGGTAAAAGTCTTCTTTTTCATGCCTTCCCTCCCCATCCCTAGCCCTGTTTAATGAACAACTGAATATAAGATGTTAGATTCAGTGATCTTCCATTGTATGAACTCCTTGGTAATGATATGAAATTTGTATAGACTTTAGAGTCTAAATTAGAGTTACTGTGATGGAAAAAGAAATGGATTTGAAGTCAGCAGATGTGGTTTAGAGTTATAGCGTTGCCTTTAACTTTGTCCTTGGGTAAGTTGCTATAATTTTTTTTTTAACTTTTTTTTTTATTTTATCTATAAAATAGGGGTAATAATAGTCCTACTACTTACCTATTAGGGTTGTTAGTAGCCAGCAAGATTTAGAAGCTTTGCAAGTTGTGGTTTTCAGTTCTTTTTGTTTTGGTTACTTTTACTTATGTGCTTGACAGAGAAATTCCTAACCTTTTAAGTTTTGAAAGAAATAAATTGAAAGCTTGTATCTTAGTACTCTTGTAGCATAGGTAGAAATCTGTACTTGATACTCTTAGGCAGGATTTGAACTGTCTTTCTATACCCCTGACTTAATAGTACTCAAAGTGAAAAGTACTGACCCTCATTGTGAGTTGAGATTCTATAATTTGTGTTTTTATAGTTTTGCAAATCTTTCATTCTGCTATAAAAATCCAAGCAAATCGCAAACTAAAAATTTTAGTTTACTAAAAGTTTATTTAAATTGAGCATTTTTTGTTTTATTTTTTAAATGGTAGTTGAACAATTTGGAAATTATCATATATTGGTATTTGAATATGGCCTGTAAGTACTGTATACTATAAGTTGTGAAGACTTTTTTTTTTAACATTTAGGATTGAATTTAGGTCTGCAAATACTTTCCAGGGTAACCTGCTAGGTTTGCCCCCCATTCCTCAATTAACTGGTTGGTTTTAATTTCATTAGTAGAGAAAAGCAACTGAAAATGAAGAAATTTGTTAAAGTGCTCATCATATTCCTTGTTACTGACATGGAGACTACTT
Organism: Bettongia penicillata ogilbyi; assembly: GCA_023548195.1. Classification (NCBI taxonomy): domain Eukaryota; kingdom Metazoa; phylum Chordata; class Mammalia; order Diprotodontia; family Potoroidae; genus Bettongia; species Bettongia penicillata. Next base: position 6,136,250 of record JAJHZJ010000065.1, read on the forward strand.
TGGGTTCTGAAAGCCAATGGCTAGATGAGCTTAAGTCCTGGAGTGTCCAGTTTTGAGTATGAGCTTAGTGTCTCTACATGGTAATTCCACTCATTGGAAGAAATGGCTCATATCAATGAACTCATGGATTGTTGAAGGTATAGTATTAGTTGCTTCAGTCCAAGTTGTCATTGAAATCATTTCAAAACATGGATTTTGAAGTTAAGTTTAAACCACTGGAAATGGATTTTTGTCCCATTGATTATAAAGGTTCTTGAATCTATATAGATATCTCTAAGTAAACCCAAGACAATTAGGAGATGAGCACTTAATTGAAAGTATGTGCAGAGTAATAGTATCATGTTGTGTTAAAAAAGTATTTGTGTTATAATACCTTGAGATTGTGAAATGTATGCCCAATTTCTCAAATGTCATCCTACCTTCTTTCTTCCTGGTCAGGTATAGGTACTCCACTATTCTTTTTAGTGTTTACCTTAGATAGAGATACTGATAAAATAGATAACAGACTGTCTATCCAATTCCATAATATTACAAGGAGATTATTATTCTGGGGGATATTCTATTATTTTAGGGAATATTCATTTTTGCTTCCATTTGATTTTTACTGGATGAATTTCTAGTCTCTTTTGAATACAATTTTCTCATTGAGATCCAGGATTAATGTTCCAGGGTTGCTGTGGTCAGCACAATGTTATCCTCAAACAGAAGTATATGAACCTTGCCATTCACAAAGAATACTTATTCCACTTGGACCTTGCACAGGGAGGGCCTCCTCTGTGATAGTGTTGAATACTGTAAACCAGACAGACAGCTCACTATTTTGTGTCTTGGTGCTAGTAATCAGGGTTGCTGAACAGTGGCTACCAAGATATATATTTGTCCATATTTAGAAAATGTCTTTAATTAAAATGATTTTACATCTTAGATGTACAAGTCTAATCTAAAGACCTGTTGAGTCGATAAATGTGAGAAAAGATGATAACATTCTGATCTGAGTCTCTCTTCTAAGGAAGTTATTGGAAACTTTTCAAAAAAAATAGTTTATTTTTAATTTAAGGAATAAAATAAGCATTTCCATAACATAGTATAATAAAAAAGATGGTTGAATATGAAACTGCAAATCTTATGTACAACTTTCTATTCCTTTTTATCATGTAGATTCCTTTTTTTGCTTCCCCGCCCAGACACAAATAAGAATATATGTATAGAATTATTCTATACATATTTCTATTAATCACTTCTTTCTCTGGATGCAGATAGCATCTTCAGTGGCTTAAGTTTTTCACCCAAGCATAGAGATAACAGTTGAATGCTGGGTGGTAAACAGAGCATTCCATTTGTAATCAGGAAAGTCTGGGTTTAAATCACTTCTCAGATACTTATTAGGTGTATGACCCTGGACAAGTCATCTAAATTCCCTATGCCTCAGTTTATTCATTTGTAAAACAGAAATGAAACTAGCATCATTGCTTATTGAGAAGCTCTGAGATGCTTTATGTAAAATGCTTTGCAAACCTTAAAGTGCTATATCAAATGTGAGCTATTTCATACATCTAATTAGTCAAACAGTGAGAATTTTTAATAATACTCGTATCTCAGGTTAGGAAAGGGCTTTTCTGACTGCCAGATGTTTAATAGAGCAATTCTCTAAATCTTGGATGGATGGATTGTGTTAGATACTGAAGGGTACATGTTCAAGTCCTTCCTTTTTTGATAAAGATTTGACTTAAAAAAAAAAGTGCTTATATAATAGCCTGACCCTAAACCTGTTCAGGTCAAGCTCTAGTCTTCTTGGTTAATGTGTAAATCTGAGTTACCATTAGAAGGCTAATTTTGTGCCAATAATAATGAAGAGGGAATTTATTAATAGATGGTTCCCTGCAGTAGAAAAAAGCACTGACTTTGGAATTAGGAGATCTCAGTTGAAGTTCTGCTAATTACTCTGTGCTTCTGGGCAAGTTATTCAAACTCTTTAAGCCCCTCTATTCTCATCTGTAAAAGGGGGACAATACTAATCACCCTGAACACCTTGCAGGGTTGTTTGTCAAGTAAGATAAGTACTTGACAAACTTTTATGTGGAATACAGATGTAAGGCCAGGGTTTTGTTTAATATCTACTTTGTGCATAGTAATGTGCTAATCCTGGATAGGGATGAGGAAGGAATGAAAAATATAACTACTCTCTAAAAGTTTACAAATATAAATGAGAAAGCAAGATAAACACACATGAACGAGATTTACTTGGAGCAGGCAGCTGCTTATGTTATATGATTTCTAGGCTTAGGTGCTTGACTTGAAAATTCTTACCTTGTCTGTTCACCTAATGGAAGAATTCCTCTCATAGGGGATAGGACAAGTGGAATCTAGGGGAGTCATCACACTTGTGTGAATTCAAGGATCAGTTGTTAAAATTAGTGTTTTGAAAGTGAGCTTTGATGAGTGAGAAGAATGCGTCAGGGAATTGATTTATTTGTTTTTGAAAGAGTAGGAGTACAAAGGAGGAGGGAAAGTGATAGATTATAGAGTGGAGATGATAAGGGATTATTATTTTTATCAAGAGGGTTACTGGAAACATAGGTATCTCCTTCAGTTTTTTAATAGGACTAATCTTGAACATGAAAGGGTTATGTAATGGCAAGGCAGAATAGGATTAAGTATTAAAGCAAGTGGGAAGATAAATGCCCAGTGCTATAGAGTTTAGGTAAGGAGGCCATTAATGATGACAATTTGGATAGCAAGAAATGAGTCAGTTGGGGAGAAAATAGGCCAAGATGGAAGCCAGGGGTCTTTGGTGGAAATGGGACTATCCATGACTGATGTGTTTAATAATATGATCATAGCAGCTGACATTTTGGTAGCTTATCAGAGTTCACAAACTATTGTGTGTACACTATTACATTTTGACTTGGGCAGCTAGGTGCTGCAGTGAAGAGACTCAGGCCTGGAGTCAGGAAGGCTTGTCTCCCTGAGGTTGAATCTGGTCACACTTACTAGCTATGTCACCCTGGACAAGTCACTTAACCCTGCTGGCCTCAGTTCTCTCATCTGTAAAATGAGCTGGAGAAGGAAATGGCAAATGATTTCACTATCTTTGACAAGGAAATCTCAAATGGGGTCACAAAGAGGCAGACATGACTAAAAATAACTGAACAACAGCATTGCATTTCACTCCAGCAATAACTTTATTCAGTCTGCTAAATATTGGCAATAAGCAAGTGATCATGTGACTCTGGACCTGCAATAGTTAAGTGGGAGATACGTTACCGTAAAGTATTTGCCAGAGTCGTGGAAGAGATCCTGTGCAGATTCCAAACCAGAAAAGGTCCTTTCTTTTGGTTGTGAGATTCTCCAAGTGATCCTATTTGTAGATTAGCATGTTTTAGTTGCATTGAACCTCGTCTGTGAAGCAAATCTATACTGTTTGCACATATACATTATACTGGAAAAATCAAATGTATAAAACCCCCCACATTTCTTTTATTGTGACATGCAACTGTAGCACATAAAGGCTCTGGGGCTTACTCTCCGAGTCTAATTTGAACTAGAAGGTTGGGTTCCCAGAGGAGGTTACCCCAACAGAATTATAGGGGTAACCCTCAGGACTATGAGAGTATCTCTTTAGAATTATCACTCTTATATTCCGTCCACTAACATCTGAGCAGTTATCATCTTCTCAGTATTATTTAACTAATGTGATTAGTGCTGCAATATCCTTTTGACTAGTGCTATCTCCTCCCGCATAGTTAATTAATCAGTCAACATTTAAAAAGACAAATTTACTGAGAAAATATTGTAAAGACAAGAGTATAAACACCCCCACCCACTGTCCTCTCTGCATGTTGATCCTTGGGAGGCTGAACTCAGACTTAAGTAGTTGCTATGAAACGTTTCTTCTGAAATATATATATATATATATATATATATATATATATATACACACACACACACACATATACACGCGCACACACGCACATATATACACACACATACATACACATATACACACACATATATACACACACATATACATACGCACACACATACACATACACACACATATGTATATACACACATATATACATGCACACACATATATGTATACACACACATATGTATACACACATATACACGCGCACACACACATATACACACACAGACACAGACACACACACACACACACATATATACCTTCTTCTATGTTTCAGTTCCTGGGGACAGTGGACTCAAATGTCAAGGAATAACTACAAAGCATTTCTCTGGGTGTGACCTAACTAATGAATGAGTCCCTTTCTTACAGGCAGGATGTGGCATCTTGGCTACCGGCCTGGGCCACTGCTTGGCTGGGTCCAGCGGGTCACTCTTCAAGGCTTGGCTGGTTTGGCTGTTGTGGCTGTGACTGTTTTTGGTCTTTGATATTCATTCACCTAGAATGGGGAAAAAAATAAACACAGCATAGGCAGAAGGAACAAAAGTACCATATGTCCAAAGCCACATGGCGAACCAGTGGGTTTTATAATGTTCTTTCTTCCTTCTCACTTGAAAGTTAACCAGGAAAAGAAAGCGGTTGACTTCCTCCATTGCAGCCATTGTAGCCACTCTCCATTGTGACTCAGTAGCCAATTAAAAACCTTTTGGTGACCACACACTAAGCTAACAGAAAACAGACTTAGAATAGCTGCACGTGCTCTGAAGTAACGGACAAGACCCTCACGCTGCACATTTCTAGAAGCGGCCCACACATGGGTTGGCATCAGGCAGAGCATACTGCACATGCTTTCAAGTCTGGGCCTCTAATGGCCACTTTTCTTGTTATAGGATCACATAAGCATCTCACTGAATCAGTCTGCTTGTATGCACTTTATACATGGATAATGAGTTTGGTTCCAGAATTGAGGACACAGGGAAGGATCTGGGAAATTGTGTAGGTGTTTTAGTAATTCTACACCCTTCACTGGAGCAAGAGTTCATCTTTAATAACAGTAACCTTCAGGTGTTCATCATAGAACACTAATCTCAGAAGGGCTATGTGACCATCCCAAGGGTGATGAGAAGATGAATGGTGCAGCATGTTGAGACGCTCTGTGTGCTAGAAGTGGTGAGACAGGGTGGGACTAGGGGAGCCTGGGTAGTGCAGTAAATAGAGCACCAGCCCTGGAGGAGGAGGATCTGAGTTCAAATGTGACCTCAGACACTTACTTGTATGACCTGGGGCAAATCACTTAACACTGTTTGCATTCTCCCCCAATCCCAAATGTTAAAATAAAAGACGAATTGGTGAGACATCACTGAGGCTATTGTATTAAAGGAGCTGGGCTGATCATATGCTGCGGATGAAAAAGGCTAGATGGACAATGTCTAGTTTTATTTCTGTATTACTAAAAGAATAAGAGTAAACTTTTGTCCAGTTGAGTAGATCCTCCGCAGAGGATTTGTGGGACTGCATGGAAAAGAGTAGAAAGTGACAAAGTCTGAGGAGTTGTGGTCTGTGTATTAGTTTAGCCTCACTGATCAAATCATAGGTTCATTAAAACATTTATTAATACAATTGAAATTATAAAAGAACGGAAAGTCTTACTTATTGTCTGCCTCCTTGCTTTTCTAGATGTGAGTACATAGTCACGATGTGTTTAATATTTCAAAGTATGCTTTAACATCTGAACATAGTTTGGTTTATTGGAAAATGGTGAATTGCAACCCAGTCTTTATATCATTTTTGTTGGGCAGCTGAGATTTTTGTTTAAGATCTTGGGAATGAACAAATGCTTTAACATGATGAATTCAGTTCCTAAACTGTACTCCTGTCATTTCTTCCCCTTTAGGGATGGCTTTGCTATCAGTTCCTTGCTATAAATGTATTTAAAATATGAGCCTTACACTGTTTTACTGGAGAGAAGCCCTTTACGATAAAGGAAAGAAACTACTTTATTATACTGTTGAAAGCTACTGCCATACAAGATATATGCCTCTCTTCTTGTACTTTTACTATTCCTTTTCTTTCAGATACTTTTGATATTTGATGTTTGCCAGATAAGAAGAACTAAAAATCAGCATTGCTATTTTACTAAATTGGTGGTAAGTGCGCACAGACTGAAAATACTCAGAAAATACCTATCAAAACAGATTTATATAAAGGTCAAATTTTGCAAGCTGTGAAAAGTTAGTGATGTGTTCGTGTTGTGGGTTTCTCTTGTTGCTAACCAGAAGGATCTATGAATACAGACTTCTCCCATTGGTAGGTTTTCCCCACCTGAAGAATCACAGAATTTCTCTGGACCTGAGAGATGGTCCAGTCCTTAACTAAAAAAAAAGTATCTCTGAGAATGTGCCATCCTTCTTGGTCTGACTTAGCCTGCAAGATACTGGGGCATTGAATCTAGCGCCTTCGTCCTCTGCACTATATGAAATCCAAATCTAGTCTGCACTGGGGCTTTATTTTGGAATGAATTTTGTGACGAAGGGGATCGTTTGTCTTTAGGTTCCTTTTTTTTTTACTTTCAAATACTACAACCTGGAGGCATAAATTTTAATTTAGATACCCCATCTGTGTGAATAGCTTTTTATGAGCAGTGGGGTCTCTAACATTGAATTTTGATACATACTGCTGCAACAATCAATTATAGACCAGTTGTACTTAAGTTTCTTAACATGCATAAATAAAATTTGTGTTTTTCTGATTTCCTTTAAACTAACATTCTAATGCCCCTATGCTATTGTGTTGATATGAGGAGCAGTTATTTTCTGCTAGTGTTCCTCTAGTCTGTACCCTTTAAATTGTCATCTTGGTGAAGTACTCTGAAGAAATTTGCCTTTTATTCACTCGTCATGGAAGAAAAACTCATAAAACATTTTTTTTTCCACCCAGGAAATACAGCTATAAGGCCTTACTAAAAATAATGAACAGTTTTGAAGAGAAAACCTTTTGTCTAGGTGAAGACAGTGAGTGGTTTTTGGGGATTATTAGATTTGAATAGTGCTCCAATACTCAAGGACAAAGTCTACATAGCTGAATATTTATGCCAATTTTCAAGCAATGTTAGGCTTGAAAAATGCTTGAAAGTGCCAGGGGTATTACTAAGATTTAGCTTGCCAAATAGTCAATATTTTTGAAATTTGGCTCTAACCATGGTAAAAGAATGTCTTTGACTGCCACTCTGCTTTACTGTAATCCTTTTGTGTAAGGAACTGAATCTAGTTTTCTTAACAGATTCCATATGAGAGTCTGGCTTCTTTTAAAAGGGCCAATCAGAATCATTCAAATTCAGTGGTTGTGCTGAGTTTTAAGGCAATTGTCTAGTTGTTTAGGAAATTGAAATAATAATTAGTGATGGCAAAATGTTTGCAAACTTAAAACGTTTTGGAGAAAAATTACCCCTTGAGTTGGTTATTTCAGTATCAAAACATCTGCTCTAGCACTCATCTCAACAACTGAGACCTTGGTAAAAAGAGTGAATGTGCATTGCTCTCCAATCATTAAATGAGAACTGGCACAGGTAAGACCCAGACCTGGCAGGAAGTTATTCTTGGTTTAATTTCTGGAGCCACTGGGAATTTTTCATGATTTGCTCTGTAGGACTTAGGTAGCCTTATGGCTCCTTCAAACTATTATCAGTGCCTCTTTATGCAGTATTTTTAAACACGCTTTGGTTGTAGGTGAGTGCTTTTTCTGTGACAAAGTAGCTGAGTATTGTTCATGTCTGCATTTTTCCAGTTCTCCAGATAGATGGGGCTGCTGATTACTAGCAAAATTTTGACTGGTTTCACTGGTATTGTGTCACATAAGCTTGGGGGAGTGAGCATTGGGAAACTCTTACTGTTGCATCATGATAACTTCTTTTTGTTTATTTGGTTGTGGATTTGCTTTGGATTTTGATTATGGTAACCTTATCTGCAAATGTGAGTTTTGGGAAAATGACTATCATCAAAGCAAAGTTCAAAGTAATTGCATTTACTTTTAGTAAATTTCATTTAGTCATAAGCACAATATTTGTTTTTAAATATCTGTGATTTCAAGATTACATTTCAAGATGCCAAATATACATTGAATGTTTTTGTACCTTTCATCTCCCCCAATTCTACCTGATTTCTAATTGCAGATGGCAAAAACACAGTTTTGAAAGTAGGGCAGGTGCATTCTGCAGTCTGTTTCCCCTAGATTTTCAGTTTTTCCATTGTTTTCAAGTGCCAACTGTCAGTATATAAAATAGCAGTCAGAGAGAATAAAAAGTAAAGTCTGCTTTTATTTCTCAACCTTCTTAAGGAGTGTTCCAAGATCAGGTAACAAGTACAAGACAAGCAAAGGAGAGGGAAAAAAAATCAGTGTGGCATACACAATTCTCTGCAGCCATTTTACCTTCTGAAATTAGCTGGTTTGGGAGTGAGTTTTGTGCCAATTTCCTAAAGGCCCACTTTTTATTGCATTTCATAATCTTTAGCATTAAAAATCAGGTTCAGTATCATGCCTTTAACTTAACATTCTCCAAAGAGAGATTCCCTACTGCTTGGCAGCTGGTGGCAGAGACAGATATTTAAGCTATGCAATTAGAGCTACTCAGATGTGATTAAATTTACGATTGCTGTATGTTAAATGCATAGTAGAATCTTGTGCAGTTTCCACTTGGGTTACCTACAAACTATTTCTTCTTAACCGTTCCTGTGCCTGAAGAGTGAGGCATTCATTGATTTTCACAATTCCAGAAATGTGGTGCCTTGGAATCAGAAGAGTAGAACAGTATGTTTTTTTTGTTGTTTTGAGATGCCAGACTTTGTGATCCCATTGGGATTTTCTTGGCAGAGATAACAGAGTGGTTTGCCATTTCATCCTCCAGCTCATTTTACAGATGAGGAAACTGAGGCAAACAGTTAAGTGACTTGCCCAAGATGTGATGCCCTTTACTTCATCAGGTATCATACTACATCCCTATGAATAAGTGAATGTGAGACCCAGAGACAAGTACTGTCAAGTAAATGTCTGAGGCTGGATTTGAACTCATATCTTCCTAACTCCTAGACCAGTGCTTTATCCATTGTGTCACAAAGTGGCCCCTTCAGAGAGATAAGGGGGCAAAAAAAGAGGAAGATAGTTTAAGGAAGGTGGAAACTCACCGTGAATGTGTACTAAACTAAGAAAGGGTGATCTGACTCGTTTGCTGATTTTACTGTTAGGAAAATTTTTTTATTCTTTAGATGAGAAAATGGAAAACTTTTGTTACTATTTATTGCAAAATATATTTTAAGTTTAGATGCCCTTGGAATCCTCTTACTTTCAGTAAGATATTAAAAAAATCCTACTTTAATTTCTTATGTAAAATGCAAGTTGAACTTTTGTTAAGGCTCATTTCTTTCAGCCTCAGTTTCCTAATCTGTAAAATTAGGGGGTTAAATGATCTCTACAGTACTGTCTCAACTCTGGAATTTTGTGATTCTGAGATGAAAAATGAAAAGTCTGCTTGCTTGAAGATGATATCTCTACCTTACACCCTTTAATTTTTTTTAAAGGGAATAACTAGTAGAATTTTAAAGTCCTGTATTTTCACAACTGTAAGACTAAATGGTCAGGAGACTAGATGAAAATCAAGTAATGAATGATACAAAGTTCCTACGTTGGTCCAATATCTATGATTACTCTTGGAAAATCAATTGAATGCTGTGCTTGGAAGATATTTTTATATCTGTTTGTAGAAACATTTAAAATTTTTCTTTCACCAGAGGCCGTTGACGCCAAGCATCATCACCTTTGTCACCTTAGTTTGAATTCCTATGATGCCCTGCTTTAGAGTATAGTTGATAGAAAATGCAGCTTCTGTTGAATAATAACAATTGTCATAAAACACTTAAAAGATTGAAAACCACTTTTTACAAACCACAAATACACTATCTCATTTTACCTTTATGACAGCTCTGAAAGGTAGGTATTACTGTGTTAATTAAAGTGTTGTTATCCCTATTTTGCCAAATGACTTGCTCAAAGTTGAACAGTTGTTAAGTGCCAGAGGCAGGATTTGAACTCAGATCTTACATATTCAAAGTCCATAGCACTCTCTCTGTGCACCATGATGCCTCTCATGAATTATTTGGGTGTTGGATGTGACATTACTATTTATTTTGTATGTATGTGTGTATGTGTATGTGTTGGTGCAAATTAAAATTCAGCTGGTATTGATGAAAATTAAAGTTCAGTTGGTGACATATGCTTACAGCTATCCCTTCCACATTGTATCTTCCCCTATTGTGGCTTTGATATATTGCAGGTCGGCATAAGAAATTAAATGGGAATCTTTTGAGAGTTTTACAGAAGCTACAAATGACACAGAAAAAGTTTAGAAACTCAGAAATCCATGTAATATACATATAGTATTATGTAACATCAACATATTTTATCTTTTAATACCAAAATAATTCAGACATTTTCTCTGATACAAAGGGAGAGGGAAAAATTTTTATGTGGATTTTCCAGGTTGCAGGGGCTATAAGCCACTAACCCCTTTGTTGTGGAAGGAATAACTGTATTTGGATGAATTTTCAATCTCATTGCAACAGCTATTCACTCCATCAATATGGATTTCTGTCTTGTGTGCTTCTTATTCACACTTTTCAATAGATTGTCCCTCGAAGATCTCCCCAATGCAAGATAGGGAGATTGAGCATATGAATGTACTGACCCTATCTGAATCAAGAGAGGTTTAGCAGACGTAGTATTTTTGTGCAGTGTGGAGAATATATATGGCCATGAAAAAGGGGTAAATTTGTAGGGAACTGGCTGAAGTAAATAGCTCTACCACATTCCCTTCATCTTGCCTCCTGATCTGACCCTGATTTCCTTGTCTGAATCATTGTTCCTGTAATTGGTTTCTTACTCCTTTTGTAATCTCTTAGATTTCTGTACTCCCAAGAAACACTGGGGTGCTTTACCTAGCATTTGGGTTTATGCTAACATGGATTCCATCTGGAACCTAATACCCTCACTCCCTGAGTGGGGGATAGCTCTAGTACCTAAAATAGCCCCAGTATCTACTCTAATCACAAGTTTATTGTCAAGTGGTCCTCTGAGAAAGAGCTCTCCTCGGAGGCAAACACTCATTCTTGATATATGACCATTTGATCCTCTTATTCTAGCTATATATTCTTTCTTTTTTCCTTCAAAATCAAAATAGTTTTATTTCTCATTAATTGCCTCCAAACAATCTCCAGAAGTGGAAGTCACATTTATGTAAAACTATACCTTCTTAAAATTCAGAAATAAAAATGTATAAATACACTACACTTTAAGAGAACTATTTATTCCTAGTCTTATAGAGCCATGGAATTTTTTTTAGCATTTTATTTTCCCTGAGCAACATGTAAAAACAATTTTTAACATTCATTTTTAAAACTTTAAGTCCCAAATTCTCCCCCTTCCTCCATCTCTACATTCCCTCATTGAGAAGGCAAGCAGTTTGATATAGGTTACACATGTGTAGTCATGCAAAACGTATCCATAAACAGTCCTGTTTTAAAAGAAAACATAAACAAAAGAGACCTCAAGGAAAATAAAGTAAACAAAAAAAAAGTATTCTTCAATCTGTATTCAGACACCATCAGTTCTTTTTCTGGAGATGCTTAGTGTTTTTCATCCTAAGTCCTTCAGACTTGTCTTGGATCTTTGAATTGCTGAGAATAGCTAAGTCATTCACAGCTGACTCTCCTACAATATTACTGCTACTTTGTATACAGTACATTTTACTTTGCATCAGTACTTGCAAGTCTTTTCAGGATTTTCAGAGAGCTATTTTTTTTGATGATAATTTGAAGTGGAAATTTTTTAAAAAAATTATTTTATTTGCCTTCAATGTTCTACAATCACTTCCATATATCCTCGTTTCCCACCCCTCCCTTCTTCTCCTTCTCCTTTCTATTCCCACTCCCTCTCTGAGATGGTGTGCAATCTTATATAAGTTCTACACATACATTCCTATTAAATACATTTTCACCTTAGTCATGTTCAATAGAAAAACTAAAATGAATGGGAGAAACCATGAAACAAAACAAAATAAAACATAATACAAAAGAAAATGGTTTGCTTCATTCTGTGATCCAATTTCATAGTTCCTTCTCTGGAAGTGGCAGGTGTTTTGCCTCAAGAGTTCGCTGGAAATTTTTTAGGTCTTTGCATTGCTATGAAGGACTAAGTCTACCAGAAAAATTTCTTGCACACTGTGGTTGTTGCTGTGTACAGAGTTCTCCTGCTTCTGCTCATTTCACTCAGCATCAGTTCAAATAAGTCTTTTGAGGCCTCTCTAAGGTCTTCCTGTTCATCATTTTTCGGTAGCACAATAGTATTCCATTACATTCATATACCACAACTTGTTCAACCGTTCCCCAATTGATGGATGTTTCCTTGATTTCCAGTTTTTGGCTACCACAAAGAGAGCTGCTATAAATATTTTTGTACTGTGGGACCCTTTCCCATTTTTATGATCTCTTGAGGATACAGTCCTAGAAGAAGTATTGCTGGGTCAAACGGTATGCACATTTTTGTAGCCCTTTGGGCATAATTACAAATTGCTCTCAAGAATGGCTGGATCAGCTCACAGCTTCACCAACAATGAATTAGTGTTCCAACTCTCCCACATCTTCTCCAACATTTGTCATCTCCCTGTTTAGTCATGTTAGCCAATCTGATAGGTGTGATGTGATACCTCAGAGTTGTTTCGATTTAAATCCTGAGAGCTATTTCTTATAGTACAATAATATACATCATAATCATATACTACAGCTTACTCAGTCATTCCCCATTTGAGGGGAATTCCCTCAATTTCTAATACTTTGCCTCCAGAAATGAGTTACTATAAATATTTTTGTACATATATGTCCTTTTCCTTTTTTTTTTTTTTATCTCTTTGGGAATACAGACCTAGTAGTGGTATTGCTGTGTCAAAGGGTACGTAAGAACCATGGAATTCTACCATTGCAAGAAACATTGGTAGTCATCTATTTCAACCCTTACCTGAAATTCTTGCTATTACATGCTCAGTAGATGACTATCCAGAAGAGCTCTAAAGAAGAGGAGGCCACTACCTCCACAAGTAGCATATTTCACTTTTATCCTAACATCAAACTTACATATGACTTTTCAGAATTTCCTTGTTCCCGTTTGGGCCATGAGATTGCATCTAATTCCCTTTTCACATACTAGTACTTGAAATGCTTAAACATTAACTATATATTTTAATAATGTCTTTTATTTTACTTCTGTCACTCACATCGTTATAGGTAATATGCTGTAAGTTTATGTACATGCATTGTTCTTTTTTCTTCCATTTTCTTTTGGAAAAGAAGGAATAAGCATTTATATTTCACCTACTATATGGCAGGCACTGTGCTAGTGCTTTACAGTTATTCCATTTAATCCTCACAACTCTGGGAGATAGGTGATATTATTATTATTTTACAGATGAGGAAACTGAGGCAAACAGGGGTTAAGTGACACTGAGGGTCGCAGAGCTATTACTGTTTGAGGCTAGATTTGAACTCAAGTCTTCCCTACTCTATGTCTGACACTGTGCAATCTAGCAACCTATAATTTCTTTTGAGATGGTAGTGTCCCATGATTTTCAGTCATGAAACATCATCAGGAAAATAAAGGTGTTACAACATATACTTTTGTTGCCTTGAGTAGCTTTGGATCATTAGAAATTCGCCATGTCACCAAATTCAGTTCAGTTCCAATTCTTTATTAACTCATCATCCATTTTTAGTGTTTGTCTAAGATAGATAGTTATTCCCAAATAATTATTTATCATGGGGATAACTCAGTGGGCTACTCATCTAATTGAATGTCATGGTGTGCTAGAAGATTTTTTTTTAATCCATGTTGCTTTTTAAACTTTTATTTCATTTTTTTTTCATTTAAGAAACATTCAATTCTTTTCTCTCTCTCTTCCCTGTTCACTCCTCTCCCCCCATCCTGGAACAACCAGGAAAATAAAACCTTTGTACTAGAAATGTACTACAAATTGCTACATTGGTCATGTCCAGAAATATATGTGTCATTCTTCATCTCAAGGTTTTTGCTTCCATCCATGTTGATTTTGCACTATGGGGAATTAGATGAATTCCTTTCATTGTGCTGTGGGTTTTTGAGGAGACTTTTCAGTATTCTGGGCCCTGGTGCAATTAGTAAGGTAACATTTGTGAATACAAGTATTTGGAGAACCTTAATAATAGGGATGCAGAGTATTTGGACTATATGTAAGAGATTTTTTCATAATGGTGATAAGTGCCTTATGTGACCATATTTATCTCTTTTATTATGTGCTTGATGTTCATACCTAGGGGATCACTGAACAAATCTTTAAAGTCACACCTGTCATAGAATGTTAAATAAATTTAGGCAGCTAGGAAGTTCAGTGGATGGGGCTTGACTTGGAACCTGAATAATGTGAGTTCTAATCTTACTTCAGACGTGCTTAGCTTTGTGACTCTGGGCAAGTCACTTAACCTCTGTTTGTCTCAGTTTCCTCGTCTGTAAAATGGTGATGATAATGGTACTTACTTCCCAGGGTTGTTGTGGCCTTCAAATTTAAAGTACTTGGCATACCCTAAAGTGCTTTATACATGCTATTGTTATTATTAATATTGTGGTAGATATATGGGAGATAATTTAAGACTCTACTAAAAAAATAGGCACAATAAGAGCTTGTGCTTTTTTAATTATAACATTTTATTTTCTTTTCTGTTCTGAGAGTTTATATTTTGTACATCTCTGTCCTTGTATGGCCAAAAACCACTTGATCTGTTATAGGAAATCACATGCGGAAATTGTCCTCCTTTTACAATGTTTTCCTTAAAGGTATCCCAGACGTGTTCCGAGACTGGCCTCATCAAAATGTCATAATGAAAAAGGCACAGTTATCAGTAGATGCTGATTTCTTCTTCGTCATGTTTATTTGGTAAAAGTTACTTGTCTGATCTTTTCCATTCTTTTATAATCTTTTCCTAAAAGCCTTAAAATTAAGTTGCTTTTCTCCTATAGTTCCAGCCATTCTTCCCATTTCCTTTTCTTTAAGTGTTTTTTTTTTCTGGGCAATTGGGGTTAAGTGACTTGCTCAGGGTCACACAGTTAGTACATATGAAATGTGTGAGACCAGATTGGAACTTGGGTCCTCCTGACTCCTGGACCAGGACTTTACCCACTACACCACCCCTCATCATTTCCTTTCCTTAAAAGCCTCTGACACTGCCATATTATTGTATATTGGATACTAAGATGGTAGAGTCCAGATAAGGTGGTTATATTATTGTCATCAATAAAAATGGATTGCTATAGCCATACTGGTAGATCTGTGCTATTTTACATTTGTTTGTTTTCTTGTAAGTTGTTAAAGTCAAAATGTTCTGACCTTTAAGTTACTTGGGAAATTCTCTTTCCATTTTGTTATTTACTATCAATGAACATGCTTCTACCCACCTCTTCGAGGACCATTCTTGAGAACTATTCTTCTGATTTGGTAGAACTCAAGTATAATGACTTCTAATGTATGTTAGAACACTTAGACACAAAAAATAAACCTACTAATGGTGACATTTTATTGGTTTTGTTTTTTCTTATACCCTGAGATGGTTATACCACAAAGGATGAGGTAAAATACACGTTTTTTTCCCTTTTGGCTGGGAGAGGGACATAGGCATTTAACCAGGCTTATGGTTTTTTTTTTCCTTTTTAACCTATTAAGATAATAGAGAGATATAGTAATTAATGGTCCTCAAAAATCAATGGATTAGTAGTTTCATCTGTGGTGGCACTTTGGCTTTTATCTATTATGCTTCTTCCAGTGTCTATAAGTAAGCAATCATAAAGATACTCAGTCTCTAAACAGTTCATTTTGAGGCAAATGACTAAATAGAAAGGCAGTTTATACTTCTCCATACTGAATAAATACCACACATATTTGCAAACAGTCTCTTATAAACTTAGAAACAACAAGAATGATTGGTGCTTGCTGGAGCTAAGGCCCTGTGGTATGATGAAAAGATACAGGACTTAGAATCAGGAAAACTGGGGCCAAATACTGGTTCTGACATTTACTGACTGATGTGACTGTGTGCCAGTCACAGCCTCTTTGAGGTTCAATTTTCTCATCTGGAAAATGGGGCTAATAATGATTGTACTACCTACCCTACAGATTACTACTCAGAAAGTACTTTGGAAAATCTGAAGTGTTATAGAAATGTGAGTCACTGGATGTTAGATATTTTTCTGTTGTGGATTATTGAAATATCATGTTCTTGACTTTGAAAGCTTTATGTTCCTTAAATAGTAATTACTGGTTTTGTTATATGTCAATGAGGCACAGAACACCACTATCTCCAAAGAACTAAGGATAAACATCACACAGAGGGCAATGGCAACATGGCGGACCACTAGCTTGTGAGTTCCTTGAGAGCAGTCACTGTTTATTGCCTTTCTTCGTATCTTCATTGCTTAACACAGTATCTGGCACTTTATTGGTACTTGAAGATGTTTATTGATGGAGCAGGCTGTGATGTATTATTACTCAAGAACTCCAAAGAAGAATAGGAGTAAAGTATGTAATCATGGAATTGTATGAGAGAAAGAGAAGATGGGTTGTTTGCATGTTGAGAATGACAAATGACATGTGGGTGCCTAGAGTATCCTTTGGATGTTGGGACAAAGTAAGATAGGCTTCTAGCATGTTGATGAATCTCTTGTGGCAAACTTCTGAAGAAAATAGACAAGAGTTGTACAGGATGGGCAGATGTGGATGGATTGTGATTTACATGGTTGGAAGGAACTCCCCAAATTGTTGAGATCAGAAATCCTTTGAGGGTTGCGTAATGTATAGTATGGATCTTCTATAACAAAGCTGTGATGACAAAGCAAAAAGGAATTTTATTAAAAGTTACATTTTAAATTCAATGATCATCTATGTGAGGTACAAAATATCTACAAATACTTTGAGTATCTTTGCTGTCTATTCAGTAGTTGAGACTAGTTTTTTTTTTTTACTTTTTACTTAAAAATCTCATAATGTACATGTTTATTTCCCAACTTAAAAACTGGACTCCAGCATTTCCCTTGACAATCATGCATTTATCCCAAAGTAATACATATCTATTATGCCCTGAGGTTGTCATGGCTATGCTTCACCCTAGATGCCATGTTTAGCTTGTGGTTAGTTGGATAAGGATCTCATGAACCAGGACTTGGAAAGCTAGGAGAAGAATTCAAGCCAAGAAGTTCATTTGGATATGAAACCAAAGGTTCTTGGCAAAAACTTCTTCAATCTTGCTGGCTGCAGAATGCTGTATTTCAGTACTGAAGCACACTGGAAATCTGAGGACCTTAAAATATGAAAATATTAGGCTTAGCATCCTTTATATCACCATTTTCCTGTCTTCTTATAATGATAGTCTGATGATAACCCACAGCATCACTATTTCGAATTCCTCTGGGCTTTCTAAGTTTTGGACAGGAATGTTAGCTTCATTCTTTAGACATTTGTTTTCTCAGTTATCTTTGGATGCATTTTTCATATTTTAAGCACTTTTTACTTAATGTTCTTAATGAATTTATATTTGGCTACTGCTGTTGTGTGCTATCTTTTGGTATGAACTTTGGAGTTTTCTAGGAACACCATTCTTCTGTAATTGTAACACTTTGCAAAAGTATTCCCAACAGGTAGGCAGAACTATGTACGTTGGAATAAGAAGGTCATGTAGGTGATCCTAAAGTCCCTTGGGAACTCAAGCATCGGTGGTTCTATTATATTAGACTGAAGAACAAATGATTTAGGAAATCAGAAGGAACTTTTTAGAGAATTGGTTCAATCTTCTCTTAAAAGTGAGGAAATTGACTACTGTGAATTTTACACATACACACACACACACACACACACACACACACACACACACACGGAACACTTAAGCACTGAATAGCATAGCTGTCCAGAAGCTTTTGAAAAGTCTCAGGCCCTGAGTCTGATTCCACAGGTCACATGTGAAAATCATACTTACAACTTTACAGTCATATTCCTTGGAAGATGCTTATTTGAATAACACCATGTGCTATTAATCTCAAAAGATTTTGTGAAAAGCTAAGAGCAAATTTCTTGTAGGATGTTTGGCAGAAAAAACTTTCTTAAAGTCTGAGATATATAGAGAACAATTTGTAGGATACTTTGATGCCTTACAAATAGCTCCTTGTTAGAAAGGACAAGTATCTCACCTGTGTTGCTGTATGTGTCCTCTGACTTTTCAAAGTATTTGTAGAGCCTGTTTTCATGCAAATAAGAATAATATCCATCTTGCAAATGCCTTCTTAGAAATGGAAAGATTAATTAAATTTGTGTAAGGTCACAGGAAAGGCATTGGAAATATTTTAATTTTCCTAGTGATAATGCACTTATATATATATATATAAATGCATATATATGGTATAATACATATAACATAGGAGTAAGTACTAAAGATTTTTTTTTTCATCTATGGTCACTTATTAGGAAGAATTCTAAAAATTAGCATAAGGAGACTTATGAGATAAATGCTTATTAGGATAATTATTATTTTTAAATTGTTTCTCTTTGTTAGTATACTTTTCTACCCTTTACCGAGTTCTATTGTACCAATAAATCTTAATATATACTTTGCAATTGATTCTTAGAAGAAAAGTAAGATTCTGTGAACTATTTATAGAGCAATCTCTTTGGATAGAAATATCATGGCCAGAAGACTTTTCACCATCATATGACAGGGAAAGCTGGCTGAATCTTGCTTTTCTGTTGGCTAATAAAAAAATGACTAATGGTTTCAAATAAATGGAAAAAAAACCTTTCAAAGTTGGTGAACCGTGGAAAAATATACACCACTCTTAAATCATAAATCACTGATTTGAAACCATGTGGAAAAAAGCACAAATGAGGCAGTTGTTACTTTATATTAACACTCAAATCTAATGTTGTTTTCAAGTAGTCTCACTTCCTGTTTGTCACTGGGGCAATATTTGTGAATAACTTGCTTGTTTCATTGCCTGTTTTCTTTTTTAAACTCCCGAAGGAGGATGTTTCCTTTCATTTCAGAAAAATTCAAGATCTTGAAATTTTTTAAGTTTATGTGTGACCTTGAATTCTGAGAGTGTAGGATCAATAGTGACCAAAGTCGTGTTTTTCATCCTGTTCAATGTGTCTACTCCACATATTTCTCAATCAGTTAATCAACCAGTGTTATTGAACTTCTGTCATGTGCCAGGCAGAGACACAAGTACAAAGACTGAAACAATCCCTACTTGAAAAAAACCTGCATTCTCTTTTCTTTTTTCAAAGTCCCTTGGTTAATGCATAGGACTGGGCTGGCCTTCTGGGAGTAGGCCCCCAGGGCATGATTTAGGAGCCCCGTTCTCCCAATTATCTCTTTTGCTATTTGGAATGTTGCCTGCAATTCCAGCGTTAGTTTTTAGAATTCCTTTGTATAATGGGCCTATCTCAGAAGATATAACACTTTTAAGATTTCTTATCAGTGATTCTCTAACTAGCTGCCATGTACTTTGACGAAATCAGATGCAGGCTCTGGGAGAAGATATATTCCTTGTGAATGGGAAGAAATGCTTTAATAGGAGTGGAGAAGGTGCCAGAGACAGTTGACTGCTTCAAGTATTTTCCAAGTATTTTAGTTTTATGGAGAAAAAAAGGGTAGCAGAAGTGGAAAAACTGTTTCTTGAACATTAACGTTTGAAGCTAATATCCAAGAAGTAGGTATTAATCTGAAATGAGTTCTTCCCTTTTCAGCTACACTGAATCTTTTTCCTCCAAATGCCATCAATTCCTTCCATTTAAAAAAAAATACACAAGTCCACAAATAATCTTTGACCCTGATCTAAGCCTTTAATCTGCAGACATTTCAGCAGTCAACACTCAGTGAATGTCTTTTCTCACCTCTCATTCCTTAACCTCTTGTAATTTTGCTTCCATCCTTACTACTTCACTGGAATTTCTCTCTTAAAGGACACCAGTAACTTATTTTTAAAAACATTTATTTTTTCAGTTATCAAGTATGTTTTCCTCCCTTCCACTCCTCCTCCCCCGGGGAAAAAACAACAAAATTTTAAAATAAGTAAACAAAATGAAGCAAAACAAATTCCTGTGTTGGCCATGTCCAAAAGTGTGTCTCATTCTGTAGGTAAATATGTCAGGAGATGATGACAATGATTAATTTTTTAAAAAATTTAATTTAATTTTATATTTAGCTCTGAATTATCTCTTACCCTCCCTCTCTCCTACCCATTAAGAAAACATTATGAATATCTATCTATAGCCAAACTAACCAAACATCTCCATTAACCATGTTTCTTCCCCCTACTTCCCTCTAAACACTTTGGTCTGCACTCTGATTCATTACCTCGCTATCTGGAGGTGGATTTGATTATGAGTCCCCTGGAACTGTAGTTGGTTCCATTGTGTCAATTAGAGTTATTCGATTTTGCACAGTTGTTTGCCTTTACAGTATTGTTGTTCTTGTATAATTTATTCTCCTGGTTCTTATCTTACTTACCAATGTCTCCCCCGCTGCATTTTCTCTGTCCTTATCTTTCTTGATCTCCCTGTAGCATTTTAAATGGTCGTCCAATCCACTCTTCTTACTGTTCTTATTTCTTCTTCCCTTGCTGCTGTGGATGGGGACACATGATTCTCCTTTTTTCCCTTTGGCTATTTTTTCTTTGCTTCCATCCCCTAAATGTAAGTGTTCTCCAAGGCTCTCTTCTTTCCTTGGTGATCTCCATCTGCATGACTTTTGGCTGCTACTCTGTACTGATGATATCTCCAATGCCTTATGTATCTCTTGAACTCTAGAATTGAAGAATTTCCATCTACTGCCAGAATCCTGTACTGGAATGTCCCATTAACACAAAATATTAATATGTTGAATGTGAATTAACGATCCTTTCCCTCCCAGCTTCTCCTCCAACTTTTCCTACTTCCCTAAATGGAAGCATCATTCTTTCAATTATCTCTCCTCATATTATGTCATCTTTGATCTCATCCCATTTCCCTAAGTTAATCAATTTGTAGGGCTTTTTGATTCTGTGTAATATCTTTTGTGTCCATGTTTTCCTTTCCCTGACTACTGCTAGCACTTTCATTTGGACCTTCATTACTGTTTCCCTGGAATAGTGTAGTACCCTTTACCTGGCCTCCTTTTGTGTGTGTGTGTGTGTGTGTGTGTGTGTGTGTGTGTGTGTGTGTCCAATCTCTCCTATACATCCAGGTTAATGCTCTTAGGCTATAACTCTGGTCATGTTATTTTGTTGTTGTATAATAAGACTTGTGAATTTTTTTTCTTTGTTAGGAATAAAAGGGGAGATAGAGTAAGGGAAAATCTAGAGGGAAATTGGGGAGGGAGGTTAAGGGTTAACTTGATATAAGGTAAAATAAAGTAATAGAAAAACTAATGACTCATGCTAACTTAGTGGAATGTATACAAACACATATATTTAGATACACACATACACACACACACACACACACACACACACACACACACACCCCATACACATGCTCAGAGTCAGGAAGATTAGATGCTAACCAAGCATGTTCCAGCCACTGCCACCTGGTCTGTGTCTGTTCTACCTGTAGTCTGAACTGAAGAGGCTGACAGGGCAACTTGCTTCTCTTGCCAGCACTCTAAAAGTTGGCCTAGGGCTGAGTGTTTGTAAAGGCTAAGATCCTTGAAGCAGGTGAATGTCTCCTGGATCTGTGCCTGAACACAGTGCCTTAATCATACTCATTTCCTATCCCCTTTCTGGATGGTTGCTTTCTTGTTATATAGCAGGAAAGGGAAAGGAGGAGGAAGGAAATAAACATATTTACGGTGCCTACTATGTGCCAGATGCTGTACTAAGTGCATATTACAAGTATTATCTCATTTACTCTTTACAACAAGCCTGCAAGGTAAGTTTCATTATTATCCCCATTTTACGGTTGGGGCAATGAGGTGGCACAGTGGGTGGAGTGCCTGGCTTGGTGTCAGGAAAACTCATCTTCATGAATTCAAATCTGACCTCAGATACTAGCTAGCTTTGTGATCCTGGGCAACTCACTTAACCCTGTTTGCCTCAGTTTCCTCATCTGTAAAATGAGCTGGAGAAGGAAATGGTAAACTACGCTAGTATTTTTGCCAAGAAAACCCCAAATGGGGTCATGAAGAGTCAGATACAACCAAAGCAATTAACAGCAACGACGCAGTGGAGGAAACCGAGGCAAACAGAAGCGACTTGCCCAGGGTCTTACTGCTAGTAAGGAGGCTAGACGTAAACTCACATCTTTCTGATTCAAGGCCAAGCATTCCTTCTTTTTACTGACAGGTTCTCACTGATTTGTGGTTATAGGAGTTGTGCTGCTTTTTGAAATGGTAACATATTTACAGACTTTAGATACTTATTAGCATACTATTTAATTCTAAAGTAAAAAAAGAAACGTTGTCTTAATTCTGTTCACATTTTCCTCTGCGCTGCATAAGCTACATAAAAATTTTTAATATACGGTAAAGTTAGCAGAGCATTTACTTCCTTCATGCAGTTTTCACATGTGAATCATTCAGCATAGACTTTGGAATTTGCAGCAGCTTGTAGGTGTCTCAATTACCTTACATTCTTGAGAGATAGCGCTATTTTATCTTCATAACCTCCCATGAATGGAGGAGTTAGGAAGGAAGGGGATTTTTCCGGTATGCCGCCTCCTTCCCCCTCCCTTGTGGTTGTTATTCAAGTCAAGATACACATTATATACATATATATATATATATATACACATACAATATATATACCTATATATTACATATATTACACATAATATGTAAGTATCAGTTGAGGGGGGCACTAGGATCAGAATAGGGGAGAGTAAATGACATTGGTGGTCAGGAAGGTTGTGCAGTTAAGGAAGCCACTAATCCCAAGCAATTATGGGGCTAAGAGAGTCATTTCTCTCTCTCCCTCTCTGTCTCTCTGTCTCTTTCCTCTCCTCTTCTCTCCCTTCCCCTTCTTCCCCTCCTTCCCCTTCTTCCTTTCTTTCCTCTTCCTTCTCTCTCTGTTTCTGTCTGTCTGTCTCTCTCATCTCCCTCCCCTTCTCTGTCTCTGTGTCTCTCTCCCCTTAAGAAGAATTGGGAGAATGTTCAGGACTCTTAGACATAATAGAGAGTTGAAGTACTGGCTTCCAAGGCAGCATAGAGGCTTGAATAGTAGGTGTGGTCGCATATGAGTGAGTAGATCTACTTCCCTCTGCAGAAGATAGTACATATTTACCCCTCACTGGTGTCCCAATGAGGCAAGGGAAGCTGAGGCATTGCTAGAGACTCTTTCACTATACTGCTATTTTTAAAAGATTAGGGGCAGCTAGATGGTACAGTGGATAGAGCACCAGTACAGGAGTGAGGAGGACCTGAGTTCAAATCTCACCTCAGACACTTGATACTCACCAGTTCTGTGTGACCTTGGGCAAGTCACTTAACCCCAATTGCCTCATCCTGGGTCATCTCCAGTCATCCTGATGAATATCTGGTCACTGGATTCAGATAGCTCTGGAGGAGAAATGAGGCTGGTGACCTGCACAGCCCTCCCGCACTCAAAACAAAGTCAAATGAAAGTCATGTCATTACTTCTCTGATGGCATGGACTTCTTAGGCAATGAAGGAAGAACACACATTTTAAAAAGAGTAAACAAATCTTTTAAATGTTGTAATCCTTGTAGTTATGAAAGACAATAGAATAGAAGACAGAAGGGCAGGATTGATATACTTTAGATTTATATCCTATGTAAACATTGTTTTATTTGACTCTTTTCATGGCACTTATGGTATAAGTTTTTTTTAATCATGGATTTTGAGATCTGATGCTATGCCTCTGCATTATGGTCTTTTTTTTTTTTTTAAATTCATCCATTTAATGTCATAGCCTTTTTCTTTATTTTTATGGCTGCTTCCAGGTGCGGTCTTTCTGACATTTTTGTGCTTTATTATCCCTTGGATTGCCTTTGGAAAGGCAGCATGGTGGAAAGAAACATGGAAGCTGCAGAGACCTGGGTTCATGTGCTAAACCTGACACTTAGAATTTATGAGACAAAGGACAACACACTTAACCTCTCAGTCTCAACTTCCTCATTTGTAAAATAGAATATCTGCAATATTAGTTAATATGATGTAAAATACTTTGTAAGCCTTAAAAGTACTCTGGACATTTCAGTCATTTTATAGTGATTTTTGTTATTACCATCTGTTTTCATGTAAGCATATAGCCACAGTCGGATACACTGAAACTTCACTTTATCATGGCGATGTCATTTTGGTCCTCTTTGAAAACGAAGGAAAACAACCAGTAGGTTTCAAAAGTTTCCTCATTTTAATTTTTTTTCAGTGAAAGCAGCAGTAAAAGTATTGCAGGAATTGCAATTAAAGTAGTTATTACTAGTAGTTTCATTTATGATTTCAACAAGCTTGAGTTTAAAGTATTAGATGAAAAAATCATTTCTTCACTGAAACTGTATGCTAATGCATTAATATTTTCCCTCCATTTGGACATGCTGAGTTTTGGCTCATATTATGAGAGGTGCTGAAATTAGATGTACATAATCAGATGAAATGTGCATAATATACCTGTTGTTTCATTACTTTTCAGCCAATCATTTACAAATTACCAAGCTGAGGGGCACAGATTAATGGCATTCCTGTCTTACAAAAGGAAAAAAAATCCCTCTGGTCATAATGAAATTGTGACTATTGGTACTATAAACTTATTAATCAGGTATATTTTGGCTTTGAGGAACAAAATGTGACTTTCTATGAGCTTAAAATACCCCATTTAAATTTAAAGGTCATATCTATAATTGTGATTCTTTATTGATATTAAGAATTGCACGAGTTTGGAGCATTTGATATAAATTATTGTGTGTTAAATTCTTCAGGTTAGACTGTTCCTTTAGTCAAATATTCAAACCCTAAATTGCTTCTGCATTGTTCTTTTTTTTCCTTTATTGAAAATTATATTTGCCACACCCTCTTTGGGGCCACCTACCCAATTCCTACTTATACTGGTTAGTCCCCAGAAGGCATCTTACTACGACTATCAGAATTCTAGGGATATCCCTAAGGCGATGAGTTTTGGGTGCTATGGTTTATAAGTTCCCAACTTATAAGTGTAGTTTCCACTAAAAATCAGCTAGATTTCATTAGTTTTTGGCAAAGATATTTGTCAGGATGGTACAGCAAAAATAGTAGTTACAGAAACATTCCTCTCAAAGTCTGGAGTATGATCACCTACAAATATATATGTGGTCTGTGGGGAGAGTGTATATAAGCTTAAAGTGTGTAAGAGGTAAACCTATTGGGAATCTATATGTTGAATCCATAGACAACATCCTCTATACTCTCTCAGATTAAATTGTATATAGTTTTTAGAATCCTATGTGCACTTAATTTAAATTCAGGTCCATAATCTCTTTACATCATTACTGAGCAAGTAAATCCAGGAGAATGGTAAAAACTGATTGTTACCTAGCACGTTATCAGTTAGTACTTCCATGTATCTCTGTAATATAAGGATGTTATTTCTGATGTGCTGAATCATAAAAGAGCAAGATGAAAATTTCTTCTTACTGTTTATTTTTCTAATCCTTAAATTGATTTTTAGCTATTGAATGAAATGTAACTAAATAGAGTTAGATGGAAGACAGTATTTGATTAATCAGAATGTCCCTTTCCCCAGCAATGTCAGATTATAGGATATTTACCAAATATCTTTCCATCACTCAACAAATATTTCCTGTGCCAGGCTCTATGAGTGATAGAAGAATAAAACAGAGTTGATAAAAATATTATTAGGTCTTACTAAGTCTACTTTTTAGGCATCCAGAAAACTTGTTTTTCAAAGAGACTAAAAATGTCTCAACTCTTTTCTGTTCATCTGGTCACATTAACTCAAGGGAGAGAATAATACTCCTCAGGATGGTAGTACATAGGAACATGGACTTGTGTTGGTGCCTCAGAGAATATAATCAAGTGAGCTTAGGACTCTCAATATTTATAAATCTTATGGTACTATTTGAACTTGAGTGGCTATCATTGCTTTATCTGAAAAATTTCCTATATTAAAGAAAGTAGTGCAAGTAATGTCAGGCAATTCAAGGATGAGACATTTTTGTAGGTTTGTATGTGATAATGTTTTAGAACCTCAAAGAGAAAGTTTCAGATTTTTCACTATTAGATTTGTGAAAAGTTTTTTAATGTGTTAATACATTTTTTTGGATTCTTTCCCTAAACTCATTACATTCTCCACAGCAGCAGTTCTGAAGCTTTTGTTTTTCTCGGTGTATCATGGCCTCCTTTGGTGGTCTAGTGAAGCCTACAGACTACTTTTCAGGATTATGTTTTTAAATACATAAAAATAAGATACTTAGGATTATATGGAAACCAATTATTGAAATACATATATATATATATTTACACATACATGTATATGTATCTAAAAGCTATGTTCACAGATCCTTGCTCTTTTACAGTCTAATATCATTATTGTTTGTACTTTACTTTCAAAGAGAACTGGTAACACCAAATGATATCTTGACTTAAGTGTGAAATTATATATTTAAGTGAGGCAGAGTTGTAGTCATCAGCCTCACTTTCTCTTCCTGAGTCACTGAAGTCCAGTGGAAGGACAAAAGTCAAGTCTACTGGTGATGGTCTGGGATGCAATGGATGACATTGGCGTCTTCTATGTCTGACTAAACTCTAAGAGCTCCACAGTGCCTGCTTCAGCAACTTTCATGGATCTTGTTGGAACAAACTGTTCTCATCTGCCCATTCTCTTGGGGGAAGTCTTCACAGACTTGGGGTAGACATCCCTCTAACTCATTGACCAGTTTGGAGACTATCAGTTACCCTCAACCTGGTTTAGCCTCTCCGCCAAGATGGTTTACCAGGGTATGACCACTATATGTG
Source organism: Bettongia penicillata ogilbyi (assembly GCA_023548195.1). Classification (NCBI taxonomy): domain Eukaryota; kingdom Metazoa; phylum Chordata; class Mammalia; order Diprotodontia; family Potoroidae; genus Bettongia; species Bettongia penicillata. The sequence continues at coordinate 6,163,223 of JAJHZJ010000065.1, forward strand.
TTACAACTTCTTGGAGCCACAAGTTAGTGAATCAAGAGGACCACCAAAGGTGGATGAACAACTTGGCAAGCCCTCACTCCAGAGGTGCTAGTTATCCTCAAAATCCCATAATTCCCTGCAATCTAATTTATAAATAGTACAAATATGAAAATTAGATTAGCATAAGCAGTATTGGAATTTGCTCTGGCCAGTTTCCCACATAGCATTTAGTCATTTAAGTTTAGAGTAAGTTTAATCCTGTAAAATACATTTTGTAAGCTTAACTTTAGTTGACATAGCTATCTGAGCATCTTGTGTGCTTGTGTTGAATCAAAACTTTTAGTGCTTTTTTATGGTTGTGAGGAAATGAAATAAACACTAATCACTTTACTATATGCTACTTGCATAGCCTTCACTAATGCCCATGCTTTTATCTTCAGCTTGAATACTATTTAAAATTATGAAATGATTTATGTCCTTTCCCCCCACCCTTTTCATAATTTAACTAAGCTGATAGGGATTGGCTGTTGATTTCCTGACTGAACTAGCTTAAAACTCTACTTTCTGGAAACAGCTGGTAGACACATTTAAAGCTTTGTCTCACTTGCTTTGAGTGTGTTCTATTTTTAAGACTGCCAACCAGTGATATTTCTTCTTCCACACTGTAGTCTGTTTCTTACATATTTTAGTAGTGTATGAGAGATTTATAGACTTTTATAGATCTACTTTGGGATTCTTCCTATTTTTGAAATTTAAGGGTTAGACATGAATTGCTTATTCAAATCTCAGTTCATTCCTCATTGTGGCACAAATAAGAAATGTTGAATATAACATAGACTTTATTTATTCCAGTTCAATGACAGTTTTTGTTCTGTACCCTTTATTTGTACATTAGTGGTTCAGTAGTTGAACCGAGAAAATAAGTGGTTTCTAAGTGCCCATTTAGTTATTCATCCAAATGTGGATGTGTATATTTTTTCAGTTAGTCATTTTTAAAAAAGGTTGCAAAATATTTAGTGATGAATAAATGAATGAAAATGCATTGATTAAAGGTTACATACCAAATATTGTGTTAAGCACTGGAGATATAAATAGAAGAAGGAGACAGTCTCTGCTCCCAAAGAGATTACACTCTAATTAGAAGAGACAGTACGTATAGGAAGAATCACTTGCAGGTTGGATGGCAACCTCTTGGGGTCTGGAGTTCAAATCCACCCTCAAACACCTACTAGCTGTGTGACCCTGGGCCAAGTCATTTAACCTCAGTCTGACTTTCTTTTTTTCCCAAAATTTGTTAAGTTATTTGTTTTCAGTTTTCAACAATCACTTCCATAAATTTAAAATTTACTCCTCCTTCCCCCTCCCTCCCCAAGATGGCATGCAATCTTATATGGGTTCTACACATACTTTCCTATTAAACACATTTTCACATTAGTCATGGTGCATGGAAGAATTAAAATAAGTGGGGAAAGCCATGAGAAAAACAAAACATAATGAAGGAGAAAATAGTCCGCTTCATTCTGTGTTCTGACTCCATAGTGATTTCTCTGGATGTGGAGGGCATTTTGCATCATTAGTCCTTTGGAAATATTTAGGGCCTTGCATTGCTATGAAGGGTGAAGTCTATCAGAAACAGTCCTTGTGCAGTGTGGCTGTTACTGTGTATAATATTCTCCTGGGTTTGTTCACTTCACTCTGCACCAGTTCATATAAGGCTTTCTGTTTTTCTGAAGTCCTTCTGTTCATCGTTTCTTATAGCACAATAGTTTCCCATTACATTCATATACCACAACTTGTTCAGTCATTCCCCAATTGATGAGCATCCCCTTGATTTCCAGTTCTTGGCCACCACAAAAAGAGATGTTATAAATATTTTTGTTCATGTGGGACCTTTTCCCATTTTTATGATCCCTTTGGACTATAGCCCTAAAAGTGATATTTCTGGGCCAAAGGGTATGCACATTTTTATAGGCATATTTCCAAATTGCCCTCCAGAATGTTTGGATCAGTTCACAGCTCCATTGACAATGAATTAGTGTTCCAGCTCTCCCACATCTTCTTCAGCATTTGTCATTTTCCTGTTTTGTCATGTTAGCCACTCTGATAGGTGTGATGTGGTACCTCAGAGTTGTTTTGATTTGCATCTCTCTAATCAATAGTGATTTAGAGCATTTTTTTCATATAACTATAGATAACTTTAATTTCTTCCTCTGAAAACTGTCTTTGACCTTAGGAATACTCCAGTGGATTATCCAAGGGAATCAGCTCTTGGTCTCATACTGTTAGACATTTTTATCAATAATCTGAATAAGGGCATAAACAACATACTTTTCAAATTTGTAAATGTAACAATATCCTTTGACTATTTATCAATTGGGGAATTGATAGGGGTATTGAATTAGAAGATAGCTAGCTATTACATCCTTGGTAAATCTTGTCTTCTTCAGGACAAACACTCCCATTTCTTCAAATGGGATATTCTTATAAATTTGACTCAGTTTTCTATATATTTTATAAATAAGACCTTTATCACAGATACTAGCTATAAAAATTCTTTTCCAGTTTTCTGCTTCCCTCCCAATCCTGGTTGCATTGGCTTTGTTTGTACAAAAACTTTTCATTTTGATGTAATCAAAGTTATCCATTTTGCATTTCATAATGTTCTCTGTCTTTGTTTGGTAATAAATGCCTCCATTCTCCAAAAATCTTTCAAAGAAGCTATTCCTTGGTCCCCTAGTTTGTTTATAGTATCAGTCTTTATACCTAGATCTTACACCCATTTGGCCTTTATTCTGGCATATGGTGTCAGGTGTTGGTCTATGCCCAGTTTCATCACACTATTTTCCAGTTTTCCCAGCAGTTTTTGTCAAATAGTGAGTTCTTGCCTTAACTTCTTCTTCTCTAAAATGGAGTTAATAATAGCACCTATTTTCCAGAGTGATAGTGAGCACCAAATCCAGTAATCTTTGTAAAACACTTAGCATGTGCCTGGTATTTAGTAGGCACTAGGAATGCTTGTTTCCTTCTCTCCTCTCCCCTTCTTTCTTCCTCCAACTCTGTGGAAGTCCTCTCTTCCCCTTGGGAAGTATTGGCAAAAGCAGATGGTAAGACCCAGGGGTGCTCCACCTTACAAGAAAGGTTGGAACTGGGCAAAACACTGGGGCCTGATTTACTGCCCTTGGGAAGCAGAGAATGTGCCTGTGGTTTGGAGTAGAATAGATTCTCAGGTTCCTTTTTACAGATGTAGGATGGTAGTCAGCATCCATCCATGAGGAAGAAAGGTAGAAGGAATATTAGTGAAGGGTTTGTTTAGGGGGAAGGACATCCTTCAGGGCCTTGCCTTGCTAGGATTTGGGCTGGAGGTGGGGTTGGGCAAATAGGAGGGAAAAGGAGGGCACCTAACATCTACTCTAGGAGGCCAATTTGGAATAAGTGCATTAAAAATGTTCACTCTGGAGATACTTAAAGATTTCTAGCTTTTAACCAGAGGAAAAGGCAACTTTTAAATTTCATGTACCGTCGTGTTGCTGGTATTGTATATTGATGTTGACATTTCTACCTAATTTGGTTTCTACTGAAATGGAAAAAATAATCATAAGCAGATTTATCTCTGGAAGTTAGTACAACATGGAGAGAGCATTATTTAGTACTTAAAGCATATTATTGCGGCTAACATTTCCTTCTTCTTTTTATTTTTTAATCAATTCCTGACTTTCACTGACGTTAGTACATTATAGTGGAAAGTATCTTGAAATTGCAATCAGAGGACCTAGGTCTAAGTCCTAGTTCTGTCAGTTTTGCCATTTCCCATTCCTGCAGTGCATTGCTCTTTTCTTTAGACTGGAAAATCTTCTCTGAGGCTCAGCCTCACCCTTTATGAAGCATTCTCTGATTCTTTATACTCTGAAAGAGAGTCCTCTCCTTTCTCTAGCATTGTGTATAGAACATTCCTTTGCCCCTATCACACTCACACTGCCATATTTATTGGTGTACATCTTGTTTGCCTTACTCTGTTGTGGAGGAACCATAGTACAGTGGAAAGAGTGTTGGGTTTGGAGTTAGAAGAATCTGGGTGTCTGTTCCATCTCAGACACTAAAGCTGTGGACAGATCACTGAAGCAGTCAGAGCTTCAGTTTCATCATTTGTAAAACAGGGATAGATGGTACCTACCTCAAAGTTTTGGGGAGAATCAAATGAGGTAATCTGTGTAAAGTTCTTTATATACAAACCTTGAAGCTCTATGGAACTGATAGAAATGTCAGTTTTTCCTTTGAATTCCTTGGTCCCTGGTACAGTGTTTTATATAGCAAATGTTTAATATATTTGCTAAACTGAATTTCTGTCTTTTGACAAGTCGTTGGGCTCTCTAAGTCTCAGAGTGTCCGAATTGAAAGGGCCTTTAGTGATTATCTAGTCCAACCCATGCCTTAATAATAACTCTGTAGCATACCTGATCAGGTGGTTATTGAGTAAAGGTTTTCAGTGATGGAGAATTGAGTACCAGCAGGGACTTCATTTTACTTTTGGATTTCTCTACTTTGGAATTGTTTCCTTACTCTGAAGTCAAAATTTGCTTTTTTTTTTTTTTGTGGTGATTTCCACCCATTGTTCCTTGTTTAGACCCTTCTAGAGACAAAGAGAACAAGGTTATTTCCTCTTTTGTTTTGATAGCTCTTTCAATAATTCAATTCAGTCATTTTTTCAGTTATATCTGACTCTTTGTGATCCCATTTGGGGTTTCCTTGTTAACTATATTGGAAAGACATGCTGTTTCCTTCTCTAGTTCATTTTACAGATGGAAACTAGGCAAATATGATTAAGTGACTTTCTCAGGGTCAATCTGAGACCGGATTTGAAATAGGGAAGATGAGTCTTCCTAATTGTGCCACATATAGTTGTCTATATATTCAAATGTTAGAAGGTAGCTATAACATCCTTAGTAAATCTTCCCTTCTGGACAAACACCCCCGTTCCTTTAAGTGATTATCAAATGACATGATCTTAAGTCCTTTAACTCTTCTGACTGTCTTTCTTAGAATACTCTTCCATTTGTTGCTACCATTCCTGAAGTATGACACCCATGAATGTTGTATTTCAGGTGTGACTTGATGAGGTTGGAATATAGAGGGACTGGTGCCCATCAGAGCCTTAGGTGCTATCCTTGCCTTTATGCTGCCAAAGATTAATTTACTTTTTTTACTTTTTTTCTTCTGTCATGTTACATTGTTGACTATTGTTGAGTTTGTAGAATACTAACACCCCTCAATCTCAACATGCCTCTCCATGTATAAGACTTAATACATATGTCTGTTAAATATAATTTTCTTAGCTTAAACCCTGTGTTTTCACTTACCAAGTTCTTTCGGTTCCTAACTCTGTCACTTAGTGTTTTGGCTATCCTTCCTAGCTTTGTGACATTTGCAGATTTGAGAAGTATGTTGTTTATGCCCAAATATAGGTTATTGGTAAAGATGTCTAACGCTATGAGACCAAGAGCTGACTCCCTTGGATAGTATTCCTAAGGTGACATTGACATCTTCGTGGTGACTCTTTGTGTCTGGCCATTCGACTGGCCATCCAAATCCACCTAGTTGTGCTAATATCCTTACCTACATGTCTCATTCTTTTCCTTAAGAGTGTAAACTAATTTTTATCATAAATTATTTTTACTGAACTTGTTGATAGTGGGGATATGTCCTAGACTGACATTTTGAACCATGTTAATTTAAAAACTCATTTAAAATCTTGGAACAACCTGAAAATAATGGAGTATGTGTATATGTATGTATGTATGTATGTATGTAAAAGAACATAGTTGAAGTAGTATTCATGTATAGATTATAGGAAACTGCGACTTCAAAAATAAGACCATTTTAATTGCTGGAGCAATATAAAAGGTCTAAATTTGTTGATTTTATTTATGACAAATGAGCGTTAGAACAAATACAGGAATAATTGAAAGAAGGACTGCTTTTCATTTTTGCCTTGTTCTGAGAGAACATTTTTAAAAATTGTAGCTCAAAGTACTAAATACAGCAGGGAATTTGGGAAAATAATGTCAGTACTTTAATACTGTGTGCATGGCTTTTCTCTATCCTCTTGTGTATTCATCTAAAATTTTCTTTGACTAAGACAAATTTGAAACAAGCAATACTGCTGGAAGCCAGGGCTTGAGATAAAGAGAGATAAGGGAAAAGCCAAAAGTTCCCAGCTCTGGCAGCAGAGGTCAGAAGACTTCTGGAAATATGCTAGTTCACTTAGAGCTGAGAGTGTAATACCGTAGAAGCAATGAAACAGTAGTAATGGGGATTTTATTTCCCGCACCCCTTTCCACCCTCCCCTTGTTGTACTTGGATACTACAACCTAATCTTTTTGGTGTCACTGTAGATTAGAAACAATTGAAATGCTGTAGTACAAATATAATACATTTCTCTCCCTGTGTCTTAATTTAAACATTTTAAAATGTAGAGTTTAAAATGCCACTTTTTTAATGAAACAGACTTTTAAAAAAAAATTCCCAAATAAATGACTTCAGCAGGCAAAAACAAGTACAAAGGGTTTGCTCTTTGAAAGGTGAGCAGCACCAAAAAAACCCACCCAGACATCTAAGGGCTGGAATTGTCCTTATACTGATTTTTATGACAATACCCATAAACTAGTAGAGGGATGAGTTGTGAATTACATTCAGTTTTTAAAATAGAAATTCATTTATAGAGTTGATGGAAGGATAGAAAAAGGCTGTTTAAATTGCTGGGATAAAACTTTTGGATCTCATACATCACTAAACATTCCAGTCCAACTCCCTGACCCTATTTTCCTACTTAATGGAAATGATGGCATTTTGAAATTCAGTTCATAATTGTTAGGTAACAGCTACAAGATATTAAAATTGTTTCTACCCCTCCCTCCGCCCCCATGATTCCTCACTCTCTGCCTTAAATTCTTTATCTCTACTTGTCTTTTGAAAATAATAATGTCTCTAAGACAGGATGCTTGTTTTCAAAATGCACAATAAAATATTTCTATAAAATAAAGTACAAATAAATTTGTGTACTTTGGGACCAGATGGGCCCTTTCCCCTCCATCTTTCTTGGCATATTCTTATTTTCCTGTAGCTCAGTGAGTAAGTTGAAAAGCACATCAAAAGCTATGCCTTCTTTGACTCAGTCACTCTCCTAATATAATTTAAAACAAACCATTTCTCCAAAGAGAGGGGATTTGTCTTTTAGAATCCTGTATAAAAAGCAGTGTGTGAAACGATCAACTTTGTATAAATATTATCCAGCTGTCATTACTGAAAAGCTATTATGGCTGACCAAGTTCCAAGGAATTTGCTTTGTTTCCTAACTGCCAATCTATGGTCCACAAACTACTGATTTTCAAAACTTTTAATGCCAAAAATTCTTCTTAAAAACTGGGGATTTAAAAAGATGTACCGCTGACAGATGCAATGAAAAAGTAATACCTTAACATAGTGTGAATAGGTCCTATAAATGAAAAGTTGCAATGACTAAACCTCCAAGGAGGGGAGCAGTCCCTTGTTCTATCTGTCCAAATGATGTAGTCCTCTTATTAAGAGAAGAAGCGGAGAGGAGAATGACACACTGATCCAGGAGTGATGTTTAGTGGCAAAAATTTGTCTGTATGTTGAAAATGGAGTTCTTGTATAACAAGTACACATTGTGTTTGTCCTTTGGTGCTGAAGACCATGCCATCAGAAAAATGATGGCATGACTTGCACTTGGCTTTGTTTTGAGTGAGTGAGGGCTGTGTAGGTCACCCCCTCACTTCTCCAGAGCCAGCTGAATCCAGAGACCTGACATTTTTCAGGATGACTGGGGATGGCCCAGGATGCACTGGGAGAACTTGGGCACTTTAGGCCAAGGTCTTTGCAGGCACTTACTTGCACACTTTATTTAAGAGTATGAAAGTTCACAGTTCTTAAGCTTAAAATTCTACAATTACAATTATACAAGTTTCCTCATCTGATAATAGCACCTATCCTCTAGGGTTATCTTTTAAATTTTATTTTAAATTTATGGATAAAACAAATATTTCCATAACATGGTACAGTAAGAAAGATGATTGGACATGAAATTGCAAATCTACCACATGCAACCTGCTATTCCTTTCAAATATACAACAGAATTACCATGTAATTGTTTTCCTTTTTTCTTCTCCCTTCCCAGAGTTGGTTACCTTTAGAAATAAATAAGATTTTATGTAAATTATTCTATACATACTACTATTTATCATTTCTTTCTCTGGAAAATAACGCTCCAGGCTTATTGTGAGAAATACATAAGTAACACGTAAAGGACCTTGCAGCCTTTAAAGCTGTATGTATATGTTAGCTATGAACCTTTAATACTTGATGCTGAATTAAGTTAGACAAGAGAGTAAAACTTTGAAAAATTTATTTGAATTGAAACAAGGAAGTAAAGATTTATAAATCAAAAGAATTTCACTTGGGCTAATATTTTCAATCTAGGAGACTAAAATTCACTTAATTATCATTTATAGATTACATATGAGTATCACAAGAAATTTAAGAAATAGCTTAATTTGCTCAAAGTACAGTTATGAAATATACCCTTATATTTCTCTAACTCACACTGAATCCTCACCCTTGAATACAATAGGCATCAGGATTCTTATTGTAATCCTCTGTCACCTCAACTCTTTCACTTATTTTCAATTTCTGTCTCCCTACTGGCTGATTTCCTATATCCTACCAACTTGCCCTTGTTTCCCCTACTGGAAAAATAACTCATTTGATTCTTCCATTCCTGCTACTTCTCTTCCTGTTTCTCTTTTGTCCTTTGTCACTAAACTCCTCAAAAAGGCTGTCTACAATAAAGGCCTCCACTCTCTTTCTTCTTATTTTTTTCTTAATCCCATGCACTCTGGCTTCCAACTTCATCATTGTATCAGAACTGCCTTCTCCAAAGTTATCCATGATCTTAGTTGCCAAATCCATTGGCCTCTTCTCCATCCTCATTCTCCTTGACCTTTCTATAGCTTTTGATGTAAAGATCATTCTTTCCTCCTTGATACTCTCTTTTCTAGGTCTTTAGGACCCCAGTTTCTCCTGGATTTCCTCCTATGTATCTGACCACTCCTTTGCTGGATCCTCCTCCAGGTCATACTCTCTAATCATAGGTGCCCTAGATGTTCTGTCCTGGGTCCTCTTCTCTTCTCCCTCTATATCCTTTCATTTGGTAAAATTATCAGCTTCCATGGACTGAATTACCATCTTTATGCTGATGGTTCTCAAATTTACCTTTCCTCACCCAATCTCTCTGATGACCTCCAGGCTCACATCTCCAACTATCTTTCAAACATCTCAAACAGGATGTCCAGTAGACAGCTTAAATTCGATGTATCCAGAATAGTACTCATTAGTTTTCCCCCTAAACCCTCTCCCACTTCTACTTTGCCTATTACTATAGAGGGCAACACTATCCTCCCAGTCTAGCAAATTTGCAACTTATGTGCCCATGAATAATTTTCATTTTCTATGTTTTTAATTTTATGTATTTTACATAGCTATGCATCTTCATGTAAAATTCTTTAAAAGTGGGCTTATTTCAATGATAAAATTTTTCTCTATGGAGGATTTTAACAATCTATATATAAGAGGTGTGTGTGTGTGTATGTATATGTGTATGTACATTCACATACTCTACCACTCCATTTCATTGGGAAAGAATTTAGATATTTTTGTAGTTTGGAGTATACAATACTTTGACTTAGGTTTAGGGGAGAGATCCAAGAAGACAGATGCTACCTTCAACTACAAAGTTGAGAGAACTTCTATAAACTGACTAATGATTATAATTTATTCAGTGTTACTTTTACACGTATTTCCACAAAGACAGTGAACATTTTAATAAACAATGATGTGCTTGAAAATAATTGCTTATATTTTTATATTTTGTCCCTGAAGTTCATTTGCAATTCACTGTAAATACAGAGTGAAATTACTCTTAAAAACATGTAACAGTAATTGAGTTAAATACCTGAAAAATTAGAAAAAAAAATCAATTCATCCCTAAAAGGTGCCCTCCAGTATGCTATATTAGCCTGCAAATATTTATATGATATGCCTCAAAAGTCTTAGGGCAATTTAAAGCAATTGAAAAAATGCATGAAGACTTTGGGGACATTTTTATTAGATAGGGTTACCTAGGATAAATTCATAGTTTTTCAATGTTAAGGATATAAAACAGAGAAGAAGCATGAGCTTGTCTCTTGCATATAGCAGACCCAAGCCTTTGTTAAACTTTTCTCTTTGAGAAGAAGTTACACCCAACACCCAATAAGAATTACTCCCTTGTGAGTCAGGTGTGACTGACTGCAGAGAGAAAGGGAGACTCTGAATGGCTGTGGTGAAATGTAACACCAGGGAGGGAAACTATGCTTTGGGAGAGGTTGATCCTCCCTTGTATGTGTTGTCCTTTGTCTATAGTTCTTCTCTTTTCTATTAATCCAAGCCAGAATTTGGCCACACCTGAAGATTAGGTTTGTTCTCTTTTGGAAACTTCCCCTGTTTGATGCATTCCACAAGTTCAACAGTAGAATGTGAAATTCAAACCTCTCTTTACCAGGTAACAGATGAGAGGCCTTTGCATTATTAACATGGCTTAGAGGGCATGGCGGATTGAGTAGAGAGCTGGCCTTGGATCCAGTAAGATCTGGGTTTAAGTCCTGTCTCTGACAAGCACTGGCCAAGTGATCCTGGCCAAGTGACTTATATCCTCTTAGTGATCTAGGTCAGTGGTGTCAAACCCAAATAGGAATGGGGCCTACTAAATCATTGCATAAGGAACCCTGTGAGTGCTTATTGATTTAGAAAACCACATATTGATATTCTCTTTGTTTTATTGTATTTTATTTCACAATTACATTTTAATTTGTTTCAGCCATACTATCAAGTATTGTGGGCACATGAATGTTTGACATCTCTGATGTAGGTAACTAATGTAAATAACTAAATAAGATTAGAAATAGCCTTGGTAGAGGAAGTTTCCTCACTTGGGACTTCCCTATATCAGCATATTTTGTATTCTCTCTTAATACCCCACTAAGAAGCTTTGGAGTAGAAAAATGGAAGAAGACCTCTGTATCTCCCCCTGTCCCCTCCCCCCCCCAAATTCTAGGTTGATATTTAGTACTTGCATATTTCTACAAAAGTGGGATAACAATCCTCAGGATACTACATGTAAGACTTTTTTTCGAGAAATGTCTGCCTACTAGGCATCTCTAATTGCAGCTTGAGCCTATATCTTTTAAATCCATAATTGAAGTTTTGAATTTGAAGGCCTGTGAAGCTTTGTCATCTTTGAATCACACCTTGTGATGTCTTAGGCATTAATCCTTGTGTGGTTGCTTGGCTCTACCACCTATGTCTGGGTCAATATAAAGGCTTGCAGGGGCAGTTGTCATAGGGTACAGGTTTGACTATTCCCAAGGTGTCCTTAAAAATTAAAATTTCTTTCTCATTATGACCATTATCAGACACCAACGTTCTAATATAGATAGATGAACAAAAAGAGGTTTGCATATAAAGCCAAGATTTTCTGCTATATAGTTTGTTAATTAAGGCAGCTGTGTAGTGTCGTGACTTGGAATAAGGAAGGCTTGAGTTCAAGTGCTGCCTCAGCTACTTTATTAACTGTGTGACTCTGGACAAGTCACTTCTTTGTTCATCTCTATCACAGGGGGCATTATGGACAGTACCTGGTGACACCTTGCTTGCAGGTGAATCAGTACTTCTTTTGTGGGACTACATTTCAACATGGGAGGGTACATGTAAGGAGGGAGGGGAGCAGGGGAATAGAAAGGAATGAGTGATGCACCTGGATTAAATCCAGGCTGGCAATGAAGGACCTCTGTGATCTCAGGAAAAGAGAAACCTACAGGGGAGTGGGTGAAGAAAAGGGGAGAAAGCTTGAAAAAGCAAGAAGGTAGGACACTTTCCTTACTTGGGAGGTGATAGATGATTCCACTGTGCTCCTGTGGGTGAAGAGAGGTGGTGAGTGAAAGGAGAGGACCTTATACTTGATGAAGCCTGGAGAATTTGGAAAGTCTGCTTTGCTGGGAGGGGAGGATCTGGTACCCTTGGGGGACAGTTGGTACTGGAGGAGTGAGAGAGTATAGATACCGGGAGGAGATTTCCAGGCAAATGTAGAAAAAAGGTCAACAAGAGAGCATATAGATACAATGATGGACTGCATAATCAGGGATTTGGTGAGGGAAAGGTCCTGTCATGAGGCTGCGTGTTCTCTCTTGCACCTGCAATAATTGGAATTATTCTGGAAGAGAGTCATCGTGGAAAAGGAGAATGCTCTATAATGCAGGGGCAGGAAGCACCTAGAGGGGGAAGCTTAAGATGAATACCCTGGAACCTTTGACAGCCTGAAGGATACAGAGAAAAGAGAGAGAAAACAGATAACTATAGTGGTCATAAATCAGAGAATAGGGCTTACAGTAAACAGAAAGAGAAGATAGTTAATGAAGACAATGAGAAATCCTTTTTGAAAACAGCAACAAAAATGAAAATTTAAAACTAGGGGAGGAGAAAAAGGAGGGACATCAGAGGAGAAGAGGGAATGGAGGGTGAGGAGAGAAGGGCCAGTGGGAACAGGGCCACCTTAAAAGAAAAGATTCAAGTGACTGAAGGAACATAATACAGTGTCTACAGTGGAAGAGGGAACTTGAAACTAAAAAGCTTCTATGCAGACAACATTAATGCATCTAGAATAAGAGGGGAAATGGTCAGATGAAAAAGAAATCTTTATATTAAATTTTTCTGATAAGGGTTTGATTTCTAGGATACATGAACTATATATTTACACATACATACACATGCACACACACTGATAATCACTCCTCAATAGACGGACAAAGAATATTAACAGTTTTCAAAAGAGGAGCAGCAAAATATTCACAATCATATGAAAGAGTGCTCCAAATCACTAATAATAAAGAAAGGCAGATCCAAACAACCCCAAAGCTTTACTTTCTACCCTGCAAATGGGCAAAAATGACAAAAAATAGCCACAGTATTGGAGAGGTTGCGGAAAGATGGGGACACTAATACGTTGTTGGCAGAACTGTGAAATAGTACAGCCCTTTGGGAAACAGTTTGGAATTATGCAAATAAAGGGTCTAAAATATTTATACCCTTTGAACTAGAGATTCCATTATTGACTTTCTTCTTCCAGGAGGCCACTGATGAAAGTCTCCTTGTTCATCCAAAAATATTTATAGCAGCACTTTTTGTTAATTGAAAACAAGATAGAAGCCCGTCAATTGGGACAGGACTAAACAAATCATGGAACACGAATGTGATGAAATATTACACTATACTGGAAGAAATGATGTGTGGGATGAAAGCATAGAAGTATGCAAAAATCTACACGAACTATAAAGAGCCATGTAAGCAGAGCCAAGAAAACAACGTTCATGGTAACTACACCAATATAAATGGATAGAACAGTGCCACACCGAAATCATCAAAAAGTAGCTAATAAAATTACAATAGAAAGATAAAGTGGGACTCAAATGAGATGAGAAGACACCCCCAAGCTACCACTTCGTGGAGTTGGGAGGGAAACAGGTGTTCTATATCACATTTTCAGACTTTTTTAATGTGTCCATCAGTTGTGCTGACTTTCTTTTCTTTTCCTTCTCTCCACAAAACACTGTCATAGGATGTGTTCTCATGGTGGGAGAGGGGAGGAATACACGGGATGCTATGGTGCTGTAAGAAACAAGGTCTAGCAATAAAAACTTATAAAAAAATGGTGGAAACCTTAGAGGAGGCATTGACCTACATCTCTGAGTCCATAATAGGGCACTATTGGGCACAGCTTGTTCTAAGCCCAATTGGGAAGATTTCAGAGAAGGGTTACATAGGATCCCATTCCCTGAGGCATCCTATGGTGAAAATCAGCTTGACAGAAAAGGGGGATTCTCTTGAGCAAAGTTGTATGAACACAAACACAGAGTTGTATGAAACACAAACACAAAGTTGTATGAACACAAACACAAAGTTATATGAACACAAACACAAAGTTGTTTGAACACAAACACAAAGTTGTATGAACACAAACACAAAGTTATATGAAACACAAACACAAAGTTGTGTGAACACAAACATAAAATTGTGTGAACACAAACATAAAGTTGTGTGAAACACAAATTTCAACATGGAAAAAATGGGAGGTAGATATAACTAAAGTATGAACAAATAAATCATCTAAAAAAAGTGTGTGGAAAGTAGAATCAAGAATAGGTAACGAAGATTGTATGCAAAATGGTAGCATGATCCTATAAGATTTTCAGGAGCATTAAAGTGCAGGATGAGCTGAATGCATTGTATAACAAAAATGGTTTAGGGGTAGATGGAATAATGGTAATGACAGAGAGAAGACAGAGCTATTTACTTCTCATTTTGCTTATGTTTTTCTCCATCAAGTTAAATAAATTAAGACTGGCATTAAACAAAAATGATTGAGAGAATTGAAATCCCAGCATAAGTGAAAAGTTCCAGACTAAGTCTTCTGAATAGTACTGTTCATTACCTGCCTGCATGATGTCTCTACCCGGCCTCTTGAATTCAAATGGAAACTGGTATCTTCTTCTCTCCCTTCCAAACCTCCTACAAATAGGTTTATCTGGAGAACATCCAGCCCAGTTCACAACTTTGGGTTAGTCAGCAAGCATTTATTTATCAGTGCTATTATGTGTTCGATATTGTGCTAAGTTGTGGAGATAAAAAGAAAAGAAAGAACATGGTTCCTGTTCTCAAAGTTTACATTCTAGATGCAGTGATAACATGCAAATAGCTATTTACATGTAAGGTTTGCATAGAGAGTAGATGGAAGTTAGTTTTAGAGGAAAGGTACTGGGCAGGGGTTGAGGTGGGAGGACAAGCTTCTTGTAGAGGATAGGATATGAGTGATATTGAAAGTGATATTGAAAGAAGTCAGGGAAAACAGTAGGTGGAAGTGAGGAGAGAGAGCATCCTAAGTGTGGAATGAAGTTATTTAAAATGCAAGGCATTAGGAGATAGAGCATCCTATGTGAGAAACAGCCAGAAGGTCATTGTAGCTGGATCATAGTGTGCAGGAGCATATAGTATAAAATGACAGTAAAAACATGAAATTAACAGATAATAAAGTGCTTTAAATGATAAACTGTAAGCTAACTTAGGTTCATCATGAACAAATCATGCTAGATTTTCCTTTTTTGATGGAGTTATCAGGGTGGCAAACTAGAGGATATAGTGTGCCTGGGTTTCTACTTTTTGACAAAGCTCTATCAGTATCCTTGTAGAAGACATGAATAGATGATAGTATAGTTACGTCGATTTGGAATGAGTTAAATCATCACTAACTCTCTGAGTCCAGGAGATTTGTTAGATCTGAATGGATATTGTTAATGGAGGGCCACAAGGCTCTTTGCATTACACGTGTTCACATAGTACTAAACTGGGAGGGATAGTTAACATATTGAAAGAAAGAATCAGGACCCAAAAAATCTTGCCAGCTAAGATGTGGAGATAAAACTAATAAAGTTTAATAGAGACAAATGCAAACTTCTACATTTTCATTAAAAGAAATCAAAGTACAGGATGAGGGAGAGGTGAGATTTAACTAGACTATAACGATAGGCTGAAAAAACTATATATTTAGCCTGGACAAGAAAAGACTTTTGGGGGTCATGATAGCTAAATTCAAGTGATTGAAGGACTGTCATATGGAAGAGGAATGGGTCTTGTTTCCTTGGCCCTACTGGTCAGTATGTACTGGGAACACTGGGCAGGATTTAGAGGACAAAAGATTTCAGCTCAATATAATGAAACATTTCCCCAAATTTGACCTGTCTAAAAGTGGCCTGAACTGCCTTAGGAAATAGTGAGTTCCCTGTAGGGTAACCTTCCCATGCAGGTTGTATGGCTATTTGTCAGGAATGTTATAGCTGGAATTCCTTTTCAGGTACTGCTTAAAGTTGACAAATTCTGAGGTCTTTTCCAGCTTTGAGACTGTACAATATCCTAACTTGAATGTTTAGGAATTAACATGGATGTTCTTTGTCTCTGTGGTCCTTAGCTCTTATGTTCTCCCATGTGACAAAATAATCTTTGTTACTCTCAAACAAAATGTTCACTCTAGTTCAGTTCTGTCAATTTGTTCCCTACTCCCCAAGGGAAGTGTGTGTTTGAGTGTGTGTGTCCATTCCTGCATGAAGGTAGTAGGGTGTTCCTCTGAAGATTACCTTACCTTGACTTTTACTGTCCTTTTCAGCCTTTCAGTAATGAGTCATTTGTGCAACGAATGCTCAGCCATTTTGAGTTCCTACCAATTTATTACAGTCTGAATAACTCCTGAGGTTAAAACTGAGCTCACTTAACCTGTTTACTGGAATACAGGTTCTGCTTTCATTGCTTGCTCACAGTGATCAGCCTTTCTTCTGTCCTCAAGATGTCTCCATTTTTTTGTGCTAGGTTTTAGATATGACCACTCCATTTCAGATCTCTACTATGCAAAAAAATTCAAAGTTATCTTTATCCAGTGGAATCCTCTGATACATCCTTTTCTGGATTCTTTGGTCCTTTCCCCATGCCTATATAAATTTCCCAGGTAACTCCTCTCTACTTTCAAAGCCTTAAGAAAGATGTTTGGTCAGCCAATGTACTATTTTGGGGTTGTCCATTGTAATTTTTCTATCTTTGATAAAATAATCTTTCTGATTCCTATTTACCTCCCCCAAGACAGATTTTATTGTCCACCCTTGTCTGTATAATTCCATGATCTCAGTTCCTTGGGATTTGCAGTCTTGCATAGTCCCCACTGTGCTCTTGCTGATCATACATCTCTGACATTTTACATTTTTATGATATGGTGAAAAGAATTTGTCCTGAAAGTCAGGAGACCTGGGTTTTAGTTTTGGCTCTGCTACTGACTGAGTGAACTGGGGCAAGTCAGAACCTCTCTGGGATTGGGTTTCTTTGTACAGTGGGACAGTTGATTTAGATGATCTCCAAAAAAAAAAAAATCCTTTTGAGCTGGCTCCACATTTCTGTGATTTTGTTCTTTTTTTCTTCTGTAGTGAAGAAGAATTTATAATTAAATATATAACATATATTTGATTAGGGTTGGTATCTTTGCATCCTATCCTTCCTTTTTTTTCCTGCCTCAAAGTTTCAGATACCCTTTTTATCTGATCTGTTACAGTATTTTCTTGTTCTATATCCTCTAATCTTTTAGAAAGCTATCTCTGGAGAGGAATAATATGTTTTAAGCCTTTTCTGTTGACACCTTGAATAGGTTGCTTAAAATAATTATTAAATGAGATACTTTCATTCAGAACTTTCCCCCCAAGTATATAAGCTGGTCATTAGATGTAAATATTAGAAGGTTATATTTATGTAATGTTTTTAAGTTTCACCAAAATAGAAAATTATTATCCCTAAGCGAAAGGGACTTTTTGAATTTGAGTTTCCTCTTCTCTGTGTAAGTAAGATTTTCTCTTTGATTACTTTAGGTTTGGGAGAGTATATAATTAGTTGCATTTGACTTGCCCATGGGATTTCCTCCAGAACATAAATCTTTCTGTTTTCTCTTCTTGATTCCCCCAAAATGAGATGGTACCTGAAGGTTCATGATATCTCACCTTTGTGCATGGATATTTATTCTAATATATTACAAAATTCTATAATATATTTGGAAATATATTTAGCATAATATCTGATATTCTAATACTGACCTTCTATCTATGCATGTGTCTGGCTCCTATAGGATATACCTGTCCCAGGTTTGGTCTGTCTTTTAGTTATTGAACACCCATCCCTCTACCTTCCATATATGTGGGTGACTAGGGGGTGGGGTAGAAATAGCCTTTTATACATGTAGTATAGAAAGATAGATTAATGGGAAAAGTTAAAAGTTGTTCAGGTAGTTTCCTAAGAGGTTACTGGGTAAGAAAGAAATTTTTTTGCCCTTTTGAGTTCCAGTTGTTTCATTGTCAACTTTGATTTTGAACAGAATTTGCATTTGTTTTGTTTCAAATAGCAGAGATTCAGTAAAGACCTTGAGAAGGAAGACATGAACTTGAAGTAACCTGGGTTTATAGTTTCCTTGGACCTTTTTGGTCATTTGAGACGGAATTGACATGCCACATAGTTGACGGTTCTTTACCCCTCTGGCTAGAGTTGTTTCATATTTGTGTGTAGTAGAAGGGAACTGAAATTCTAGTCCTTATCTCTGGTCTTCAAAAGAAGGCTAAAGAAAAATGCTAATGAAAAGATGAAAGCTTGGCAATGCATTTTAGTCTTCTCTGTCTCATAATTGACTTTTAGGTAAGAGGAAGCTGCTGACTGTGCATAAGTTTTATTTGAATTTGCAATATGGAAAGTGTCACAGGACTCTCTGTTCATTGTTTGTATCAAAATGGCTTCACAAAGAACCTGTATTTTTAGCTATAATGAGTAGTTCTATAATGCTTGTGCTGATGACTCCCCTGCCAATCTGTGAGGAAGGTGATATTGTAAAAAAGCTAGTCATAGTGTAATTATTTGGGAAGGAAGGTAAGAAGTAGAAGATGATAAAGTTACATATATGGAATAAGGTAAGATAATGAAACTGGGGAATTATGGCAGAATAATTCAGGTAGCCATCTGATAATGACAAGAAGCGTTGAATAGCATGTAGAGGGAAGGATAATAAAGGAGATTAAGGGGTTCATACAATGCTTATAGAAATCATATGTTTAGTTGAAGAGACTTCCATATAGCACAAAAGAGTAAGCTCAAAATAACAGACCAAGTTGCAAAATTGTTGGAGGTGATTAACTAAAGGAGTTGAAAGATTAGGAAGGGGACCTCAGAAATGAGAATCCTATGGGAGGGGGGATCTACTTCCATAGTATATTTTAAATAGTTTTCAAGCATTGGCAATGAGAATGATGATTTCTCCTTTGTACCCTACAGTTTCTAGGATAGTACTATGAATATAGTAGGCACTATTGGGATGAATGAATATTTGCTTCTCTTAGAATGTAAAAATCTGGAATAATCAGGAATCAGTGTAGTATTGTGGAGACTTAGAATGACATAGGAATTATTCTCCCACTTCCCCCCTCCCCAATCCTCCCTCCAATTCTCCCCTGTTCTCCTCACCTCAACAAATAAGTTTAACTAAGAAAAACAGGGGCAGCTAGATGGTGCAGTGGATAGAGTGCTGGTCCTGGAGTCAGGATGTTTTTTGTTTAGTTTTTTGGGTTTTTTGGGTGTTTTTGAGTAGAAAAATTCCAGATTTGTATTACCTTAGCCAAATTAAGTGACTGCTCTATGTACATGGTAGTGTATTTGGGACTGTGATAATTTAAAGATGATTAAGACATGATAAATTGTTGGAAAGACCTGTTTCAGGGTCACTTAAGAAAGAAACCAAAGCCAAGCCTGTGATCAGATTTGCCTAAGCAGGACATGTACTTTGGCTGCCATGTGTTCTCAGCCATCATGCTGTCAGGGTTGGGTACAATAAAGGACAGTTAGAATATTCAGATGGGGAAGATCACCCTCTCCCATACCTCCAGAGAAAAGCTTGGCTGGTCCTGAATAGTCTTGACTCTCTTGTGTAACAATGAAAATTAGACCAAGACACAAAGTTCCAAGTGCAATCAATTGATCACTAAAGCATGAATTTACCAACAAATAGGATCTCAACTCCCTCAGCAAAACTATACCCCTGAGTAAGGGGGACACTTTTATTTTATAGTTTTGGGGAGTATAGAACAAAAGACAGGAAATCACAGGTGGTGAATAAGTTATGATTGATTGAAAGAGCCTAACATCATGAATGGTGAAATCAGTATGATTGGTTATAGGGTTGAAGCATGGCGGCCAATATGATTGGTTGGAAATTGGGGATGAGAGGCTAGCAGTAGCCTCCTCCTTTCCTCCTGTTATTAAGTAATGTTCATTGTTTTGAGTCTAGCTGCAATCTCCAGGGACAGAGATAGCAAACCAGACTTCTTTGGATAACAACAAACCAGACATCCTCGAAGGATAGCTTGGTGGTATAAAGCTGCTAGACCAGAATCCCTGGTGTCCACCTGCATTCTTCTAGGATAACAGATTTCCTTGACAACAGTGATTAGCAAGAGAACTGGATTTCTAAACTTAACTCATTGTGGGCCAGCTGAATCCTGAACTAAGATTCTTGGGTTTTTAGGCAATTTCAGGACAAAATCAATTAAATGTAAATAGAATCAATTGAAAAAAGAACAGAATCAATCTAATTATTTCACTTGGCAGATGGGGAGTGGGTAGGAGAAGGGTGGGGAGAGATGGAGATTATCCATTTATTGCATTCATAAGTAAAAATTTATTTAAAATTATAATTAAGGTTGATAAGATTTTTAGCATATATAAAGTCATGGAGTATGTAGATAAGACCAGCTGAGTTATTTTCTATAGGGAAAATATAAGGAGTCAAAGAAATTTTGTCTTTCTTTCTTTCTGTTTTGCTCCAGGAATTATCAATGTAATAGAAACCTTGCAGCATATATAAAGGAGTGACCTAATGTTTGTAGTGTTAAACATTTTCATAGCCATATGGGTGTGTATATCAGCTGATAAAGTATAGGATGTTTCTTTTTTTTTTTAATATAATATAAATTTATTTATTTAACTTTTTACATTCATTTTCACAAAATTTTGGGTTCCAAATTTTCTCCCCTTTTCTCCCCTCCCCCCACCCCAATACACTGAGCAATCTCATTTTCCCTATCACCAATCTGCCCTCTCTTCTATCATCCCTCCCTTCTCTTGTCCCCATCTTCTCTTTTGTCCTTTAGGGCTAGATGACTTTCTATTCCCCATTAACTGTATTTCTTATTTCCTAGTAGCAAGAACAAGACTCAACAGTTGTTCCTAAAACTTTGAGTTCCAAATTCCCCCCATCCCTCCCTCCCCACCCATTCCCTTTGGGAAGGCAGGCAATTCAACATAGGCCCTATCTGTGTAGTTTTGCAAATGACTTCCATAATAGTCGTGTTGTGTAAGACTAACTGTATTTCCCTCCATCCTATCCTGCCCCCCATTGTTTCTATTCTGTCTTTTGATCCTGTCCCTCCCTGAGTGTTGACTTCAAATTGCTCCCTCCTCCCATTGCCCTCCCTTCCATCATTCCCCCCACCTTGCTTATCTCCTTCTCCCCCACTTTCCTGTATTGTAAGATAGGTTTTCATACCAAAATGAGTGAGCATTTTATTCCTTCCTTTAGTCGAATGTGATGAGGGTAAACTTCTTGTTTTTTTCTCAGCTCTCCTCTTTTTCCCTCCACTAAAAAGTCTCCTGCTTTCCTCTTGAATGAGAGATAATTTACCCCATTCCATTTCACCCTCTTTCCTCCCACTACATTTCTCTCTCACCATTTACCTTAATTTCTTTTAAGATATGGTCCCATCCTAGTCAATTCACTCTGTGCTCTCTGTCTCTGTATGTGTGTGCATGTGTGTATGTGTGTGTGCATGCACGTGTGTACATGTGTGTGTGTGTGTATGTGTGTGTGTGCGGTCCCACCAACTACCCAGATACTGAAAAGTTTTAAGAGTTACAAATATTGTCTTTCCATGTAGAAATGTAAACAGTTCACTTTTGGTAAGTCCCTTATGACTTCTCTTTGCTGTTTACTTTTTCATGCTTCTTCTCATTCTTGTGTTTGAAAGTCAAATTTTCTTTTCAGCTCTGGTCTTTTCATCAAGAATGCTTGAAAGTCCTCTGTTTCATTGAAAGACCATATTTTCCCCTGAAGTATTATACTCAGTTTAGCTGGGTAGGTGATTCTTGGTTTGAGTCCTAGTTCCTTTGACTTCTGGAATATCCTATTCCACTCCCTTCAATCCCTTAATGTAGAAGCTGCTAGATCTTGAGTTATCCTGATTTTATTTCCACAATACTAGAATTGTTTCTTTCTAGCTGCTTGCAAGATTTTCTCCTTCACCTGGGAGTTCTGGAATTTGGCCACAATGTTCCTAGGAGTTTCTCTTTTTGGATCTCTTTCAGGTGGTGATCGATGGATTCTTTCAATACTTATTTTGCCCTCTGGTTCTAGAATGTCAGGGCAATTTTCCTTGATAATTTCATGGAAGATGATGTCTAGGCTCTTTTTTTGATTGTGACTTTCAGGTAGTCCCATAATTTTTAAATTGTCTCTCCTGGATCTATTTTCCAGGTCAGTTGTTTTTCCAATGAGATATTTCACATTCTCTTCCATGTTTTCATTCTTTTGGTTTTGTTTGGTGATTTCTTGGTTTCTCAGAATGTCATTAGACTCCATCTGTTCCATTCTAATTTTGAGAGAACTATTATCTTCAGTGAGCTTTTGAACCTCTTTTTCCGTTTGGCTCATTCTGCTTTTGAAAGTATTCTTCTCCTCATTGGCTTTTTGAACCTCTTTTGCCAATTGAGTTATCCTATTTTTCAAGGTGTCATTTTCTTCAGCATTTTTTTTGGGTCTCCTTTACCAAGGTATTGACCCGTTTTTCATGCTTTTCTTGCATCTCTCTCATTTCTCTTCCCAGTTTTTCCTCCACCTGTCTAACTTAATTTTCAAAATCCTTTTTGAGCTCTTCCATGGCCTGAGGCCACCGTTCATCCACCAGGGATGTCTAGGATACAGAGGCCCCGACCTCCACGTCTTTCCCTGATTGTAAGACTTGTTCCTCGTCATCAGAATTGAAAGGCGGGAACATCTGTACTCCATCAAAGTAGCTTTCTATAGTCTTATTTTTCTTCCTTTTTCTGGGCATTTTCCCAGCCAGTTACTTGACTTCTGAGATTCCTCTGCACCCCTGCCTAGATCCTCCCGCTAGTGCTTGGAGTCTGAGATTGAAGTGGGCTTTCTGCGGCAGGCACGGCTGCTATTCAATGTGAGCTTAAGTTCTGGTGCTCAGTAGGGGCAGGGCCTCCTCCCAGCCTCAGTTCCCTCAGGGGGTTTATGCAGAGACCTTTGGTAATGGCCCTGAACTTCTGCCTGCTGCTTGGGGAGTCCCGGGCTGCCACCACTGCCTCTGCCGCTGCCTCCTGAGGGGGCCCCTCACGGAGACACCCCGCTCCTCTCTCAGCCAGCCCAGACATCTCTCTCACTGACCTGTAGCATCTGTGGGTGGAGGGACCTTCCCGGCTGCCGGAGATTCCGTTCCTGAAGCCTGCTCGGATCTGCTCCTCTGGGGCCGCAGGGCCAGGGCAGCACGGGGTGGACTCTGCTGTCCGGAGCACGACGGACCTTTGGGGATGGCTCTCCAGGGCTCTCTGGAATGGAGATCTTTTCCACTGTGTTTCTGCATGCCTTGCAGTGCTCCAGAATTTGTGGGGAGTTCTTCTTGCAGGAAATATATGGGCTGTGGGTTCAGAGCTAGCATACGTGAGTCTTTCTACTCTGCCATCTTGGCTCCTCCCCCCTAGGATGTTTCTTCTGTTAATTTTTTGGAGTAGAAAAATGCAGGATTTGGTTGGCCAAGTTAAATCAATGCCTACTCTATGTATGTGTTAGTGTATTAGGGACTGTGATATTCCAAAGATTTAGATGTGATAAATGCCCTCACTGAGTTGTAGGGAAGATAAACTACTACTTCCATTATTATATTTTCATAGTCTACCTTGTCTTACAAAGGGCTTTGGTAGTTCAGTGAAAGAATAGATTGCTTCTGACTGGGCAGATCACACAAGATTTTATATGTATTTCTGTTAGACTTAGAAAAATTGGCATGTTCCATAAAATTCATTAAAAACTACTATTTTTCATATGGGATGGCTCTTGGGGACAGAAAGGGGAGGGAAATATGGGATACTATGCTGATCTTATAAACAGAGAGCATCAATAAAAATTATTTAAAACACATATTATAGCAGTGTAGTTTGCAATGAGTGGTATAAGGGTGCTTCAAGAAGATATCTGAAGCTGAAAGTTAGGAGCATTTCAAACATCTGGGAAAATGACATGCTGAAGGGCTGTTTTGAGAATTTGTGTGTCCTGTTTTGTAGGTAGCAAAATACTGCCATAGCAGCTGTGAAAGAAATGTGAACGTAGCATCACAAGATGCTTCACAAGAGTCTTCATCTTGACTATTGGATAGTGATGTGTCTGTCCTGCATATACAATGCGTTTGACCAAAAGTATAGCTTTAACATGGGAGTCACTGAAAAAACCGTTCATTGTTGACTGTACCACATTCCCAAATATCAGCTTTGGGCTCAAAGCACCAACATTATTATTAGTATTACATGGTACAAGTTGATTGTTGTCATAATCAGAAGCACTTATTAACAACACCCACATACCTGGATTGTTGCTAGGAGCAGTGCAAATACAGATGAGTAAATAAAGGCAGCAGTTTTTGACTCTTTTATATCATACTCACCTTTGTTCTATTATTAACTTGTTTCCGAAATTACAGGCTTTCATTGTGTGGTCATTAAGAAAGTCATCAACATTTCATATCATCTTTGTGGCTTGCCATTGTCCATGGTGGCCATCTGGCACACCTACAGGCTGTGTTGATAATTATTTCATGCAGCTTTTTGCCGTCCCCATTGCTACCTGCGCAGGATCATTGTCTTCAAACACAGCTCCTCTCTCTCCCATCCTGCCTCTGCTCTGGGGTGGCTGATAAAAATGATATTTGTCATCCCCAATGGGAGGAAGCAAATACTATTGGCTATAGGCTTCTCAGTCTTTCTTCAGGCTCTAATTAGGTCAGTAACATATCTGTCAGAGGTTCATACATTCTGCTTTTTCCAGAGTGTTTGTTGAGCATGCAGTTTATGGGTGTTTTCCAAATTATGCCCTGGGGATCGCTGCTGGCAAGAAAGCCCTTTTTGTTTGCCCTTGTATATCATCTTTTGACCCTCTGCATGAATGTGTCTCCTCTGGATCTTTAGACACTATATCACCTTGCCCTCCTTTACCCTTTTTCTAGTTAAATAAACTTTTGTTTTCAATGTTTTTCTTGTTTATCTCCCTCCTCCTTTTACTTCTGAACTGCTATTCAAGCTCAGTTCTGTGCCTGTTATTGGTGTGTTTCAGCTCTACTGTTAGTCGTTTTTCTACCCTCAAAACTCAGCTTAAAAATATCTCACTTCAACCAAAACCAAAGATTTATGGAACATCTGTGCTGCTAGTGCTTTGCCAAGATTTTGATTAGCAGTGGGTGCAGGATTAAAAAAAAAGACAATATCCATGCTCTTTAGGAGCAAAATCAAGTTGAGAAGGGATGATATATGTCAATAACTATAATACAAGTCAGTCTTATGATTGAGTGAGTGGTAAATTGTTCAGACAGTAAGTGCTCTGGGAGCTGAAAAGGAAAGATCCCATTTCATAGAGGGGTTTTGGGAATGGGGCTTTGAAGAACAATAGGTTTTTGGATAGGTAGGCATTTCAAGTGGAGTTGGGAGGATTCAGTAGGAAAGTAATATGAAGGAAGTCCTAGAATCAGGAAAAGTAAGACATCTTTAAAGATGCAGATCCAGACAAATGGATCTTTTCTTTGTTCCTCACACGTGGCTTTCTACCTCCATTCTCTGTGCCTTTATTTCTATTTCCTCCTCACCCTATCCCACTCTACTTCCACCTCACAGAATCTGTCTCTACCTTGAAGATGCAGAGGAGACAGTATTTTTTAAAATTTTTATTTGTTTAATTTTTAATTTATGGAATAAGACAAGCATTTGTAGTGGCAAATAACTGGAAATTGCAGGGATGCCTGTCAATTGGGAAATGATTGAACAAGTTGTGGTGTATGATTGTGATGGAATATTACTGTGCTATAAGAAATGATGAGCTCAATGATCTTAGAAAAGGATGGATAGACCTGCATGAAATAGTGAAAAGTGAAATGGGCAGAACTGAGAGAACATTGTATACAGTAATAGCAATATTACTTTAAGAACAACTTTGAGTGGATTAGTCATTTTGCCTATTATAAATACTCAAATTAACTACAAAGGACATAGGAAGGAAGATATTATCTGCATCCCGAGAAAGAATTGAGAAATAGAAATTTGATTTTATGTGTGTGTGTACAACGCACACATATACATACACATATTTGTGTCTAATGGTAACAATCTCTAGGGCGGGGGGGGGAAGGAAGGAAGAAAAAAATAAAAAGATTGACATGATAACATTATAACATTTAATAGGCACTATGTTTTACATGCTGTCTTTCCTGACACCCCAACTACTAGTGGCCTCTGTGTGTGTGTGTGTGTGTGTGTGTGTGTGTGTGAGTGTATTTATTCTCTGTTTCTTCTGTATATGCTTATGTTGTTTCATCTATTATAATATAAATTCCTTAAGAAAAAGATTGTTTTGCTTTTCATATTTATATAATTAATGCCTAGCATTGTACCTGATATACAAGTATTTACTAATGCTTTTTGAATGATAGATTGATTGGCTTAGAGTTGCAGATTCTGGTAAAGTAATGTTTAGAGATATGGGTGATAGATAATCTGGGACCATATTATGGAAGGTCATATACAATTTTAGGAGTTTAGACCCAGTCCTACAGAGAGTAGGAAGCCTTTGAAGTTGTTGCTTTTTTTTTTTTTTTGGCACGAGAGTGACACAGGAAAAGTGGTATTATATGGGAAGATTGAAAAGTGGCACCCAGAGTGGATGAAGAGTCCTGAAAAGGGCTCAGCAAGGTCTCACGTCAGAGGTGCTAGTCTTTTCTGAACATCCCATATTCCCTACATACCCAACTCTCACCTGTGGCTCCAAGAAGCTGTAGCATGCTTAGTGATTGTATCTTTTCAGCAGATGAGCTAAACCAGGTTGAAGGTAATTGACAGGCCTCAAACCCATTGTTGAACTAGAGTGATGTCTACCCCAAGCATGTGAAGACATCTCTCAGGGTAATGGATAGATGAGAACAATTTCTTCCAACGGCCATTGGTCAGACATTGAAGATACCAAGGTTGTTCACTGTATTGTGGACCATCTTCAGTCATCCTGACTTTTTGTCTTGTCACTGGACTTAAGTGACTCTGTAAGAGAGAATGAGGCTGAGGACTTGGTGCAACTCT
The DNA here is from genome assembly GCA_023548195.1 of Bettongia penicillata ogilbyi. Taxonomy (NCBI): domain Eukaryota; kingdom Metazoa; phylum Chordata; class Mammalia; order Diprotodontia; family Potoroidae; genus Bettongia; species Bettongia penicillata. Next base: position 6,190,313 of record JAJHZJ010000065.1, read on the forward strand.
ACCTTACCTAAATCTACTTCACACACAAATCAAGACATCACCCTGTCATGTCATCAGTCCTCTTCAAAAATGAAGGGTGAGCAACAACTTAGCCCAATACCTAGCCCACAGTAAATGCTTAGTAAGTGCTTGTTGCTTGCCTGCCTGCCTACCATGGGTAAGACATTAATGGCATGCTTATTAAATTTTATAATGACATGAAGCTGGGATAGAGAGTTAGGATGTAAAAGGTTGGGATCCAAAAATATCTAGAAAGTTTGGAACAAAAGGCAGAATCTAACAAGATAAGATATAATAGTAGACTTAGGAATTAAAGCATCAATTAATTGTGCAAGTAGAAAGATGGATTACATATAGTTCAAATGAAAAAAAATTTAGGGTTTTAGTACGCTGTCAGTAATGTAATGTGGTTGCCCCAAAATGTAGGGAGATTTTTAGATTGCTCTAACAGTACTGTGTCTGGACAAACCAATGTGATAATCCTTTTGTCTGCTGCACTGGCCAGAGCACATCTTGAGAATTATGTTAAATTCTGAGCAGAACAATTTAAGAAGGTCTTTGACAAACTGGACCATATCCAACTGAGGGTAGCCTGTAGTCATATCAGTGGTTGAAGGAGTTGGGGGTGTTTCCTCTGGAGAAAAGAGAACTTCATTGACAGACCTTATATCTACTTTCAAATCTATGAATGTATCTGTTTGTGGAAAAGGGATTAAAGTTATTTGGTTTGGCTCAACAAAGCAGAACTAAGGACAATGGGGAGAAGTTACAGGGAGGCAAAATTTGGCTACATACAAGGCAATATTTCTCAATGATTAGAGTTACCTGAAGATATAATGGGCTGCCTTGTTAGGTAAATGAGTTCCCTGTCTCACTGGACATGTTGAATCAGAGGCTGGATGACTCCGTGTTGGGAGTGTTGTGGGGGGAGAGGAGGATTTATGCTTTGGATAAAGCATGGACTTCTGAGATATTTTCTAATTGAATGAGTCTATGACTCTGAGTTCTAATTGGTAGACATAGAATCATAGTTGCGAGGGACTTTAAAGATCATTTAAAATCCAGTTTCTTCATTTTACTGATGTACAAATTGAGATCTATGCATGTTTAAATGGTTTCTGCAACCTCTTGGTATGTGTGCATTAGGAAATTTCTTTATTATGTTGAGGCAAATTCAATGACAAACATTGCAGCTAAGAAATAGACTTAAATGGGACAGTAATATGGTTTTGACCTAAAATTTCTTACAAAATTTTCAAAGACGTACCAAAGGCAGTATGCCAATTTCTTCACTACATTAGAAGTATGGTACAGTGGTAAAAGCAGTAGAGCTACAGCTGGAGTCAGGGAAGGTCTGGGTTCAAGTTACAGTATACTTCTAATATTCATGATCTGTGTAATGACAGTTGAGTCACTTAAGCTCTTTCAGTCTCGTGTTCCTGATCTGTAGGATGGGAACAGTAATACCTATAATCTTTACCTCACAAAGCTTTTTGTGAAGATCATATAAGATAGCATATGTAAAGCACTTTGTAAATGTTAAAGGGCTACAAAGGGGTGCTATTACTATGGTTACCATTAGTAAGATTATTCTTATCATCATTATAAATGTGCTAGTGCTCAGGAATTATACCAATAACTAGGTGATAAGGTGTGTAATAACCATTTTCTGTTGTTGGTGTTTTAATGGACATGATCTGACGTGACATTCTGAAGCTACGTCACTGGGTGTAAGAACTCCAAACACAATCCTACTGTGTTTCAGGCACACTTGGATGCTCATAAAGACATTTTGATGGAGCCCAGAGTCCTTGCAAGCTTTGCTGTTATACCTGAGATGTTTCAGCAGGTGGTGGCAGAGAACAAGAGCTGGGATTTGTACTTTGTCCTTCCCTGATGGAGTACATAATTATAGAATTTTAAATCTGGAGGAGACCTGACAGATCATCAGTCTAGTTTCTTTGTGAAGCCCGAGGAGTCATTTGCTGACCTTTCCTACTGTTTCAGACACAAAATCAGAATGTAATTTGGATCTCCTCCTGTGCTCTTTGCATTGCGCTAGTTTCAATGTGCCTAACCAGTTGCAGTGGAAGCCCTACGGGAATTTTCCCTCATCTGCTCTCTTCACCCACTGCTTAGCAAAATGTTGCTAAGGCTTTGGTGCCTGTGCTTAGCTTCAGCTCAGCATTCACTGTCTCCAGACCCTTGCCTTTGAATGACTTTCTACCGCTTCTTTCTGGGGGAGCTTGAATCGTGTTGATTGATTGATGGCAGTTTCATTTCCTTATTGATATAAACAATCTTTTGAAAGCAGCTCCATCAGGTAAGCTTCATTGGGTGAATGCTAGTAATATAAGCAGAGTTTCTCATCCCTTCCCTTCATCATCATTCTGAAAATGGAATGTTAGTAAAGTACAATGGATCTGGAGTTTGAGACTTGGATTTGAATCCTGGCTTATTCCACCTATGGGACTTGAGACAAGTCATTTATTTGTTCCTCTGTGGCTTCATTTACACACTCAACATTTATTAAGTGCCTACTGTGGTTAGGCACTGTGTCAAGAACTTTACAAATATCTCATTTAATTCTTACCACAGTTCTGAGATATGAGTACTATTATTATCTTTATTTTTTTATCTTTATTTTATATTTGAAGAAACTGAAGCAAACGGAGATTAAGTCACTTGCCCAGGGTCACATAGCTAGTAAATGTTAGAAGCTGGATTTGAACTAGTATCTTCCTGACTCCAGGCCCAGGTTCTTTTCACTGCACTACCTAGCTGCCTCTGTATGGGTATTTTAATTCTTAGAGTACAAACTATGTAAAGGAATGGATGAGATTTATGGGAGGTAATGCATGCTAATTTCTAGATAAGTGAACTAGAATAAGTATTAGGACTGGTAGAAAATATCACAGCAGCTATTTGACACCTGTATGTGGTACAAGGACAGGATACTTAGGATTCTGTTTTTGTTCGAGTCCTTCAAACAGTTTTCTAGTGAACAGAATGAAGACATATCCAAGTTCCCTTAGTCACAGTTCCAGATGGTACCTTTTCTTTACCTTCAAAAATCTTCTTACAGAACAGTTTCATAAAAGCTTTAAAAGTAAACATTTTTTGAGAATGGTCAGAATAGGGAGAAATAAAGGTAACCCTTATGACAGTGCATCTAAATGTCTTATCAGGAGGGCAGGAAAAATAACTCAATTTAGGGAAAGTCTGGCATTGGGAAATTGTCCAGAAAGAATAAATTCATCTGATTGACTTTAGAAAGATAGGTATGAAAATAAAAAATGACAAGGAAGAGTTTTTTTTTAAACATATTAAGCACTGAAATATCTCTGCATATTTTTAAGTTTTTAAAAAATGACTTAGGTAGGTGTTTGAAATTCCAAATAGTGTCAGACATTTGGAAGATAGAAATTGTTCATTCTATAAAGCTATTTAAAATGTTTCTGACTATGACAAGGATTTGAGAATATAAGAATAATCTTAAATGTGATAACTTCAGACAGTATAAGAAAACAGAGACAGAGATTTAGCTTACTTTCTACCTAGAAGTGATAGTAGGCACTTAATAAATGCACAATGACTGATGCGATAAACTATATTGTCACTATTTTTGATTTTTGAAGGAATCATTCTACAAACATTTGTTGAATACCTACCATGTGCAAATATGTTTTGAATGCGGCAGAAGTTGAGTAGTGGGCAACCATCACATTGTCTTGAAATAGGAATATTAAAATAGCTTTCAGGACTACTTTAGTTACATAATATTCTGATGCTATTTAAGAGTTTAAATACAATTTATTATAGAACTCGTACTGGGTGGCACAGTGTATCATTTCTACAGGGTTTTAACCATCAATTTGAAGGTCTTAAATGCAGATCAGTAACTGTGCTCTATAATAGACACATACTATCTCCCTAAGTGAATGACATTTCCCACAGTGATGACTATCATTGCAACTCACTGGAGAAGATAAGCAAAGAATTGCTGAGACTTGTTGGTCCTGGTAAGAATGTTGCTGAAAAACATCACTTGGTTACTTTTCTGAAACTCATGACTGTAGTCAAGAAAGCATTTTAACTACTTGTTTCTTGAATTTCACTTAAATCAATTTACTTGTTCATGACACTAAGGACCTTATTTTATATTGTTGAGTATCTTGTTTCTTTTACAATTTAAGTTGAGACTTCAATTTCTCTATCTATATTTCTAGGTGGTAGACTGGAATGCTTGATTCCTAAAGAGTATGGAAAAGCCATTTCATCATATAAATGGTCAAAAAAGATTTTTAAAAGAAGAGATGAAAACCATGAAAGACCATTTGAAGTGTTCAAGATCATTAGTAATTATAAAAATGCAAATTTGAGCAACTTCAAGATATAATTTCCTCCCATCAAATTTACAAAAATGATAAATGATGGAAAAAGCCAATGTTGGAGGTGTTATGGGAAGAGAGGCCAGCTGATTAACTACTGAATGTGTTCAGTCATGTTGGAAAGCAGTTTAGAATAGATGTGAAACAAGTTACTTAAGCACTTATTCCCTTTGACCCTGAGATCCCACTACTGTGTTTATATATAATCCATATCTATATATCTGTATACGTGTGTGTGTGTGTGTGTGTGTGTGTCTGTATTCATGGCACTCTTTATAATGGCAACAAAGCTAGAGAAATATTTGCCTAATGACTGTGATATGGCTGAAGAAATTGTGATATCTGAAAGCAAGGGAATGTAATTTTGTTGTAAATAATGTGAAAATGAATAATTTAGAGAAACAAAGGAAGGCTTAGATGAAATGATGTGATGTGGAAAAAAGAAGAAGCAAAACTTAGGATGAATAGAATGGGCAATGTTCATTCCATATTATTAAAGTTAAAGCATGCGTATTTCTTGCTAACACATGATAGCTACAAAGATAGAAAGTGATCACTATTGTTATTGGTTGGTTATTGTCCTTTGTTCTTGAAGAGGACCAAAATGACATCACTGTGCTAGAGTCAAGTTTCAATGTGTCCAGCTGTGGTTGATCAGACCAATATGAGCTTGGAATGCTCTATCAAAGGTCAGGAACAAATAGTCTGTGTGAACTATTTGATTTGTGCATCCTGCATTTCCTTTGAGCTGTTTCAATTCTGCTTTGCTCATAGAGCATAGCACCTTCTCTGATGTGGGCATGCCATGCTGAGCAATCCTGTGCCAGTGTCTCCCATGTCATAAATCAAGTCCAAAGTTCTTAAGAGAGACCTTTATAGTGTCCTTCTTCTGACTACCATGTGAACGTTTGACCCTGTATGAGTTCTCCATAAAATGGTTTTTTTGGCAGGGCATTTTTTTGTGTTCAAACATGTCCAGCCCATTGGAGTTGCCCTCTCTGAAGCAGAGTTTGAATGCTTGGCAGTGTAGTTTGAGTAAGGACCTCAGTGTCTGATACCTTATCCTGCCAGCTGGTCTTCAGACTCTTCTTAAGATAATTCAAATGGAAGCAATTCAATTTCCTGGCATGACTCTGATAGACTATCCACGTTTCACAGGCATAAAACAATGAGGTTGGCACAATGGCTCTGTAGACCTTCAGTTTGGTAGTCGGTCTAATACCTCTTCTCTCCCATACTTTCTTTTGGAGCCTCTCAAACACTGAGCTATCTCTGGCATTGTATGTGTCCACCTCATTATCAATGTGTACATCTCTGGAAAGTACACTACCAAGGTAAGTGAACTTATTCACAGCATTCAAAACTTCTCCTTTGTTGCAACCCATGGTTCCATGTATGGATGGTGTGGTGATGTCTGATGGAACACTGTTATAAATATAGTATAGAGCCTTTTCTGTACTCCTCACTTTTCTCTTTTCTAGGAAATACTAGAAACCTGTAAGAAACTCACAGTGACTCATTAACAGCCTACGGTCCACTCTTCTAACCTTTTAAAAGCTTTTCTTTGCCATGACTTCTTTTCCTCTTACCTTGTCCCTTTCTAACCTGGAATGAATTCCTGTACAACTTTATCTATTGAAATTTCCTTCTTCCTTTTAGGTCCAGCTCACATACTATCCTCAGCATGAGCTGATACTCTTTCTCCCTACCCTTTGTTTGAAAGTAATGCTCCCTTTCATTCTCTCAGGCCACTTTACTTCACTTTTATGTACTAATAATTTTTTTTTAAACTTAATTGTTTGTGTTTGTGTCTCATCTTGTTACTGAATTGTAATTTTTTTTTAGCAGCTTTTTCTACCCTATCTTTTCTATCCCCAGTGCCTAAGTGGAGAGGCTAGAATATAGTAGTCAGAATAAATGTTTAATGAATTGAATTTAGAAGTTGTGCAGCTATAATTCTTTAATGCAAAGGGACAAGGAAAAGAATATTCCTGTCAGGAAGGAGAGGCGTCAAAAAGAAAATTGGAGTTGACAAGTAGAAGAAGATGACATCTCCCTCCCATCCTAAGAAGTTCCTTATTTTAGACCTTGTGGAGCCATATTGCTTTCTTTCATAAGTTGAAAGGTAGGACATCGGAGCATGGTACTCATATTTTGTAGCTGAGGGATTTCCTGTTGCTCAGGAAGTTGGTGGAGGTGAAGGGAGGAGTTTGGGCCAGTGCTGGGGAAGTCATGATAGCTATATCCTTGATGCTACCATTCTCAGTGACTATTTCCATTGAAACATTGCCATACACAGTGGCTATGTTTTTGGTTTAGTACTAAAATATCAGGTATAGTTTGAGTTAAATAAGTTTTGTGGGTTGGGTTGAGCAACCCAACTACTGTGTTTCATGTTGTTTCTATAGGGAACAATGAATTCCAGTTAACCAAGGCAGAAATAAACTTTTGGCATATAACCCATTCATAAATTGGTGACTGGATAGATTTATAACTTTAAACATGTAAGTGTTTTGGATAGTGTCATCATAGGTGAGCTTAGCTGTTTTTAATAGGTTTCAGGAATTAGTTTGGTTTTGCTTCTTGCTGAAACTTGGCAAACAACTCATTGCCAGCCCTGGAGCAATTTATCCCTTTGTTACATTCTGTGTTGCACTTGTCAATTATTGTGGTTTGACAAAAATAGGAACTGGAGATGGAGCCAAATATTGGTGAGGTTATAGGGAAGTGAGCCATTTTTTCCCCTTTATTTTCAAATTATAGATTTTTGCAGTTTCATTCCTCCACCAGCTAAACTGTGCTATATAACACAACTTGATGTTGCTGGAATTCCCAGTCAGTATATTTTAAAATAGCTATTCAGTTCTTAAATAAATAATTGAGAGTTAACTATTTTGTGACTATTCGAGAACCTGTTACTCTTAACTTGCTGTCTCTCCATTTCACAGTTTATTAGTTTTTCCTAAAAGAAGGTATGTCACCTAAGAGAAGGAAGGGAGGGGTAATTTAAATCAATGCTTTTTGGATACTTATAAACAACTCTTTTTTTTTTTTTTAAAGCTTTGAGGGGGAAAAATATCAGCTAATGACTACTCTGTGTCTCTGTGTCTTTTAATGACTACTACTGTGTTTTGAGTTAAAACAATTATCCTTTATTTCAGTGGTCTGGCTGACCCACATGCCTGGAATGTACTTCTTCAAGTTGAATCAAATGCCACCTCTGATATGAGGCCTTTCTCACTTTCTTCTGCTTCCTGCTTGTCCCCACAATGCTAGCATAATCCCTTCAATTAACTTCTGTTGACTTTGTCTATTACATATATATGTATATATGTACATGTATATACTTAAATGTGTATGTGTTTGTTAGGGTGTCCGGGCCTGAGCTCTCAGACCAACAGGCCTTATTTGACCAGCAGTGCCTGTTGGCCTTGGTGGAGCAAGCTGTAAGTAATGACTGAGGCGGGAGACGAGATAGTGAACAACTCCGTTTATTGTAACAGCAAGCAGTGCTTTTATCTCTTTCCCTACGCTAGAGCCCTTAGTGGACCTATCAGCAAATAGTTTGCCCTAATAAGGAAATCCCTATACTTTGTACCAGGACTGCCATGTAGCCCCTAGTTAGCAAAACATCTTGGGCCTTCTTTGTTCTCCCAGGGTCCAGGAAATAGCCTTGAGCAAAACAGGGGCGGAACCCTTCTTCCCAGCGCCATTTTGTTCATGCCTTACCAGTCTCCCCTCAGTTTACCAGGAGTAGTGACTAGTGAATGCCTCCAAGAGGCTGGGGGTTGGCAATTCCCTTACATGTGTTGTTTCCCCGATATGATGCAAGCTTATTGAGGGAAGTGTGGTTCTGTTTCTCTCTTTGTGTCCCAACTACCTAGCCCATCGCCTGGCACATAATGGCATCTCAATAAACTCTTGTTGACTGAGATTAGTCAGTAACCCTAGTACTTGCAAAAGTAACTTAGGTATGGTTTGAAATATTATGAAATATGATGTGGCTTGATTTTTATGCAGAACTATTGTTATATTGTTAGAGCAATGTTTAGTTAACATTACTTGCTGAATATACAATGTTAGTTAACCAAGCAGTCCGCTATAATTCAGTGGTTGAACCACAATTTGAAAAGATGCTTAGCTTAACATGCCATTCTGACCGCTCATTTCAAAACAGGGCTAGGATTTTTTAGCAGAAATTTCCATGGTTTCATGGAGTCATGTTTGAAATTTATATAATCTAAGTATCAATTTAGTCTGTAAATACTTTACAAGAAAATTGAAATTTTGGCTAATCAACAACTCAGAACTTGGTAATCTTTTTTCCAAAAATGCTATCCATCTTTTCTTTCCTTAAAAACAAACCACAGTCCTCCAAACCTGTTTCTAAAGACTTTTGAAGTAAGAACAAAAAAATACCTTCATGATTGCAACATAGGTTGAATATATACAAGATAAACCTGGGGTCTCCCTGACTCAGAAATATAAGTTGTTATTTAAGGGTTGTAGGTCCTCTCCTTTCCACCAAACATAAGAATCTGATAGCTGAAATTCTACCATTTGGGATGATTTCCTTTTTGATAATTTTTAGATTTTCTTTTATGGTCCTTGTTAAAAATGTAAACATCTTCAAGTCCATAACCTGTTAGTGTAAGAAGGTTTATCAGATATTTTTCCCTCAAGCATTAAGGAGTGTTAGGTTCCCAAATGGGGAAGAAAGCTCCTTAAAAAGCAGATGAAGGAAGCAGAGGTAGAAGAGTGGGGATACTAAGAGAAAAATGCTTGAGGCTTCACATTTTGTCCTTAAAGTATCTGAAGGGTTGTCATGTGAAGGAAAAATGAGAGTTGTTACATTTGGCTCCAGAGAGCAGGATTAGGAACACTGGGTGGAAATTACAAAGAAGTCAATTTAGACTTGGTGTCACAAAAAAACTCCAGCAATTAGAATGAAAATGCCTTGGGATATTGTAAATTCTCCCTCCGTGGAGGTCTTCAAGCCCAGGTTGGGTATGCCATAGCGTGGGGATTTCTTTTTTGTGGGGGTTGGACAAGCTCAGTGGTGTCAAACTCAAATTGAAATGGGCCGTTAATTGGTGCATAAGGGTATCAGGGCTGAAGATTGCGTTAGTTTGAAAAATGAAATGCCATTTATATTTTTATTATATTTTTGTTTGTTTTGTGAACTATTTCCCAGTTATATTTTAATCTGGTTCAGGCTGCATTTAGGAGTACTGCGGGCCACATGTGTGTGATTCTATGGTAGTTATTGAATAAATACTGTTTCGTTTTCTGGTGTGAATAATGGCTGCCTAAAATGTATTCCTCATTGTTTCATCATGTAAGTACTTCTTGTTGAGGAATATTAATAAGGAACTACTATAAACATGTATGCGTTTTGACATATTAAAATGATTTGGTATGTATTAGAAAAATAATTTCTCATTCAACTGGCCATAAAGCAAGCATAGCAGGCCACCCAGTTTGGAATCATGTACAATTCCCAATTAAAATGTGCCCCTCTTTGAGAAGCTAGATTTGATGACTTATTTTGTGAAATGTAAATGACGTAAAGAATGCTTTCCAGAGAAAGAACTGATAAATAGCAGTATGTGTAGAATAATGTCATATACATACATACATACATACATACATGCACACACATATACGCATACATATTTGAGTCTGAGGGTAGCCATCTCCTGGGTGGAAGGGTTAGTGGGGGGGAGGGAGAAAAAAAGAAACTTACACGATAATTTTGTTGTATATTTGAAAAGAATAGCAAGTTATGCATAGTAGATTTACAGCTTCATGTGCAAGCACCTTTTTTAAAAATTGTATTATGTTATGGAAATACTTGTTTTATTCCATAAATTAAAAATAAAATAAAAAATAGTTAAAATGAAAGAATGTTTTTGGAGTTTTTAAAGCTGTTGTTGTCACAAGTTAGGAAAGGAATTGAAAACAAGCTCTGAAAATGAAAGGAATTGGTTGTTGTCTCAGTCTCCTGAGTAGCTTTGTTGATTTTCCCACCCATTTGGTATGAAGTGGTCTCTGAGGAGCTCTTAGCATGCTTGGGATTTAAGTCTGGCAGATTATGTGGTAAACTCTTAAGTGAGGGTTGGGGCCAAGGGAGTTTAAGGAAAATTCCTTATGGCTCTGGCTGGCTCTTCATGCCATTGAGCAATATATCCCTACTGGTTCTTAAGTGGAGACTGGACCAGACCGAAAGGAGTACAAAGGCATCCATCAGAAAAGCAAACAAAGACTTTGAGCCCTTTCTCTTTTCTTTCTCTTGACTTGATGGTAATTTCTCTTTCACTGTTTGTCCGAGCAATACTAGTAGCTGAAAGCAGATTTCCTCCCAAAGAAAGAACTGCTGTTTGCTTGCTTTTCAGCCAGCCAGTGATTCTCTGGAGGTGGTAAGACAGGTTTGGTGGTAGTGTTTGCTTAGAGTAGGGTAGCTGAACCCACAGCTCCACCCCTGATTTGCCTTGGTAGACTGGTTGTGACTATGAAACTTGAATTCCCCAGCTTCTGTTCCTACTCCTACTACTACCAGAGGGAGATCCTTTTGAACAGACTGCCTTCTAAGAAATTTAATGAAATACAATGTTCTTGTAGTAACTTGCACTTATTCTAAGTGTTTTAACACAATAGTTTTCTTCAGGGAGGTAGATGGGGGAGGTGTTGATTTTTCCTCATTATATATGGGGGGGGGAAGGGAAACTGAACACTAAACTGATTTGTGAGAGAATTGTTCAGTTAGAGGTGGAGCCTGAATTAGAATCTTGAACTTTCTACTAGACTGTTTAATGGACTCATGGAAGAACTAGCTGGAGGAAGGACAAAGACAAAAATGTGAAAAGATGAGAAAAAAATCTTGATGTTTGAGAAGGCAAGGTGCCAATGTCTGTCACTGTGATACTTTTTTTTTTTTTTTTTTAAAAACATTTACCTCTAAGGGGGAAGTTTTAATGTTTAATTGTTAGGAATCACTTAGCCTCATTACATAAATACATCACACCTTGAATAACTTGCTAATGAGTAAGGTTCCCAACAATTGAAAGACTATTTGAGTCATATTTAACTTGAAATGACTATATATATGTATGTGTTTGCACTTCTAATACTTTAACAATGCTCTCACAATGGAAAGATGGGAAGTTTTTTTAATATATGTCATAGCTTTGTTGTGTTTTTAAGAATTATCCATAAACTACATCTGTGGCTGTAGTTTGAAACTGACAAGGGTATATCCAGTTAAATAACTTGGATATAGAAGGTACTCCTTCCATGATGTCATAGCCTAATTTCTTTCCTTGATTACAGGTTGTCCTCTTTGACAAAGGCATGAGTCTGTTTGGATACAACTTCCCCTCTGGTCATTCTACATAATACTAGTAGAGCACTTACTTCAATCTTAAAATAGCATATCACGTCACCACCATTTGGAGCATAGAGATAAGTAGTTTTTTCCCCTTAAAATTTGAATTTAGACAACAACAATAACAACAAAATTTATTTCTATATATGTGATAGAGTACAAAAAGATTTGTAGGAAACCATAAATCTCCACTTCATACTACTTTTAACAAAAACATCTAATAAATTCCATACACTGCTTTCAAAGTTGTCCTACTTGCCTGTGCTTTCATTTGAACAATCTATTTGTTTTCTTCTGTGCTTTTAAAGTGTTTCAGTGAGCCTTTTCTTTTGTTGAGGGGGGCATTAGTATTGCTAGACCCTCTTCTACTGTCCTACCCTCCTCTTCCAGTTAAAGAACTGAGAAAAAGAATCCTTTTAACAAATAAGCAGAGTTGAGTCAAACAAGTTCATATAGTGGCCATGGCCAAAAATGTATGTCTGTTTTCACACCTTAAGTTCATCACCTCTCTTGTCTGGAGGTAAGCAGTATGCTTCAGATGTCCTATGGCTGGTCATTGCGTTGATTACTGTTAAACTTTTCAAAGTAGTTTTTCTTTATAATGCTGTTCTCTTTACATAAATTGTTCTACTCCTTTTCGCTCTCCATCAGTTCATACCACCTAATATCTGCAAATATCTTTTGTTTTTTTTTGTAGTACAGTATATTCCATTATGCTCACATACAAATTCATTCATCCATTTCCCTATTGTTGGACACCTCCTTAGATTCTATTTTCTTTTATTTTTTTCTTTTAATTTCCCCTTTAGAATCTGAAAGTTTATTGCTTACAACTGTACTTTCCTTCCCTATTTTTCTTCTTTCTTCTTTCCCCTCCTCTTCTCCCTTCCCCTGTTGAATTGTCTGCCCCCCATACCCTTTCCTCCGTGTTTGCATATGCTTGTCACACTCTAATTATGAGAACAGTAAGTTACATCCCCTCATTCTTCCTTTTCAAATTAATGTATTCCTGTTATTCTTCTTTCCTCTTCATAGCCTCAGAATTTAGCTCCTGTGTTTTTTCTAAATATTTTGGTTTTTTAATTACGCATAAAGATTGTTTTCAACATTCATTTTTGTAAAATTTTGAGTTCCAAATTTTTCTCCCTCCTTTCATTCCCTCCCTTTTCCAAGGTAGCAAGCAATCTGATATAGGTTACACATGAAAAATCATGTTAAACATATTTCTACACTAGTCAGTGTAGAAGAATCAATCAGAATGAAAGGGACAAACAATGGGAAAGAAAAAGCAGACAAAAAAGTGAAAATAGTGATTTTAATCTGCATTCAGATTCCAGAATTTTTCTCTGAATATGGTTAGCATTTCCCATCACGAGTCTTTTGGAATTGTCTTGGATCATTGTATCCAAGAACTAAGTCTCTCATAGTTAATCATCACACAGTATTGCTGTTACTGTGTACACCATCCTTCTGGTTCTGTTCCCTTCAATCAGCATCAGTTCATATAAGTCTTTCCAAGTTTTTTCTGAAGTCTATCTGCTCATCATTTCTTATAGCACAATAGTATTCCATTACATTCATTCAACTTGCTCAGCCATTCCCCAATTGATGGGCATCAATTTCCAATTTTTTATCACCACAAAAAGATTTGCTATAAATATTTTTGTACACGTGGGTCTTTTCCCCTTTTTAATGATCTCTTTAGGATACGAACCTAGTAGTGGTATTGCTGGATTAAAGGACATGCAAAGTTTGATTGCCCTTTGGTCCATATTGCTCTCCAGAATGTTTGGATCAGTTCACAACTCCACCAACAGTGAATTTAATGTTCCAATTTTTCCGTGTTCCTGTGTTTTTATTATTTAACTCCCTTAGTGCCTGTTGAAGTTATTAAAGGACACTTGTTTCTTTTCTACATACTAGCATAGTAATACCATCATTTAGCTCCTTCCAATTATTCAAATATATTTGATTTTCTAGATCTCTCTTAGATCTGGTCTTTTTTTTTTAAAAAAATATTTGAAAGTCCTTTATTCCCTCCCTGCTTCACCTGACTCCTTCTCCCACTTTACAATTTTATTCTGCTTTTACGTGTAAGATATTCTTGGTTATAAACCTATATCTTCTGCTTTTAGGAAGATTGTACTAGATATCCTAAGACTTTTAGCAGAAACAGCCAGGTCTTGTGTGATCCTGACTCTAGTACCTTGATTCTTGAATTGATTCCTTTTGGACACTTGAAATAATTTTCTTTTGTTTTGAGTTCTGGATTTTTGTCTATGTAACATTCCTGGGACTTTACCTTTTGAAATTTTTTTCAGGGTTTCAGAGTTTGAAGTGTCTTAAAGGATAAGTTAATTCTTTCAGGTTTTACTTTGTCTTCTGGTTCTACTAGACCTGGACATTTCTTAAGTATAATTTTTTGAAATATATAGTTTCAGGCTTTTAGAAAAAAATTGTGACTTCCAGGGAGTCCAATGACTATGAAATTATCTTATATTTTCTATTTTTTCAATCTTTTAATTTTATTCCATATTTCTTACTATTTGACAAAGTCTTTGATTTCTGTTTGGTTTATCCTAGTTTCCAATGAGTCATTATTTAGCGATGATGTTGAGTTCTATGGTATTAGCAGATTTCCTCCTCCATTGTTTTAGATGGTAGATGTGATGTTTTCCTGTCTTCGATGCAATTTTGGGGATACTAGTTGATTATCACCATTGCCTCCATCATTTAGTATAGTAACTGTTCATTTATCCAGAACTGATCAATAGGGTCTTAATTAACTATTCTGATCAATAAAAGTTAATTTTTATATTAGCTACTCCTGAGTTACCAATTTTAATGAGTTGGGATATAATAATATATTCTTAGCGCTGAATATATACTTAACAAATTTTAATTTTTTAATGCAGAGATATTTAAGGATCATGAAATGAATATTTTCATTGCTGTCATTTCATTACTGTAACTATAGCTACAGAAGATAATAGGAATATTAGTCATTGCTCATAGATAAATTGGGTGGTAAGATTTTAATGCTTTACATATATTACTGAATCTATATTGAGGTCTTTTTTGGTCTTACTTTGAAATTTATAGCTTTGAAAAATAATTCCTTAATATAACTTTTTTCTTAAGAAGAATGTATGGCCTGGTGTGGTGGCATATGCCTGTGATCTCTGCTACTGGGGGAGGCTGAGTCTGGTGAATGAATGACTTAAGCTCAGAAGTGCTAAATGGCCATAGAGAGTCCATACTAAATCTGGCACTAATATCATAGTGACTACCTGAAAGTGGGGAGCCATCAGGCTGCCTAAGGAGGCATGGGTTGGCCCAGATTGGAAACAGAGTAGGTCAAAGCATCTAGGCTGGATAGTATTGGGCTCTGGTCCATGAATGGCCTCTGTGTTTCTAGCCTGGGCAAGAGAGGGAGACCCAGTCCTCTTTCTGCGAATTCCATGCCCCCTTTTTAAAAAGGAAGAAAAATATGGCTATCTGACCTTTCTAGTTGTTTTGACTTGGGACAATATGCAAACCGTTCACAAAGTCAAGGTAGTCTTTAAATTTATCCTGTTAAATTTCTCCCTGAGGGTATTTGGGAGCTGAACCACCAAAATGTAAGTAAACTGAAGCAATTAGGAGTCCCCAGGGAATGAATCATCATGGAGCTTTTTCTGGACACCTGAATATTTATAAACTTTTAAGCACCAGTACTTTTCTTAGCTAACATTTACAATGAGAAGATTTACAAAATGTATTGTACAGTGTCCCATAAGTCTTAGTGCAGGCTTAAGTTTTAATATCTTAAACTCTTGGGACACCCTTTGTGTTTGTATAGTTTGTGGGACACAGCAGCTTTCTTTTTCCTTTCTTTTTTCTTCTTTATGGAAATTTTCTTTGAGTGTATTTCATGTAGTACAAACTGAGTTCTAGATACATGAGATTTTATTGTATTTTCAATAGCTTTCATCAGCTTTCATTGCAATTCATGAAACATTTGTGACTGGGAAAATATATTAAGTACCTATAGTGTGTAGACCACTGCTCTAACTGCTGGGCATCATATAAAGCATAATAATATGATCTCCACCATCTTTTAGCTTTTAATTTAATCAAGAGATGACACATGTGCAGAAGTTCCATAACATAAAATGTTACATTGTCATAAGGACATTCAAGAAAGGCATAAGCGAAGGGCTATGTGAGGTTTTTTTTTTAAAAACATTTTATTAAAGGGGAAGGATAAGAGGATCTGGAATAATACAGGAGAGACCCTGTGAAGTAATAGGCTGGATTAGATTTATTAAGCGATACCAAGTGTGAAGCAACACTGTGCTAAGGGGCAGGAATACAGATACCAGCAAAAAGAAAGACAATCCCTAGTCCTTGCCCTCTGCTTGGAGATCTGAAAGGGTTGATAGGTGAAAAAGTTGTATACAGAGGCAGGAGCGGAGCCAGTTAAGCAGATGACATGGGTACTTCTTCAAATGGAGGTTTTGGGGAAGAGCTTATGGCTAAGGAAAGGAAGCAGAAGGGATGGAGATGAGTCCAGCATGAGAAAGTCACTGGAAAATAAATGGAGAAGTAGTCTGGAGGGCCAGGATACTAGGCTTGGAGGCAGAAAGATCAGAGGTCATATCCTCAAACTAATACCTGTTATATGATCACAGAGGTCATTTAACTTCTCATAGCCTCAGTTTCATCATCTGTAAAATGAGGATAATAAATACCTCTACTGTCTGCCCCTAAGTATCACTTAGGATAGTTAGGTGGCACAATGACCACTTGGTCTCCTCTTCCTGAATTCAAATCTAGCCTCAGACACATAATACCTGTGTGACACTGGACAAGCCACTTAACCCTGTTTCCCTCAGTTTCCTCATCTGTAAGATGAGCCAGAGAAGGCAATGGCAAACCACTCCAATATCTTTGCCAAGAGAACTCCAAATGTGTTACAAAGAGTTGAACATGACCGAAAGATGCCTGTACAGCAATATCTCCTTCACAGGGTTGTTGTATAGCGCAAATGATATTATATAGGTAAAGTGCTTTGTAGAATTTAAAATGCCAATGTCAGTTTTTTGTTTTGTTTTCTTTTTGGTCTAGAAACTACAGTTTCATTGGTAGAGGAAATTTTTAGTCAGGAAAAATTCTCTTTTAATGCAGATAAGCACCTGTTCTTCAACCTTAGAGAGAGCTACCTGAGGCTATGAAAGGTTGAATGACTTGTTCATGGTCACACAGCTAGAATGGGTCAGGGTCAGGATTTGAACCTCATCTTCCTAATTTTGCCTTCAAATATCCACCAACTACCATGCATGATCTGTTATTCTTATTTATTATCATACCTTGTTTGCTTTAGTTATGTTGTTTTTGTGGCTAACATCATCTTTTTCAATGGAATTATGGCAGTAAGAGTCCTGAGAAAAGTTGTATTCTACTATTAACCCTTTATATCCAGTGTTTTACTATTGCAAAGGTGGATAAAATAACTGCTTTTTGCAATTGAAGAAAACTGTTAGAATCTAAGTTCGCCCTCTGTAGGCTCAGTTGAGACTATCTCATGCTGTAGGTAGGAGAATAGGGATGATCCATATCTCATCCTGTTCCCACATGATTTTGATCTCCTTCCAAGGTATCTATAATTTAAGAGCTTTTTGTCTACGTAATTTATAGATTAGGAGTAGTGATTAATGACGTCTATTAAAATGATGTTCTTAAATTTTTTTTCTGAATTAGTGTTATGTCTGGGAGATTAGTAGCAAAAACTTGATCTGTGATAATGATCCAGTTTTCTAGGTATTTTCATGTTCATATTGATAGAATGAGGATTTGCCAGGCCATGAAAGACAATAAATTTATGAGGTGTAAGGATAGTCACTAGGTTATGTCTTCCTAGTGTTTGGTAGGTGCCAATTTTTTATAGCCTGCAGTGATAAGTTTCAGTCACTAGCATTTCATTGCATAATCTATGTTGATCTAGTGTTCTTGATTCCTAAAGGATAATACTACTAGTTTTGGGTGGCAGTGCCTTGGTCCTGAATCGCTCTTATAAATCCTTCTGTTTTCACAAATAAATTTTCATGATTCAACTTTTCAGTGCTTCCCTATCAATTGAGTTCATGTGGCTATCTGCCCCCTGCCATTGGAGGTAAACTACAAATCCAATGACAGCAGACAATTACCAGCCTTTATTATTGCTTAATGAGGTGATGCCAACTTATTCCAAAAGTATTTCTATAGGTTTTTGACCTCTTGATCAAGTTCCAAGAATTTTTATTAACTGTCTTTTTCTCTTTTTTTGACTTGGAAGCATTAGTCTTTCTAAAACTGCCTTAGTGATAGGCTCTGTGTTTTGTTACTATTATACATATTTTTATTAGAGTAATTCTTAGGTCATTTATGACCATATTAAAATTCCAAAAGTTCATGTTATGATTGTCATTTCATAGGTGTTAATACTTTAAATGTGTTCTTCCCATTAAGCTTTGCTTCAGTATCTAGTAATTCTCTTAATATATTAAGCCCCACTCTTCTCCTTGATTTCTTTATGTATCTTACCTGGAAAACACCTAGATATTTGTAAGTATCCCCTTCCTCTACTGGTTCCCTGTGACCTCTAGATTCAAGCTGCAAGTCTTTGTTCTCTAACTTTCCTTGGTGTATATTAATGATTTTATACTTATTCAGTTTACATGAGATTTTGATATCATCCTGGCTGGGATTCCCCTACTTTGTCATTCTCCCATTGTCTCCCACTCCTGCACCTCATATTGGCACAATAACACTGGTGATCATTTAGAGTTTGAGTTTTTCCTGGATTTGATGGCAGTTGCTTTGTACTTTGAAGGATAGGCAGGATTGAATGGGTGAAGGCTGAAATGGGAAACAGCATAATCAGAGGAAAAGATAGAGGTGATAAATCCCAGGTTGCATGTTGAAGAATAGTAAATAATCCTGTTTGAACTGGAATACATAGTATGAGAAAAGGCAGACCTGTACCAGATTATGGAGGTTGTGAGTTTTATTTGATAGGCAATAGAAAGTCAGTAAATATTTTTGAGAGGAGAGACAGATCTATGTATAATGAAGATTAGTTTGACAGTGGTGTAAAGGATGGAGTTGAGGGGTGAGAAGTGGTGGTAGGAGAGGCAGAAACAGCTATTAGGGGTCTGTTCCAATAATGTGGATAGATGATAATGTCAGTCTTTGCTAGGGTGGTAGTGGAAATAAGGAGGAAGGCAAGAATCTAAAAGGTGTCATTTAGATAATTACATATGAGAACTGAGGGAAGGAGTTCAACTCTTCTGGGAAAAGATTGAAGCTAGCAGAAGTTGCTCAAGTCACTTTTGCATTTAGTCATCCTGAGAAACAGGATAGCAGCTTGACTGTGGAGGAATCCTAGGTAGGTCACGTCTTGGGCTGCAAACTACTTACGGAAGCATTGCTCACCCTTAAAGAGCAGCACTCCCTGCCTCACCTTTTTGCCCTGGTTCAGAGGACCAACTCATGAGAAAATAGCTCATAATCTCTCCTCATAACTAAATAAAGTGATCATAGTTTAGTGTTTATGGACCATTTATTTTGAAGATTGATATAAACAGAATCCATAGAAAAGCATGAGGAGGAGTGTCACTGCACTGACTGGGGGACTTGTAAGCTATAGCATTTTAACATGACACTGAATCTTCCAATACAGCCTTATTCTCAAGATCGCCACTGAGTGAAGTTCATTCCCTTCCTTTTTTTATAAGAAGTAGAATGCTACTCATGACATATTAAATATGCACTGTCTTTGGAAAGTTGGTAATACACATATAATTGTTAGATAATAATAGGTAATATTTACACAGCACCTCTATGTGCCAGATACTGTGATAAGTGCTTTATAATTATTTCATTTGATTTTCACAACAGCCCTTAGAAGTAAGGGCTTATATTACCCTGATTTTACAGATAAGGAGACTGAGGCAGAGGTTGGATGACTTGCCCAGGGTCACAAAGCAAGCAAGCGTCTGAGATCAGATTTGAACTCAGGTCTTTATGACTCCATGCCCTGCACTCTATCTTAGAACTTGCTACCACTATTTCTTAACAGCTACTTAACATCTCATTTTATGTATTTAATAAAAGCCTATGCTGCAGAAGACGGTAATTTTTGTTTCCTCTAGGCGTAGTTGCTCGTACTGAAATAGTTAACCTCTCCATGAGGCATAAAGAACGGAGCTTAATTTCTTCTCCTGGGAAAGTATTTATTGATGGTACTGCAAACTTTCCAAGTACAGTATTAGATGCAAATTACACACTCTTATATGCAGTCCTGAGATGTTTTTATTCAACTTGTTGCTAGCCTTGAATAAAATAAAGTTAACATTGAAATCTTTCTTTTAGGCAGTTACTGAGAAAAACTTTGAAAACAAGGATTTTCGAGCATCTCTAGAAAATGGGATCCTGTTGTGTGAGTAAGTATGCGAACATTTTGTTTTTAATTTATAAAAAGTCTTAATTTTTTTCCTTAGGGAGTTGGCTTTGTTTTATTCTGGGGCCCCAGACTGTAACCTGAACTCCAGCCTGCTTTCTTACAGATGTGTGCTATTACCCACAAAGAGGATTAGGAAGAGTATGAACTGTGTTATTTTCATTTGTGACAGGCTAGCCTCATAGATAAATATGTGTGTATGTGTACATACACATGTTTATATATGTATATACATATATGTGTGTATATATGTGTGTGTATGTGTGTGTGTGTGTGTGTGTGTGTGTGTGTAAATTTTCAGTAAAGCATTTGCCAGAAAATTTTATGCTGTCCTGGTGGACAAAGGGGAGAGATGTGCACTAAATTTAGCACCGTTACATAGATCTATGAAATCCGCTTTTCCTTGAAAGAAAGAATAAATTTCTTGGCCTCATAGGCACACCTTGTAGCAATTTGATAGGACTAGTCATGAAAATCTGTGGGAGGCTGAAAATAGAGAAGGCAAAGTTGAGAGACTCCACTAATGCATTGGTGGATATTAAATATCTCACAAGATACTGATAGATTGAATCTCACGTGATGAATCAGTAGAAATGGTAGAAAGAAATAGGAAATCCCACACTTGTGAAGCTGAATTTTTGAACCCAAGTGTGGGGGAGGCATGGCTAGATAATTGTGAAAAAAGAGCTGTGGACTTTAGTGGCTCACAAGTCCACTGTGAAACAGTAGTGCAAAGTTGCAGCCAGAAAAGTGAATGTCATCTTTGGCTTCATTGACAGGCATATTGTCCAGGACTGGGGAGTTGTGAGCCACACTGTACTCTGCCTTGATCAGACCACATCTTAAGTAGTACGTTCAGTTCTGGGAATCACATTCTGGGAAGGGCATTGCTGGGCTGGAAAGACTCCAAAAGAGGGTTAGCATGGTGGTGAGACAATGAGACTATCCTCTCTGAGGATAAGGAAATGGACATATTTAATTTGAAGAGAAATTTCTGGGAAGACATGATCATTTCAAGCATTTGAAGGGCAGTGCCTTAGAAGAGGGAGTCGACTTGTCTTGATTCTGTAGGACATTCCCAGGAACAATGAGTTAAAAGTGCAAGGACATGCATATTTCCTTATGGTGTAAGGAAACTTTCTACCAATTATAGTAGTTCAGGAATAGAATAGCTACCTTTGTACGTGCAGTACATTTCTTTTCATTAGATCTTTAAGTGGAGGCTGAATCATTATTTGTTAGGAATGTGTAGAGACACAGACTGGATGAGAGGGTATTTGAAGGTCCTTTTAACTCTGAGATGCTGGGATTCTTTGGATGAGTGTATCTCAGCACTTCGACTAGAAAAACAGTTCAAATGCCAATTCTGTCATTCTTTGTATGCAAAGTTATCATTTTAATAGTATTATTATTAACAATAATCCGATTTGTATACAAAGTTTTAAATTTGTATACAAATTTTGTAAACAAAGCTATTATTTTAATGTTATATTGATAGTCTAATCTGTTCACAAAGTTATTATTTCACTGTTACTATTAGTAGTAATCTAATTAATAGCCCCGGTATTGCTTAGGTAATGCTATTGGTGTTATATATAACTTGAGAATTATTTCTTTAACACTGTTGTACTATGTATCATTGTCCTATTGTATTTTCTACCATCTTCCAACTTTATGCTTTAAGAATAGTTTCGAGAAATAAATTGTAAACTTTATTTTGCTCTTTGGTCTTTTTATGAGTATTTCATTATCTGCATGTTGTAATTAATATCAGCAAATATATCTTGGTATAAATCTCCAACACTAAATAAATTGGAAAACTACATTATAGTCAGCAGCAACATATTATTTTCTTGGAGATTCCACGTGGTGATCGTGAGATAGATCTAACAAAACCTTTTTGATACATTGTCCATTTATTTTAAACAAGTATTTCAAACCTGTTCCTCTATTTTTGGTAGCCAAAATAAAGCAATATGCCAGTTCCAGAATCATGATGCCCCTGAATAAGTCTGCCTAGTGCAGTAGAGATTTCATACTGCAAAGGTGTTATCTTTTGGAGGTCACAGAGAGTAAATATGATTTGTGATTTGTACACGATGGCTTCAGCTGATGAGAGAGTCAGCAGAAAGGATGTCATGATGGTATAGGTGAGGCATATATGTAACTCAGTAGATGGAGTCTTGGACCTGAAGATAGGGACATGAGTTCAAATCCTACCTCAGAAACTTATTAGCTGTATGACCCTGGCAAGCCATTTAATCTCTCTCTCCCTCAATTTCTTCATCTGTAAAATGGGAATGATAATAGCACCTGCATCCTGGGGTAATAGTAAGGTAATAAATAATAAAGTGCCTTGCAAACCTTAAAGTACTATACAAATGCGAGCTGTTATTATGAGCTACAGAATTAGAATCACACAATTTTATTATTGGGACACACATCTACTCCACCTATTATAATATGTGCGAAAATGCTCATGTAAACTCTGCTTGAAAATGTGCAGTGGAGAGAAACCAACTATTTCATTCTTCCTATGGATCACTCTAATTGCTGGGAAGTTTTCCCTGACATCAGTTTTAATTTGGTCTCATTTCAGCTTCCACCAGTGTTCCTAGTCCAAACAGTCAGCCTAGTCTCCGTCCTTTGTGACAGCTCTCTCCAGATACTTTAAGAGCTGTCATGTGTCTCCTTCCCCTTACCACCAGGTCTTCTCTTCTCCAGACTAAATGCTCATTTTCTTCCGCTTATTTTCATATGGCTTGATGATCTTAAAGCCCTTCACTATCCTGGTTCTACTAGTCAAAAGGTTTAGAAGCAAAAGACCTGGATTTGAGTCCTTTTCCTCCTGTGTATAAGGAAGGGATTGGACTAAATGATCTTGAGGTCCATTTCAGTTCTAAATTATGTGATCCTATAATAAGTGAGCAGTAAATTGAACTCTTGCACACCCAAACTTTAGGAGCATTTAATTATTTAAAGCTGCCACACAGGTATGAGAGGAATGTATTCAGGTTCAGCCACCAGAGATGTGAACAAGGACTCTAGGAAAAATGCTGTGTTCTTATTGTCACCTCACCTTGTAGATACTTGACTGTTGTACAATCTCACAGAACATTGTGATTCTATAGCAAGTGGTTATCCCTTCGAGTCTTTCTTTTAGGAATATAGAACAGATACGTATAGGAAGGCCAAGATGAACAAGGACAAAAGGGATAGTGTTTGTGCTTGGCTTTCATCCTAATACAGTTGTCATTTATTTGAAATACCCTTTGTGATAAGTTTAGAATGTTTAATCCTTGAGGTATCAATTCAGTTGGTCATCTGCAGATTACAGTATTTTTCTGTGTAACTATTCTGTTCAATTACATTTAAGCATGTTCAGAGGGTGAAAAAGATAATCCTTTTATAGATATAGGGAGTGAAAGTAGTCCAAAGAGGTTTATATGCAGTTTTCAATGATTTATTGCAAAACAAGTTCTAAACACAATCTAAACTTTAATTCAAGGTGGAAATAAGTGATATAATGGTGCCAATAAGGTAATGAGACAGGTAGATGTAGTCTTAAAAAAATCCAATAAAATCAAACGTATTTAAACATACTTAAAATTATTATTTTTCAAAATATTTACCATTATTGGAATGATGCTTCATTGACTTCATTGCTCAAAATACATTTGGAGCTCCTTTTGAGGATTTTTTTTTCAGATTCAGTTTATGGGACAGAAAAATGATCTCAAAGCTGTACAATTATACTCTTTTGGGACTTAATTTTCACTCAGAATGTTATTACTGAACTTGATTATCTTTACTGACTTGTGAATGACTTTGAGTATTCACTCTAAAAAGGATAAATACATATCACTGCTAGAAGTTATTAAAGATATGCCACATTCTTTGAGGACAATTTAAAAAGAATCTCAAAGATATTTTGAAGCATTTGCAGCATTATTGGAATCCTTTTGTCCCAGTCTTTCTCCTGTGCAATCCATCCTTCACAGCTGCCAACATGATATTTCCAAAAGCATAGGTTGATCATATTATTCTCTACTCAAGAAGCTCCGTTGAATCATAGTTGACTTTAGGATTTGATGGACTTTTAAAGATGTCATAGTTAGAATCCTAGCTACGTTTTTAGGCTTAAAGCATACCAATGCTGGGAAAGTTATTATTTTATCCTAGTGGCAATAGAAAATTTTTATGTGGCCCTGACAAGTTAACCTTGTTCTTTCTTTTATCTTCTTATGGGGAATCAATTAATGAGCACTTATTAAGTGTCTACTATGTCCTAAGCACTGTAATAGGATCTGGGGATACGAAGATGAAAATGAAACAGCCCCTGCCCTGTAGAAGGAGTTTACATTCTATATGGGGAAAAATGTTTATAAGTATATACAAAAATATACATTTATAAATCTATGCAGAAATAAATGAAAAATTTTTTTGAGGAAAAGACTAGCGACTGGGAGTAGGGTAGGGTAGGAATAACAAAAGGCCTTATGTAGCAGTTGCTGTTTTAACTAAGCATTGATGGGAAGGGAAATACAAAATGAGATGCAGGAGAGAAGCAGTGTCCACTTTTGAGACTCTGAAGAGAAAGGAATTCTCTGTTAAGCTAGAGTGCTAAGTAGACAAATTAGCACTTCTCTAGAAGTGTTAGGTCCTTAAAAACTTTTTTGATTAAAAAAAAGATTCTTTGAAAACTAAAGTGGCTCTAGTTGGTGGAATGAAAGGCATTGTCAAACTATGCAGTCATTCGGTCAACAAGATCTTAGTAAGAGCTTATTTCATGACAAGTACAGAGCTAAATGGTGAGGTTACTAAGAAAGGCAAACACAGCCCCTGCCTGCCCTCAGGGGCTTGATAGTCTAAAGGGCAAAGAACTAGTATAGATGTATGCAAGATCTATTCAGAGAAAATGGAGTAATGGCTAGGGGTAGAAGAGACAGAGGTTTTCAGTAGGCAAAGTTACTGCAACCAGAATTGAAAAGGTATTCTTATTATAGTTTATGAAAAGCCAATGTTCTATTAATTAAAATTGCCTTTTAGAGTGGGTAGGTACTAGATTAGCATATGCCTAGTTTATTACTTTAAGTTTGTATCACTTTAGGTCTAACTGATAATTCATAATGTTTTAATAGAGCAAGGGTCCTCAAACTTTTTTGTATCTTGGATTCCTTTGGCAGTCTGGTGAAGCCTGTGGACCCCTTCTCTGAATGTTTTTAAATGTATAAAATAAAATGTGCAGGATTAGAAAGGAAATCAAATATATAGCTCTCTAGTTATCAAAATATTTTTTAAGAACTTCACAGGTACCAGGTTAATGGCTCCTTTAATAGTTACCGTCCCCCAGAGAAAAATACAAGTATTTAGATTGTATGGTAATCTATGTACTCTAGTGGGATGGAACATACAGTGAATAACAAGACATTGCTGTTTGCTTGGTGGGCAGCTACCTTAAGTTTAAAATTGTATTTTATTGTAAGCTTAATTGTAAAAAAATGACAAGCAAAATGGGACAAACTCTTATCCTCAACCAAAGCAACAAGCAAACAAGGAAAAATGCTTTTGTCCTGAAACCCCTTTCAGGTCTGGTCAGAATTCTGCCTGCCTTGGCTCTGTTTTCTTTCTTTCCCCCTTCTTTTCTTATACAATTATAATCATTGTTCATATGGTTCTTGTTTTAGTGATTTCCCTTTCTATGACTTTGTATAGATTCTTCCGCTTTTGCTTTTATGCCTCATATTTGTTGTTTCTGTGTACCACAATATTACCCTTAAAGATTTGCTTGGGGTGCTAAGGTCAAGTGGCTCACCTAGGGTCAAACAGCTAGTATGACAGAAGCAGTTCTCTAAGACTATTAGTTGTTAAGCATGTTCAGACCTTTGTTTGTAGAGGGAGTTTTTTCATTAGGAATTGCCTGCACCAGTGTCTCCTCTACGACCCCCACTCCCCACTCCAAATATATTCATTCCCTCTATATAAGTAAACTAGTTTATTAGATGTTCTAAAAATGATAAGAGTATAGATGCTGTTTGTAATTCTTTTAATCCCCCTTTTCTTATTAAGTTATTCAATCTCCATACATTTATCAAATATCTTATGTACCAGGTGATGGTCATACAAAGGCAAAGCGACAATGCCCGCCCTCAAAAAGTTTACATTCTTTTTTAAAAAATAATTAATTTATTTGTTTTCAGTTTTCAACAATTACTTTCATAAGTTTTAAATTTTCTGCCCCTCCCACCCTCCTCCCTCCCCAAGACGGCATGCAGTCTTATGTGGGTTCTACGTATACACTCTTATTAAATATACTTTTACATTTGTCATGTTACATAGAAGAATTGAAATGAATGGGATGAACCATGAGAAAAACCAAAACAAAACATAACGTAACACAAGAGAAAATAGTTTGCTGCATTCATTGCATAGTTCTTTCTCTGAATGTGTATGGCATTTTGCATCAAAAGTCCTTTGGGAATATTTTAGGTCCTTGCATTGCTGTGAAGGGCTAATTCTGTCAGAAACAGTCCTCGCACACTATGGCTCTTATTGTGTTCTCCTGGTTCTACTCATTTCACTCAGCATCAGTTCATATAAGTAAAAGTTTACATTCTAATGGGAGAGAAAGTAGGCATATATGTAGGCATATGGAAGACAGTAAAAGAGTAGGAGGGTTAAACTAACCCATCATGTAGCAATGTCATGGGGGATGAGAGTGGATATCATGATGCAGGGGTGTGAACTCTGCCTCTGAAGGGTCCTCTTAGAAGCCAAACAAACATATTCCCCTCAGTCTGCCACTGATTGCTATGTTATTAATTTTTTTCTTACCATTGGGTGCAAAAGTAGTATATTGGTATATTCTCATAATATTCCATAAATTACTTAAAACATAAATATTTTCCTCCATTAATCAATGAATTAGTTCTAAGCCCTTTGGAAAAGCATGGGAAAGAAGAAGTTATTGACTAGGATTCCTTATACCCACCATCCCCCCCCCCCCCAGTTCCTTGAATATCATCACAGTTCAACAAAGCAGCTTTCTTCAGAATATAGATAACTCAGATGCTCTCAGAATAATAT
Source organism: Bettongia penicillata ogilbyi (assembly GCA_023548195.1). Lineage (NCBI taxonomy): Eukaryota > Metazoa > Chordata > Mammalia > Diprotodontia > Potoroidae > Bettongia > Bettongia penicillata. The sequence continues at coordinate 6,217,656 of JAJHZJ010000065.1, forward strand.
TTTGCTTACCTCAAAACTATCAATTAACTGATTTTTTCCACAAAATAAGATAAAACAATTCATTTTTTGTCTAGAATGAAATATAGCTAAACTCAATTTCCCTCAGGAATTTTCTTTCGTATATCTTCTCCAAAGAATATATTCTCCATACATTATCCTCTCCATAGTCAATAAACTTGTTCTCAAGAAAAGCAGCAAGGTCCATATACTCTTAAGTGCTGCAAAGACACCCTTTCTAGCCTATTCCAGTTAGCTATTAGTTCCCAAGTTTCTTTCTTACCAAAACTTACTGTAATAGTATCTACATTGTGGGAGAGGTTATGAAAGCTGGGGTTACACCAGTCAGTTTTTTTGAGGAGAAGACAGTGGCAACTAGGACAACAAAGAAAAACCCTTTTGCAGAAGGTAGCACTTGAACTGATTCAGGAAGGTTCAACAAAACTCAGGGAAAGAAAGATGGAGATGAGGAATGAATGCATTCCAGTATATAATTTGTGCAAAGACGCAGCAAAAAATCCTTTTTGACAGAACCATAGGGTTTTGGAATTAATATGTAATAAGCCTGGAAAGTTAGGTGGAGGTTAGCTTATGAAGAGCTCTAAATGCTAAATGATATAGTTTTTATTTTCATCTAGAGGTGGTAGGGAGCCCCTGGAACATATTGAGTAGAGGGAGTGGAAGAGGTCAGACTTTTACTTTAGGAAAATCACTTTGGCATCTGTATGAAGAATAGATTGGAGTCGGGGAAAAATTCATTTTATATCAGAACCTTTCCATGCTTCTCTGTGTTCTTCAAATGCATTGTTTCTCATAATGTTGTAATATTACATTATATTTATGTACTGCAGTTTATTTAGCCATTCCACAATGGATTGGCATCTACTTTGTTTCCAGTTCTTTGCAAAGTAGCACAAAAAATGATGCTACAAACATTTTGGTGTGGATGGATGATTTTTTGCTAACAAGAACCACCTTGGAGTATAAACCTGGTAGAGGAATTCTGAATCAAAGGGTACGAAAATTTTAGTCACTGATTCAAGATTGCTTTCCAGAATGGTTGTATTGATTTATAACTCAACCAACGATATGCTAGGGTGCCTATCTTTCCACAGCCTCTCTGACGTTGACGCTTCTCATGATGTTTGTCTTTTTTTCCAATTTGTTGGATATGAAGTGAAACATTATGATGGTTTTGATTTGAATTTCTCTTGTTATTAATGATTGGAACATTCTTTCATTGTTTGTTACTAGTTTACCTTCTTTTAAGAACTATCCAAATCCTTTGATCTCTTATCTCCTGAGGCATGACTTTTAGATATAACTATGTGTGTGTATGTATGTATATACAAACAGACATGCATACATATCTCCTTATTTGTCTGTGTATCTTATCCTTGTCTGGGATACGTGTTACAAATATTTTTTTCTTGTTTACTCCCCTTATTAACCTAGACCCATTAGTTTTGTTGGTGTGGACGCTTTTCAATTTCATGTAAACATGAGGAACTATGATCTTTTGTAACTGCCTTGTGTGATTAAGAATTCATCTTCTGCGTATAGCCATGAAAGGTGTAGGATCTGTTTCTCTTCTAATTCTTTAATATTAGGGTTATGTAACTTTTTAAAATTTATTGTGAAGCATGGAGTAAGATGTTGGTCTAAGCATAATTTCTGTCAGACCACTTGTCAGTTTTCCAGCAGTTTTTAAAAAATCAAATAAGCTCTTTCTTAAATAATTTATATTTTTGGATTTAATGAACATTGTTATTGAATTCCATTGCTTCTGATTCTCCCTTGTCTAGACTGTTCCTTTGATTGATTGTTCTATTTTTTTAGCCAGTACCAAAAGGTTTTCATGCCTGCTACTTTTTAATATAGTTTGATATCTGGAAGTACCAATCGCTTTCTTTCCTACCTTCTCCTCCCCTTCCCCCCTCATTATTTCCCTTGATATTCTAGGTCTTGTGTTCCTCCAAATGAATTATATTATTTTATTGAGTTCTGAATAGTGTCCCTCTGATAGTCTGATTTGCCTCATTTATTTTTAACAAACAGAAAATTGTAATGACTCAGAGCAAAGCAATTCTGTAATAGACTTGCTCAATTAAATTTAAAATGTGATAGCAAGTGTCATAAGACATTCTATTATTAGGGAAAATTTTGTAGGTCAGAGCTTTTGAATTATGGGCAAAATGGAATTTGTATATATTTCATCCTAACTTCTCTTCCTTGGGCACCTAGGTGGTGCAGTAGGTAGATGCCAGACTTAAAGTAAGGAATAGTTTGAATCTGGCTTCAGACACTTCCTGTGTCTAGCTGTGTGATCTGGGGCAAGTCATTTAATATTGTTTGCCTCAGTTCCTTATCTGTAAAAATGAGCTGGAGAAGGAAATGGCAAACTGCTGTAATATCTTTGCCAAGAAAACCCCAAATGGGTTCACAAAGAGTTGGACATATCTGCACAGCAGCAGCCTCTTTTTCTTAAGAGATGTCTGCTTATTAAATTTTTTTGATTGGACTTTTGATTTCACTACTGTAGGGGAGCTCTGGGTGAGGAATCTTATCAGTGCAAGTCAGTACCTTTCTATAATATAATACAGTTGTGTGGGACATTGACACCTTAAATAACTTGTCCTTGGATATATAGACAGGATATACCATGGGTGGTACATTTCTCAACCTTGGTCTTCCTGGCTCTGAAGTCAGCTCTGTATGCCCTTCTTGAATATGCATCTCTGGTTAATTTTTCTTAACTTATCTCTAGTCACTTTACATCTAACGATACAATCGCTGGTCAATCTTTATCTGTGCTTTAGTAGGGGTTTCTGTGAACACACCCTATATACTTTGTTGGTTTTCTTCTTTTGCTAATTCATCTGTCTACACGACTTCCTCTCTTTCCCTCCTTACCTATTATACCTAATTCCAACCCATCCTTCAGAATTCAGCTCAAGTGACACCTCATTTGTTCATTCATTCAACAGATTTTTATCAAACACAGTCATTGCTGTTGAGGAGCATAGAAGAGTGAGGGAAATAAGGCATGTATATAATTAATCATAATACAAAATAGAATAAAATATGGGCAGATGTTAAAGATTAGTTGGAAGAAGAGAACTCATGGAAGAAGAAAACTCATGGAAATCATGGAAGACTTCATGAGAAGGTGGTCCTTGCACTGACCTTGAAGGAAAGAAAGGATTTCAACAGGAGGAGATGGAAGAAATCTCTTCACGTAGCCATGAATCCATTTTAACCACGTGTGGAGGAAGGGGAGGCCCCTCTGGGTTTGGAGAATGGCTCAAAGTGCAGTTTGACTGGAATATAGAGTTAATGATGGAGAAAAGCGTAAAATAAGGTTGGGAGAGGAGAGTAGAAGATCTTGAATTCCAGGCTAAGAAATCTGTTTTCTCTTATCCGAAAGGAGCCACTGACATTTTTTGAGTGGGAAAGTGGTAGAATTGGATCTATTATGAGGGTTTTGTTTGTTGGTTTTTGATAGTTGTGGAAGTATCTGTTAGAGAAGGAAGTATATCCTTGTCACAGTCTTCCAACAAAAGCCATTCTCATATACACCTGTTATTGAAAACCACTCTTTTTACTCCTTTGCTGATCACGGTGGTGACCAGCATACTTTCTTTCAGGACTGGGAATAATGTCTATTTAAGAGACAGACAGTATAAGTGGGCCATTCCATAAGTCTGTATATAAAATGATTTTTAGGTAATGTGAATTTGCCCCTACTTGCCCACTTCACTGAGCCTACATAACAAAGGCATACACAAAATAATACTTTAATACAAATCATAAAGTGTAGACAAATTAAATACTGTACCATGATAAACAGAACTATTAAATGAAAGGCAGAGTTAGTGATCAAGTGCATATAATACTGTACAATAAAGTTAACACAGATGTACGGTATATTACCCTTCTCTACCCCCTGTACCTAGCTTTTATCACTGGTTGACTTCACAACTTATTTTATGATGGTTTGAGAGATGTTTGGACAGTGGATCCCTTTCCCCTCTTCTATATCTGACAACAGCCAGCAATGTTATCTTCAACTAGTCTTTGCAATTTTAAAAATCTTGAAGTATTTAAATCCATCTTTTCAACATAAGAAAAAAATTCACTCAAATGATGAAATGCTTCTGCCACCTATTTCACTATGAACCGCTTTTGGTGTGACCTCGGATTCTGAAGCTTCCCTTTCTTCTTCAGCAGTCTTTGCAGCTAGCAACTCAATCAGATCCACCTTTGACAGTTCTTCTCCATGAGTCTCAGTCATCTCCACATCATTCTACTTTGAGTGCCAGTTCTTGTGCTAACTTTACAGTCTCATTACTCCCTTCTTTGGAAGTTTCTTTCTAATTAAATCCATGAAAATTGGGAACACATTTCAAAAATGCTTTTTTCCCCAAACTCTCTTTATACATGTTTCTGTTGCATCTTCCCACACCTTTCAGAATTCTTTGCATAAATTCGAATTTGTTTAATATGAATTTACATAAAGTGAGAACTGTCTATACTCAACAGAGAAACTTACTGCTGTCCAGAGTATTGATGATGATTATGATAAAGAGAAACTAGTGAGAGTATAGAAGGTAATGGAACATTTAGGATATGGAGAAATAATTTAGCTACAGTGTGACCTACTCAAGTATGTTCATGAGTTCCTACATGAGGTAAGACTTTCAGCTAAAAATTCTTGCATTTTAAATGCTTTGTAACCACTGAAGATTGAGTGAGGCAAAAATTTCTTCTGTCCTTTTGTCATGTATTGAAAAAAACCTCATAGATTATTTAACATATCCATTGGGTTGGGAGGGGTTGGACTTGAATAACTCACTCATACAATAAATGGAAAAGGTTCATGCAAAATAGAAAAAGTGGAGAGGTAGAAGTGGGGAATACTGCTAGTTCTGGAGTCACGGGATCTACTCTGGACGCTGCCACTTGTTACCTATGTGATCTTGGATAAGTCATTCTTTCATCCAATGACCTCAAATATGGATCTAGATTGATACTATAGATGTCATAGGATGATTAAACATGCCTTTCCATAGCCTTTTTTCCCACCTAAAGTGTAAATCTATGAAACCTTATTTTAGTCACAACTGTGAAATTTAAATGAACCTGAAGGTTTATGAAGGGTAGAAAGAGGAAACATAATGCTCTTGTCCTCCAACAAATTTAAGCTTCTTGAGGCTAGAGACTATTTTTGCCTTTGTCTTTGTCATTTCCAGTGCCTGGCATATCTACAGCAGTCACTTAATAAATGCTTGCTGAAATGAAATGAAGTGACTTCCCTGATGTCACACAGGTAGTAAGTGGCAAAGTCGAGCCTTTGGCATCTAATAGAGCTTTGGCATCAGGCACTCTAAATGAGTACCTGAAAAGGCCTTAGCCTAAAAGGACCAAGGTCTCCCACTGCATCTTGGGCCATTTCCGGTCATCCTGATGAATATCTGGTCACTGGTTCCAGATGGCTCTGGAAGAAGAAGTGAGGTTGGTGACCTGTACAGCCCTCCTCCACTCAAATCAAAATCATCTGCAAGTCATGTCATCATTTCCTTGATGTATGTGGTCCCCTTCTAAAACAAAGGACAAACACAAGCAAGATGCTAGAGTAGGAGTTCTTAACCTGAGGTTCATCAACTTATTTTTTAAAATAAATACTATGATAAACGTTGCAACATGATTGGTTTCCTTCATAACCATATGCATTTTATTTTATTCATTTAAAAACATTATTCTAGGAAGAGATTCCATATCTTTCACCAGGATGTCAAAGGGATCCATGACTCCAAAAAGATGACGTTCCTTGAAGAATAGCAAACCAGCTCTGTTAGAATGGACATGTCTATTGGCTGAGAAGTAGATTTCAAAAAGGAAAAAAACCACCCGGGGCAGAAATATGTATGTGTAGAACTCGAGGACTGATCACTGGCATGAAAGATCATGAATTATATTGAGTGATTAGTTTTTTTTTTTTTGTTGCGACTTTAATTTGACCAATAATGCATAACATGATTATAGATCTAGAGTTGGAGTGTAACCCAGGAGAAACCTGAGGAGGAGGCTGGGATAGAATGAGTTAATAGGGATGGTAGGCAGCATAGCGAAAAGATTACTGGCTCTGGGGTAACAGGACATAGGCTTCAGGCTCGACTTTGCCACTTACTACCTGTGTGACATCAGGGAAGTCACTTCATTTCATTTCAGCAAGCATTTATTAAGTGACTGCTGTAGATATGCCAGGCACTGGAAATGACAAAGACAAAGGCAAAAATAGTCTCTAGCCTCAAGAAGCTTAAATTTGTTGGAGGACAAGAACATTTACATAGATGAGCTTTTGCCAAGTTTAATACCAAATAAAAAAAAATTTTTTTGAGAAGGTGATGAAGGAAGAGTGCTAACAATTATGGGATTTGAAAAGGTCACATATTGCTGGTGCATTGGATATTAGATAGTGGTGTTGGACCCGGAGTTAGGAATACCTGAGTTCAAATCCAGCCTCATGCTAGCTGTGTGAACCTGAGCAAGTTGCTTAAATTTGCCTCAGTTTCCTCACCTGTATAATGGAGATAGTAATAGGACCTGCCTCCTATGGTTGTAAGGATCAAATGAGATATTTGAATATAGTAAGTGCTATATAAATGTTAGGGATGATGATGATCATGTGACACTTGAAATGAAGACATTATATTAAATGATCTTTACAGTCCTTTGCAGATCCAAATCTATTCTCAGTATTCTTACCAATACTATGTTAATGGGAATATCCAAAGGACCACATTGAGATAAATGGTCCCATTGATCGATTTTATTTTCTGCTGGAAATAAAGACTTGGAAAATAATGATAGTTCTTACATTGTGTCTTGAGGTTTATAAAGCACTTTATGTATCTAAGGGGGTAGGCTACAGTATAATCCCTATTTTAGAGATGAAAACACTAGTAGTTGACTTGTGTGTAAATGTTCAAAACAGCAAAGTTTCCACCCTGTCTTACTCTTGTTCATCTTCTAAGTTCTGTGACTATCATTTCAAGTTATAATAGGATCATAGAACTAGATCTTAGGGGGACTTTAGAGGCCATCTACTCTATCCCCCTATTTAAAAGATGAGCAAACTGAAGCTCAGTTAAGTGACATGGCAAAGATAGAACCATGGATTAAAGATTTTCTGTTTTCTTTATTATGCTATGTTGACTCTTTCTGTGACCTCAACTTTTTCTTAATGGGATAATAATTACATATAAAAAGTCTTTTATGCTTCACCAATCACTTGACATACCAGATCTCCCTGTATCCTAGCAAGAACCTTGTGAGGCAGGTTTTTTGTTGTTTCAGTTGTATCTGACTCTCTTGATCCCATTTGGGAATTTCTTGGCAGAGATCCTGGAGTGGTTTGCCATTTCCTTCTCCAGCTCATTTTACGGATGAGGAAACTGTGGCAAACTGGGTTAAGTAACTTGCCCAGGTTCGCACAGCTCCTTAGTGTTTGAGGTCAGATTTGAATTCAGGAAGATGAATCTCTCTGACTCCAGGCCCAAGTACTCCATCCCCTGAGCCACCTAGCTGCCCTGTGAGGCAGGTGATCCAAGTATTTTTTTTTCTTCAGAGGTGAGCAAATAAAACCTCAGAGAAAAGTTGTCATTTGTTAAAGGTTCTACAACTAGCTAATGGTGGAGATGCCACTTGAACTGAAGAATCTTTCTGATTTCAAGTCTTAATTCTCTTTCTGTTCCACCCTACTGTCCATTATAGGAACTAAAAATTAAAAAGACTGAAAATATTTGATATACAGCTAAGTTTCAGTTAGTGAAAACAATGAGTCCTGAAGTGGTTGCATGATTTGAATCCACATGTCGTTGTTTTGTTGGGCTGGAGTCAGTGATTGTGTTTTACATATTTGTCACTTTGATCAGTGTGAATTTGAGATCATATAACACTTCACAGCATTCATTATTTATACCAATCAAGATCTAACTGTATACATAGATACATGTTACATATTACATCTATAAAATCATAAAACCTTAGAACAATGGTAGCATATGTAGAAACCTTATAATTGAGGAATCTTGTGTTCTCTGCCTCTCAAATGCTCTATTGGAAAGATGACTGGATTTGGGTAGAAATTGGTACTGGTCTAGTTGAATAAAACATTGTATCTATACTCTGAGGACCTTGGTTCAAATTCTACCTTCAATATGTTCCATTCCAAAAAACATATATTAAGCACCCACTGAATGCTGGGCACTGTGCTAAGTGCCAGGGATACAATTGATAAAAAATAGGAGCTTACAATCTAAAGAGGGAGACAAGACACAAAAGGAGTAGGAAAGTGAAAGGAGATGCCAGAGGTATCTGGTGCAGGGGCATCTTATAGCTGGAACCAGGCAGAGTAGTGGATGCACAGTGGAGTGAAGTGAAGTCCAGGTTCTGCCCTCTGTAAAGGCAATTGTTTGATAGTTCACCCTCCAGTCCTGCAAAAGGGAGAGGAGGAGGGAAGTCTTGTCAGTCAAGGAGGAGAGTCTTGTTCCTGGAGTTAAAACCAAGCAGAGCAGCAGATGCAGAGGAGGAGCAGAGAGGAGTACTTAGTTCTTCATCTCAGTTTTCTTATCTGTAAAGGAGGGGATTGGACCTTTAAGGTTCCTTTAAGCTGCAATTTGATGATCCTGTTATATTTAGTATCTGTGTCACCCTAGGCAAGTCACTTCAACTTCCTAGTTCTTGGTTTCTTCCCATAATCAATGAAGTGTTAGAACCAGGGAGTTCTTAGATTTCATCCGGCTCTAAAGTCCAATATAAGATCCTGTGATTCTAACCTACAAAAATAACTACTGCCATCAAGCTCACTTAGACCCTTCAATTTGGAAACAGTTCTTCTGTTTACCCAAATCAATTCTTAGGAGAAATAGCCCAAGGACTCTTCCCATAATTATATGGATTCCATTCACAATGCCCAACTTGATGAGTTACGCTTTGTTTGCCAAAGTTGTGTTGGCGTTTTTTCCAAAGTTCAGTGCCCAGAATTGACAACTAAACACTGACTATATATTGAAATAATGCAGAATTTTTCCTTAACATCATTTTTAAAGGAGCAATTTCAGGAATGTTTTTACTCTTGTTTCTAACTTTTTCATCTTTTTCTGTTTTGCTGGTCACTGTGCGCTAATGGTTCATGAGAAAAAGGATGGGAAATGCTATCCCCCCGTAGGCTGTGGCTGCCTTAGGACTAGTCAAGTCCAGTTGTGTCAAAGAAAGGTGAAATAAACCAAACCAAAAGCAAAACAAACTCCTTAACTTCTTGTTATCTAAGGCCTTGTTCGTGTTACCTCTGCCTTTCTTTTCCCTATTTCAAACCCTCATAGGCACCTTCTCTTAGGCTAGTCATTCAGAGTTAGCTATACTAATATCTATTTCCAGAAGTGACGCTATGAAAAATTCTCTTGGCATTACTAAGCCTGCAATACAAATGAGATAACTGAAGCACATGGGTAAATTGAATAACTTGTCCAAGGTCAACCATGACTCAAGTGGGTGGAACTGGAATTTATATAACTCTCTCTTCCTCTCGCAAAGTTAAAAATGGAGGCAAACTTCCTTGAATTCCACAATATTGCCCTGGCTTTTGACTTCTGACCCTAACTGATGTGTCACTGAAATATTGCTCTTCTAGGGCATAAGTCATCCTCAAAGAGCCACTCACAGGATACCAGTCAGGGATGCTAACTAATTTTTCTGGTCTATGTGAGGCTTGAAATAATTCTTCCCTAATTTTATTTTTTCCTATGCACCATAGAGCAAATGCTTTGTTTCTAGAATTAGATGCATATCCAGTGAACAGTGATGCTTTGCAGCTGGTGCCATTTTTTTGGATAAATAATCAACTTTCCTTGTCACTTTGGAAGGTGACATCATGCCTTTTGGAGCCAAGGCCTTCCCACCTTGGATTTATGGAGACTTAAGCATATGGGTCAAAGAATCAGGCTTGTCCTAACAGGTATAGAATGTGCTTAAGTTAATGAGGGTAGGTGTGTTATCATTTGAATTACTGTGTTCTCTAAATATGTTTGGGTGTGAAAATACTTTGAAAATCCTCATTTAACAAAGTCCTAGTAATTTTTCCACTTACAAAAGCTATTTTTCTGTCTGTCTGTCTCTTTTTCTCTGTGTCTCTCCATCTCCTTCTCTCTCTCTCTCTTCCTCTCCCTCTCCCTCTCTCTAGCGCAGGCCCACATTTCTTACATTGGACTGGGTTGACAGGTTAAGTAACTTGCCCAATGTCACATAGCCAGTATATATCAGTACTTGAACTTAGGTTGTCCTGACTATGAGGCAGACTGTCCTATAATTTCTGGACATTAAAGGCATATCTTATTGGAGAAAAAATTAAACACATTCTTACTCAAGGTTCCAGTTCTCTTTTTTCCCTGAGGCTTTTTTCTTATTCAGAATGTATCAGTGATTTTAAAAATATTTGATCTCTTTTCTTCATATTTTCTTCCTCTTTGGAGCTAATCTAAGACTTACAAGGTCTTCAATGGAAAGGTCATTATTTCAGGACACTCTTTTGGTAGGTGTTACATTGTACTTAATAAACCCCAGTATTAGTATCATCACAGATCTAGTTGTGTAAGGGACTTAGAGGCCATCATATATAACTCCCTCATTTTATAGATGAGGAAACTGAAGTTAGGGAGATTAAGTGAAAATAAGAGATAGAGTCAGGATTTGAACTCATGTCCTCTGATGGAAGGAATCAAAATTTTTTCTCTTGTACTATAAAATAAATTTTTCCTGAAAAGTAAGGTATAGTTTACTAATAATTTCAGCCCAATATCCTATCTTCCCCTTTTCCATTATAACCAACATGTAGTACTTGCTGGGCCAGTATACAAAAAATAGTTACTATTTTCTAGAAGTTTATAGGCTTCTATCAGTGCCAAAAAGTATTTTCCTCTCTCTTCAGTGTTAAAATACATTCTCATTAATGTGTCAAAGTAGCAAGAACCTTAGTATAATAATAGACTCTACTGTAATTACATTAGACCTTCCGGCCCCATGTGGAGGAGTTTTAGGATCTGAAGCTGAAAATTGCATTCAGACTATCATATCAGAGTTTTCAAGCACAGGCTTGAATGAGTTAATAGTAGGGGGAGGGGGAGCTACATTCTCCTATATTGTATCTTTTAAACTTTTCTGCACACTTTGGGGAGTAGCATTTCACTTAATGAGGTTCCCATTGAGAAACAGTATTATTACCATGCATAGAACCTACCAAGAGAAACATAAATTATATCATTATTTTTTACATCATCATTTAATTTTCTTTTCTTGTGTTTTGGACAAGTACCAATTGGATTGACCTAAGTTGAAATGCTCCTGAGGTCATTTCCTGGCTGTTTTTAAATGGAGCTAATTTTAACCATTCCCTAATAAATTTGAAACTAAAAGACATAGCTAGACAATTTACTGTGGGTAGAAATTTTCATCTCTTTCAAGGATTCTTTTTATGTGGAACCTAGAAGTGAATACTAAATAGTAATTATAATATTGTTTCTCTTAATTTGGGCAATAAACAATTTTCTTACATAGTTGTTTCCTTTTTATGAGAATGTTGAGCCTGGATGTTAGAGTATTATATTCTTACATGAGGATGTCTTGTGAGTAAACCTTTCTAGAATTTTCTTTCTCTTTAGTTTTAGATTCTTCATGAAAGAACCTTGAACAGATGTTGACAGCTTGTAATTTAATACATTATTTTCTACATTCTCTTTCAGTTTGATTAATAAGCTTAAGCCTGGAATTATTAAGAAGATCAATCGTTTATCTACACCAATAGCAGGTTTGGTAAGTAAATTCTTCAGACCTAGTTTTCTTTTTATCTTAAGTACAAGTCAGTTACAGGCAGGCTGTTTTATATGAATCTGTCTTAAAAATAAGGCTTTAAGGATCTATCTCAGGAATTTTTATTTTATTTTTCTTGAGTACCTATCTTTTCCTCCCTCTTTTCTGGGAGTTCTTCATTTTCTCTTGATTTTTCATCTTGATTAATTTCATTCCTCCCTTTAATTCTTTTCTTTGTCGTCACCGTTTACATGGGATCTGAGATTTCATCAGAGTAGGAAACTCCCTGACTGGGAAACTTTTCCCAAATTGTATGTGCAGATGACTCACTTTAACTTAAAGTCTCAGAAAATTGCTTTGGGCATTGATTTATTCATATGCATAAGAAGTATAGGACTCAAACCCAGGTTTTCTTGACTCCCAAAACTGACCAAGTCATTATGTCTCATTACCCGTATCTGTTCACATTTTTGCTTTTAGTGCATTTTACTTGAAGCAATATTTGCAGTGTTAGTAGTTATTGACCCCAGAAATACGGCACCATTAGCTGTACAGTATGTGCTGCTTAGTTCTTACATAATAACACATAATAACAATAATATTCCATATTTATCTAGCGTTTTAAGGCTTATCAAGTGCTTTTCTTGTAACATCCCCTGATTGTTAACTCTGGTAGAACATGTAATTTTCTTATCATTTTATAGATGAGGAAACTGAGGTTCACTGAATTTAAATGACTTGCCTATGGGTAATCAGTACTTTACAAGACCCACAGAAGTGTGTCACTGAGGTGACAGAGTGTATTGTAGGAGCTGCTGTTTCACTTTTTTTTGCGTTACAGGTATCTTCAGGTAATTTCTCACATGTCCTAGATGCAATCTTTAATACCTTCTCCTCTTAGAGCCTTGATTCCTTATCTGTGCATTGAAGGAATTTCACTCGAATCACACATTCTTAGACTGAAGTCAGTGAACTTGTTTTGAAAAAAACCTTTATTTCACTGTATTTCAGTACACTGTTGGGTGATGCAGTAGATAGAGTGCCGGGCTTGGAGCCTCAGACGCTTAGTAGCTATGTTACCCTAGGCAAGTCACTTAACCTTGTTTGTCTCATCTGTAAAATAAGTTGGAAAAGGAAATGGCAAACCACTCTAGTATCTTTCCGAAGAAAACTCCAAAAGGGGTCATGAAGAGTTGAACATGACTGAAATGACTGAAAAACAATATTTCAGTAAAATTGGTTTCCTTGTAATTCTGTGTATTCTACTTAGGCTTTACCAGACTTCCAAAGGGGTCCATGACATAAAAAGAGGTTAAGAATCCCTGGGATCAATGAAGTTCTTCCTGTTTTAAATTTTAAGTTCTACATGTCAATGATTCAACACAAACTCTTTTCAGGGTTCTTGCATGCCAAGAGGATATTAACACAGTCAATAATGTCTTTGTAAATGAAAGAAAATTTGTAATTAAAGATAGAAAGCTGACAAGTTTCAATAAGCCATAAATCCTTTAAGAATAAGATGTCAACCTCTTTTTAGTTTTGTTAACAAATGGTGAATTACAATAGTGGAAAGTGATATGTAATATCACTTTGAACCATTATGTTGTGTAGCCATTTTTAAGGTATGCCCTTTGTAGGCAGTTGGATTTAATGTTTCTTTGGAAGGATCTGTTGTCCAAAGACAGAGTATGTTAAAAAAAAAATCAGGCATCAAGGGTTTAGCTGGGAAGGAAGTTAAAAAAATCAGCTTACCCAAATATTAATGTTCAAGGTAATAAAATGGTTACATAAAATAAATTTTTTTATGCCACATTTTGGAAAATCCAGGCAACTTGTAATAAAATTCAGGCATCTTATACTTTCCTGTCAAAGTACTTACAGATGCTAAGTGTAGGCTCGTTTAAAGGTAGAAGTGCCAATGCTGCTGAAACTCACAGGTGGTCTGGAAACCTCATCTTAACATTGTGGTCAAGAATTAGTTTGGCTCAGGGTGCCTGTTACTGGGGAAAACTTTGTTTAATACAGTAGTGGTAATGGAGATGGCAGCCTTGGGACTCCATATAACTCCTCAAGGAGACATAACAGTCTGCTTCCCTTCTAGCCTTGGTTATCATGATGTTGCTAAGTTTTAATATTCTTTGCTAAAAAGAACCTAGAAATAAATACTACACATTGAACACAGTACCATTTCTCTTAATCTGGGTAACCAAGCTGTTGTTTCATAGATCTTTGTTCCTTTATGCGAGAAAACTCAACCCAAATAGGATGTTATTAAGTTCCAATTAAAGTCAAACATTTTGATGGTTTAAAAATTGACAGAACCCAAGTGAGTTAGTTGTGCGTAGTTACTATGTTTTTAAAGTCACTAAGCAGAATAATACTAACTTGATTAGTTAAGCTGAAAGAATTTGAGTTTTGGATTAGAGAATTTTCCATGCCGTGAAGGAATGACAGTCTAAATTTATTTGGAATTACTCAAATAGGTGAATCACTTTTTATAACTGAATTAATTCCTTCATTTTGAATTATGGGCATGATGCTCAGTAATTTCATGCATGGACTGCATGTGTTTTGATAAAATTAATCTCTGACCCCAAACTTTGCTGATTCTTCAGAATGTAGACCAGTGGAAGAAATATCCTACAGATTTTAGGATAGTTGCAAGTTTGGTTTATTTTTGGCCACTTGAGGTTTAAACTATAATCTTACCATTCTCTGATTAGACAGAAATATAACATTGGGAAATGTTTGGATTATAAAAATAAGATATTAAGTGTTCATATATGAAGCTGTGTACCGAAAATGCCACCTAAATCTTGCTTTCTATCTAGAAATTTAGAACAAATATTTTCCTAAATACTTTAATTTGCTAAGCATCTGTCAGCAAAGAATGTTCTCTCAAATTCACAAAACAGAACATTTTAAACAGGGGTTGGGAACCTGTGCCCTTCTAGATCCTTGGGTGCGGTCTTTTGACTGAGTCCAAGTTTTTTGTTCTGTAAAGTTTGGATTTGGTCAAAGGGTTACAGTTGAGGGCCTAGATGGCCACATATGGCCTCAAAGCTTCAGGTTCAAAAGAATGCATGTAAAGAGCAATGAAATAACCATAGATTTTAGAAGCTTTTAGAAGCCCAACCTTTAAGGCATAGCTCAAATGCCACCTCTTCTATGAAGGCTTCCATGGTTTGTCCTCATCTACCCAAGGTGGATTCTAAGTGTAGGCTTAGCAGAGCAGATAGCAGAACTTGTCACTTCTCTAGTTCAGGACACCATGCCCTTCTTAGTGCACTATTTTTGGCTCCTTTGTCACATTTTTGATCCATATTGAGTTTGTAGTCAACTAAAACCTCCATGGTTTTTCACATTAACTGCTGCTTTGCCATATTCTCACATATTTGTACTCATGACATTGATTTTTTGCACCCAAGCATGAAACTTGAATTTACACTTATAGAGTTTCATCTTATGAGATTTGGTCCTACATTTCAGTCTGCCAGTCTCTCTTTATTTTTTTTTGGATCCTAACTTAAATATTCAGTATGTTGACTGTTCCTCCTAGTATTGTGTCACCTGAAATTTTGATTAGACAAAGAAAAGTTTGGTTAGGAACTAGTGCTGTAAAAGGACAGATTCATATTGGTACCACCAGTCCATACATCTCCTTCCATAAACCACCACAAAGGCAAGGATTTGGGGTTTTGATCATTCTCTCTATTCCCTGTTTACCCCATTCTCTTTCTTATTGTTCTTCATATGTTTTACTCATGCTCAACTCTTTGTGATGCCAGCTGGGGTTTTCTTGATGAAGACACTGAAGTGGTTTGCCATTTCCTTTTCCAGCTCATTTTTCAGATGAAGAATTGAGATAAACAGGGTTAAGTGACTTGCCCAGGGTCACACAGCTTTCTGAGGCTGGAGTGAAACTCAAGTCTTCCTGACTTTAGGCCTGGCACTCCAGATATTTTTTTTTCTTTTGTATTTACTCATTCTGTCCACCTCCTTTCTACTCTTTCTCCTTCTCTATCCTTAATCTCTCTTTTCCTTCAAGGCTAGACCTTGTTATTTATTTTAACCTGATTTATTTCTGTATTCCATCATGGTAGGTAAGAGCCTGAATTGTTGCTTAAAGGGATGACTTGGTGGAGACATAACTTTGGGATTCTGGAGAGCAGTTCTAGCCTCCTGTCCTTCCTTGCCTGTATTTGTGTAAGAGAAGATAAGCAGGCAATAGGACTTCCTAAAAAGTATTCTCATTGAAATGATTCCAAGCTCTTTTGGCCTATACACCACCACTTAGTAGTTGCCCCTGGCTGTAATCTTGAGTTAGCATCTTATAGCCCTTTAGCAAAAAGGAATTTTAAAAATTATTATCTGACACTTTTAGAGGAGTTATGTGAGATTCTCATTCAAAATACTTTGGTAAATACTGCATGGGAACTGGCATCTACCACTTAAGCATTTCAGAAGATAGGCAATGTAGGTGAGAGAGTCCTTTCTTTCATGGGGCATCTGATATGTCAAGAGACAAATTACTATAATCTAAAATGATGTATGACATAATGATGATGATGATGACAATAATGATAGCTAACATTTTGCTTACTATTGCACTAAGCGCTTTACCATTATTATCTCATTTGACCCTTACAACAACATTGGGAGGTAGGTGCTATTATCATTCCCATCTTACAGTTTTAAAAACTGAGGCAGACAGAGATGAATGACTTGTCCTGGGTCACTCAGCTAGTAAGTATCTGAGGCTGTATTTGGATGTAGTTCTTTCTGACTCCAAACCCTGCCTATCTACTGCACTACTGAGCTGCCCCATGTTGGCACATGAAAAGGAAGTGGTCTTTTTTTTTTTTTTTTAAATTCAGAGAGGAAATTATCAATACATTATTCCTGCAGTCAGAAAGACCTGAGTTCAAATCCAGTTTCAGTGTGGGACAGTTTGACCCTGGGGAGGTTCCTTCACTCATCTCAGGGTTAAATGATGATGAAATGAGAGTATGTTTTTAAAAGTGCTTGACAAGCTTTGAAGCACTACTTAAGTGCCAGCTCTTTCTTTTCCTTCCCTTTCATCCTCCTCCTGCTTTCTCTTTCTCCTTCCTTTCTGTACTTTCTTCTTCTTGTTGCTTCTCTCTCATTTTTCTTCTTATTCTATAAGGAGACACTGAAGGGTTTTATTCATAGTGCCTTATGCCCCCCATCCATTAGAATAAGAGCATCTTGAGGGTGGGGACTCTGTTTTTGCTTTTTTTTTATATCCTCAGTGCTTAGCCCAGTACCTGGTACATTATAAATGCTTAATAAATACTTTTTGACTGACTGAAGAGGGATATTACTAGATTTATGCAAAAAGTAAGATAAATCGAGAAAAAAAATCAAGAATAGCCTTATGATAGACTATTGCTGTAGAGCAGACCAAATGGATGGTAATGATAACCTTTACTAGGACAGTACTAATGGGAATGCAAAGAAAAGTTATATTTATAAAAGCTTTGTGACAGAGACAGGATGTTTTGATAACTGATCGTCTATGAAATAGGAGAAAGAAGGAGGAATCAAATACATCACCATGGTTTTGATAGTGGGATTCCGGGTGAGGGGTAGTTTCAATGACAGAAATATTGAAGGAAGCAGAAAGAATAGGTTTTGATGGAGACCTAATATGTTAAGATTTGGGCATGTTGAGTTTGAGCTGCTACAGGGACATTTAGGTGGTGATATACTCTAAGTAGTTGGAGATATGAGTCTAGAGTATAGAGAGGGCATGCATAGAAATATGGATATGAGAATTATCTGCATGGAGGTGGAGGATGAAGGTGCAAGTAAATGAAATGATGAAGGGAGAATGTCTATTTTGTAGAGGGGAGGGCTGAAAACAGAACTGTTAAGAACATCTACGTTAAGGGGTAGCTGATGAACATTCAGGGAAGGAGACATATAAAAGGTGTAGCCCAGAGAGGTAGGGGAACTAAGAGTATGGTATTTC
Organism: Bettongia penicillata ogilbyi; assembly: GCA_023548195.1. Lineage (NCBI taxonomy): Eukaryota > Metazoa > Chordata > Mammalia > Diprotodontia > Potoroidae > Bettongia > Bettongia penicillata. Next base: position 6,235,513 of record JAJHZJ010000065.1, read on the forward strand.
ATAAGCCAAGGAATGAGAAAGTAAACTGAAGAGGGGTTATGAACTCCCTTAACCCCAAATGCCAATTGAATTTGGGGATATGAGGGTCACTGATAATTGGGAGATGAGTGGAGATGGAAGTAAAATTATAGATTCACAGAATCCTAACTCTAGTTCTGAAAGAGCTCATTGGAGCCATTTATTCCAAGGCCCAGAGATGTACATTGACTTCCCTAATGTCACACAGGCAGTAAATGGTAGCTCCAACATTCAAACCAAATTCTTTACAAATGGTTGATGAGAGAGTACGGATAGTGAGAAAGCAGAGGTGAAGAGGATAGACTACTTTTTAACAATTAAATTTCATTTTTTTCAGTCAGTGAAAATTTACCTTCTTTCCTTCTTCCTTTATTATTCCCCCAAGAAAAAAATAAAAGTAAGTCCCATTACAAATAGGTATAATCAAATAAAATAAATTCCTGCATTGACCATGTCCATAAAAAGTATCTATCTCAGTCTGCATTCTGAGCCTGTCAGGTAGGTAGCATGTTTGATTTAGAGTCCTCAGGCATTGTGATTGGTCATTGCGTTGATCACATTTCCTCTATCTTTCACAATTGTCTTTATAATTTTGTTGTTGTATAAATTATTCTCCTCGTTCTCCGTTTAACTCTATTACACTGTTTAAAAAATGTTTCTAAAAATTCTTTGTTTTATTGTCAGTTCTGATGGACCTTCTAAATTCCTCCAAAAAAAGAGAAAAAAACCCAAAAATCTTGCAACAAATACACATAGACTAGTGAGAAAAAGTGACATATTTGCCACTTTCTCAAGTTTCTGTGTCGTTCTGCATCTTGAGTCCATCACTCCTCTATCAAGGGCTGGGTAATGTGCTTCAACTTCAGAGTAATACTCAGTTCTTAAATCAGAGTTCTTAAATCTTTCAGTGTTGTTTTTTCTTTTCAATGTTGTTATTGTATAATTTTTTTCCTCCTGGTTCTACTTCTGTATTATTTATACTTATCTTCCCAAGTTTCTATGAGTTTTGTCTTTTTTGTAATTTCTTAAGACATCGTAATGTTCCATTAAATTCGTATATTATCCTTTGCTCAACTCTTCCACAGTTTATAGGCACCCACTTCTTTGCTATAACACATCACCGATATAATTTATTTTGCTACATATGAGTACTTTCCTTTTTTAAAAAATCTCTTTCAAGGTATAGGCCTAGTAGTATCCCTGGATAAAAAGATATGCATAGTTTACTGACTTTTGGGGCATGGTTCCAAACTTTCTTCCATCCTGCATGCTACTTCTTGTATAGGAACCTCCATATTCTTGCATGCACTATGTGAGTTTCATGCTTTGGATGCTCCCTTTCCTTCAGTACTTGGAATCTTCAGCTCAAGAATTATCTCCTACATGTCTTAAAAGTCCTTAGACTTCTAATATGTGAATGCTGTGCTAGTATCACTGTTATTTTGTTTCATTTGTTACATTCTTATTGTATGCCTGTTGGTTTTTTCCCAGTAAAATGTAAGTTCCTTGAGGACAAATATGGTTTTGTTCTTGTCTTTGACTAGTGCAGTATTTGGCATCTTAATAAATACTTGTTCAATTGAGATAGAAGTATTAGCTGTAGTCAAGGAATAGGAATCTCTCTCTCTCCCTCTGAGATGGGAGAGAAATTTGGACTATAAGGGAGCCAATGAAAGTAGAGTGAGTTGTTGGGTAGTGTAAGAGGTGAGGGCCCTGATGAGTTTGTGAAATTAGCTTGCTTTCCACGACTTTGTCTAGTGATAACAGTAGTCTGGGAGCAGAATTGGGCATATTGAGTTGTGGATGCCTATAACTAAGGAGAATGAAAGATCCAGATGGTTCCAAAGTCTTAGGCTGTCGTTAACTCACCCATTGAGTTATAACTCAAATGAAAACAGTAAAAATTTAGTTTTTTTAAAAAATCTGTTAGCCTGAAGGGGAAACTAAAAAGTCATGCTTCAGGATTGTTGGTTTTCCTTGGAAGGCTATGAAATAGATTTGTTTTTAATATAGCAATTTTCCTTAATTTGAAAGAATGGAAACTTGTTCACCTGTCTTGAAAATATTTTGGGTACCAATGAATTTCTATTTTACTATTCATTATGGTGCTTTTATGTCTGAATAGAAACTTAATAAGAATAATAAGCTGAATGTAACTGAGTAGGAATAGTTCTTACTTCCTGTAATTTACTTAGTAGTGCCTCTATAATTTATATGCTTTCTTTAGAAAATTAAATAAAGCAGTGTCTCTGAGGTTAGTATGCAAAAGAGAAGTCCAGCAACTCTCTTTAACCTTTTGCCAGCACCAATAGTTGCAGCAGATCCCTAAGGAGAGCCAGGGAGGAGCTAGTTGATAGCAAATAACAAAGATGGACAATTTTACAAGTTCTTGGTTTCTCAAGACTGACTGAATAAAGAATCTGTTCTTTGGCATAAACCATCTTTGGGGGAAAAATAAGTTTGTTAATTTATATGGTGGATTGAAATCAAGCTTCCTTTTTTAAAATAAAATTTATTTCCCCCCCTCAATTACATGTAAAAACAATTTTTCACATTCGTTTTTTTTTTTAAAGTTTTGAGTTTCAAATACTATTTCTCCCTCCTTCCCTTTGCTCCTCTTTGATGTGGTAAGCAAGTTGATATAGGATATATATGTCACACTTTCCTTTTCATTTCAAAGAGATTGCTTTCTTTTCCTTTCTTTTCCCATTAACCTTGTCAATTTATCCTATACCATTAGCCTTTTACCAATAGATGGGCATCTACTTTGTTTCTAGTTCTTTGCTATAACAAAAAGTGCTACTATTTGGTGGATATGTGATTTTTGGCATTGACCTCTTTGGGATTTATGCCTACCAGTGGAATTTCTGGGTTATGTGATATAGACATTTTAATCACTTTACTTGCATAGTTCAGAATGTAGAATGGTTGGACCGATTCACCAAGTCATCAGCAATTCATTAGTGTTCCATCTTCCTACCATCCCTCTGTACTGGCTATTCTAGCTTTTGCTATCTTTGCCAGTTTTTTTTTCTGAGGCAGAGGGGAAACCTCAGAATTGTTTTGACCTGTATTTTTCTTATTCATTTTTTGAGTTTTATTAGAGCTTTCTTTCTTATGGTTATTAATTAATTTTTTTTTGAGAAGTCTGTGTTCATAACCTTGGACAGCTTTTTTACTGGAGAATAAAAAATTTTTAGTTTGGCAAAGATGTGATCACTGATAGGACAAAGAGGTAAAAGATTTGAGAAGAGAGGATCATATAGAATTGAGTTGTTGACCAAGGGTTTGAGCTAGAGAAGGCTAGATAGAGAGGCTAGACCTAGGGAGGTGACCTGGGAAAGAATTGAGGGACAGTGGTAATAGAGTGGTAATTGTCACAATGACAATGAAGAGTATGGTTAGGATTATGGGCATAGAGAGAGATGGAATAATAAAATTCTGTCACAACATGAAGGAATTTAGGAGTTTGTGAAGATGGAGGTGTGATACTTGTGATTGATGCGGTCAAGGGTATGAACATTTCTGTGAGTGGCTAAGGTGAAATGCAAGGGCAGGTCATGGGAATTGAGTAAATTGAGCATCTCAATCATTTGCGTAATTGAGGAAGCTTCAGTATATATGCTGTAGTCTTCTAGTATGAGGGCAAGAATGAGAGAGGAGAGTCTCTGAGTTCAGCTCTTACTGAGAAAGGCAAGGTGATTTGTGATTTATGTGATTTTGCTGACAGTATCACATAGCCAGTGTGTGTCAGCAGAGACTCTTGAATTTGGCCCAGAGGTCAGTTCTTTATTCACTAAGCCATAGGTCTCTCTCTTTACAAAGCAAATACAAGGTAATGTTCAGGACAGGAGTAGGTACCAGCAACTGGAGAGATCAGGGATCAGTGAATGCCTAATGTGTGTTGAATTTTGAAGGAAGCTAGATGGACGTGAGGAAGGACTACATTCCAGGCGTGAAGGACAGCCTTTTCAAAGACTGAGGGCAAAAGCTGGGATGTCTTCTGTGAGGAATAAATAACAAGTAGGCATTTTAGCTGGATTGTAGAATGTGTGACTTAAAGTCTGGAAAGGTAGACTTGAGTCGGATTATGAATGACTTTATAATTCTCAGGCATCAGGGGTTCTTCTTGAGCGTAGAAATGATATGGTCACATCTGCTTTAGGAAAATCCTTTCATGGAGGGTGGATTGGAGAAGCAAGGAATTTGGCACAGAAGAATGTGTTAGGCTACTATAATAGTCTAGGCAGATGAGGAGGTCCTCAATTAGGGGGTAGAGCAAAAGGGAAAGATGATTATGTGACACTGGAGGCAAACTTGACAAGATCTGGCAAGTGACTGGATGTGGGGAATGAGAGGAAGTTTAGAGTCATAAATGACTGAGATTGTGAACATGGGTGACTGGAAGAATGGTTGTAGCATCCCCTCCCCCCAAAAAAAGGAAAGATAGAAAAAGGAATGGGTTTTGCAGGAGAAAGTTCTATTCTGTTGTTTTCATTCATTTGATTTCATTTTCATTTCCATATTCTTTCTCTCCCCTCTCTTACCCATTGAGAAGGGTAAGAAATAAAAAAAAAAACATTACAAACTTGAAGTCATGCAAAACAAATTTCCATATTAGCCATGTTCCTCCCTTGCCAAAAAAAGAGCCAGAGAAAGAAACAGAAAAAACTGTGCTTGAGCTTACGCTCTGAATCTGTCACTTCTCTTCTATCTAAAAGTGGACAGCATTTTTCATCACGAGTCTTTTGGAACTATGGTGGGTTGTTGTGTTGATCAGAATTAATGTTTTTCACAGTTGGTTACCTTTACAATATTGCTACTTGTTCCTTTGGTTCTGCTTACTTCACTTTGCATCAGTTTGTATGTCTTTCCAGTTTTTCTAATTATCCCCTTCATCATTTCTTGCTGTGCAATAGTATTCCATGACATTCATATACCATAACTTTTTTAGCCATTTTCTAATTGATGGACATTCCCTCAGTTTTCAGTTCTTTACCACCACAAGAAGAGCTGCTATAAATATTTTTATGTATATGTATCTTTTTCCTTTTTCTTTGAGTCTCTTTTGGGATCCAGACCTAGTAGCAGCATTGCTAGGTCAAAGAGAAAGTTGTATTTTGGAAATGTTGAGTTTGAGAGCTGTATATGCTACAAGGGTTGAACTCTAAGGGAATGTATATATATATTATAAATTATATAATATAAAATATATAATATAATAAAATAAAATATAAATAATATAAAATATAAATTAAAAACAAAATATTAGACTTTTACATATATATGTACATATGCATTTATGTACATAAATATGTAAAAGTCTAATATTTTGTTTTTTAATTAGCCAGAAGACCATGAAAATGACCCTAAATCCTCTGGATTTATTTGATTTAATCATAGTTATTCTTTTAAATTTGAAATTCCTTTTTTAAATTCTTTTAAATTATTCTTTTAAATTTGAAATTCCTTAATTTCTCATTGGGCAATGATATTCTTTTGAATATAATGGTTCAAACTCTGGTTTTGCCCATCCCTTATTTGTAATTCTATTCAACAAATGATTTATAAGGTCATAGATCTAGGAGAGGGCCTAAAATCCCATCTCATCTAACCCACCCAAATTACAGATGATACAACTGAGACCTGCAGAGGTTAAGTGATTTGTACAGTGTCACACAAGTAAGAAGCATCAGAGCTGGAATTTGAACCCATTTCTGACCATGAGTTAGTACTCTTTCTTACTATTTACTGATTTATTTTAATTCAGCAAACATTATTTAGTGTTTGCAATGTGCCAGGCTCTGTGTTAATGAAACAAGTTCCTTCCTTCAAGGAACTTAAGTTCTATTGGATGAGGAAGTATGGGAGGATGACAAGTCCACATATAAAAGTAAATACAAAATATATACAATGTGATTTATTGGGTGATAAATCTTAACACCCACTGGATTAGATTATCACAAGACATGTTTTGTTTTTCACAAAATAAGATGGTGTAGTGGCCTGTTTCTATGTTTACTGTATAAAAGGGTTAATCTCTGTTTAGGATTACTATCATAGATGTGGAATGTGGGAGGCGAGGCTGGGAAGGTATCTCCCCAGTCAGGTATGTTGTAGAATTCAGGAAATGTGAAAAGATGCCAACTAAATTAATCTGTTTAAAAGCATTGGTTTTCTTTATCTGCATATTATTGGTACTTAAAGAATTAACAAAATGCCACTATGCCATCTGCCACTGCTAAATTACTGTTTTCAAGGTTATTTCTGTGGTTAACACTCCAGTTACTATCCTGTGTTCTACCCTGCTTTATAACTCACTCTCCACCCATGTACTGATAACAAATTCATGAATAGATATCCAAGTACTTAATATGTGCCAGGCCTTGTGTTGGCATTTGGTTCTTATATGTCTGTTGGCAACAGAAAATTAAATTCACACAAAGAACCTACCATTCACATTTGAAATCTATTTTCCCATAGTACTGTCATATATTTATATTATCTTTTGGGAGGAGTGTTGTAAGCAGTTGGAATATCACCCTAGAGATGGAACTTGACCATGATGTCAATCCCCCCAACATTGCCAAGAGCTAACATGCTTCCTCTATCTTCTTCCCTCAGCCCTGGGATAGTATAATAAGTAAAAGTGTAAATGCCTGTTTTTCTTCTTGGGAATGTCTATCTCTGGGGTAGTAAACAGCAATATTATTGCAGAGTTTAGGCCAAAGGGAAGTTTTTCAGTGAGTAACTGAGTATCTGTTAGTTGGTGCTGTTAAACTCAAATAAAAATGGAGCCCTGTGGTTTCTGACTTAGAAAACCACAAATTGACATTTTCTATATTGTGTTATATTTTTATCTATTTTGTTAAACATTTCCCAATTATATTTTCGTGGTCCTGGATATATTAAGGAGTTCTGAAGGCCTTGAGTTGACCTCTCTGTTCTTAACTGTACTGCCATTATGAGCAAATAGATGTATACTATATCCTTTTGAAAGGAAGCTCCTTAGGTCAAACCCCGGATGTTTGTTCCAAAGAAAACTTCATCTCCTTTGGTGGTTGGTAGTGATGAAAATGAACACTGGTAGTCTATCTGGCTATTGGAGCAGGCTTGTATCTAGTATGAACACTGATAACTTTATAAATTGAGCTAGTAGTGCTATAAAAATGCAAAATTAGAAAAGTGCATCACTGTTTTATGAGGTGGGCTATCTTTGGTGTGGAGTTATAATTTTGTCAGTATAGAGAACTCCCCAATGCACCCTGGCTTTTGCTGTTCATTCATGTCCTACTCTTTGTGACCTCGTTTGGAATTTGCTTAGGAAGGATGTTGGAATAGTTTGCCATTTCCTTCTCCAGCTCATTTTATAGCTGAGGAAACTGAGGTAAAGAGGGTTAAGCAGCTTATTCAGGGTCACACAATGGCTAGCAAAGTCCAAGTCTGGATTTGAACTCAGGTCTTCTCGACTCCAGGCCCGGTTCTCTATCCTCCTAGTTGCCCAGTGCACCCTGGCTACTTGCCTACAACTTACAGTCCGAGAGAATTGCCTAAAACACTGAAAGATTAGGCAACTTGCCCAGGGTCACACACCTTATATGTATCTCAAACTCAGACCTCTTACTACATTATGCTGCTTCTCATTTAGTGCTATTATTACTCATGATTTTGTAGACTTAACACTGGACAGATCCTTAAAATAGTTCATTGGGAACTTAGTTTTACATATCCCCTTTTATATTATCCATCTATGGTCTCACAGGTGTATAGAATTTATGCTGATCTACTCTAATTATATTTGAAACAGAAATCTCTGAGCATTGTTCATCTCTCCCATGATGGAAAACCTTCGGATGTGGAGAACTCACTACTTCAGGAGGCAGTCCATTCTACTTTGGGGCAACTCTTAAGAAACATGTATTTTTTATTAATGCTAAGCCCCAATCTTGTCTCCATGTAACTTCTCTTAGCTCAACCCTCTAAAGCAAAAAGAAATTAATTCCTTTTTCAGTTGTCAGCCCTTCAGCTGCTAAGTCTTCTTAACTTCTCCAAAGTAGACATCCCTAGTTCTTTAAAAGAATCTTCCAGGGGAATGGTTTTAAGCCCCTTGTGCTTTATTGCTGCTGTATCTCAACCCTCTGGAAGTTAAGAAACATCTTTTAGTTCTGCCTTTTGTTCAGAGCATGAGACTTGTTAAATCAGCTGTGCTGCTGTGGATTCTCAGGACTAATTTGATAATCTTGAAAGAAATCAACAAAAAGGAATGCAGTTACCACACCCTTTCCCTTCAACAGATTTTTAAATCTTTTTTTTTTATTCAAGCCTAGTCAGTTGCTTGATTTTCTCAGTTACTTATCTTAATTTGTAGTAAAGATCTGCGAGGGAGCAGAGGTGGTTTTTTAGTATATAATATTCATATTTCATTTCAAGTAGTATTGGACTGCATGACTTTATTTCCTTCTGTTTCCATGATGTTAACATTATTTGCCTAGACTTGTACTTACCTTGTAAATTGAATATATGAACATAGGACCTACCATAATTTGACAGACTCTCAATGTGGTATATAGAATGGCATGAAGACTTGGAAAATATTATTTTTAAGTCATAACTTGTATCATGATTATGACTTTAATCCAGGGCACTGACATTTTGACAGGGACAACCCTCATACTCTTTCAGGAAATAGAGGCATCTGGTTGTTTGGGTAGCTGATGTCCAGAAGACTCTTAGTTCTTTGGGTTGCCATACCCATAACTCTTATGCCATAAGCTTCTCCCTTAACTGGACTTTTCACAGAGTTGCCTTCTTGCACGTCTCTCCCCTTCTCCTTCTCGGGTTGTAGAAAGAATGAACCAAACATTGCAACATAAGCATGTAGTCAACTCCCTCTTCACCTAGTGTGACTGCATCTGAGCAGAGCAGTTGCCCCCCTTGCCAATTCCCCATTTAAATTTTCCTGGGTGTCAAAATATTTGCTTATGACTCCATTGCTTAATTATTAGGATAATTTTTTTTAATCTATAAAAGACCTACCTAAATAGAATATAAGCAGAGTTGAGCGCCATTTACTTTTTTTCCTACATCTTTAATTCACAGAATAATAATTTTAAAGCTGGATGGAATTTTAGAGGCTATATAGTCAAGCATCTTCATTTTACAGATGAGAAAACTGAGACCCAGTGAGGTTCTATGACTTGATCTATAATTAAACAGTAATTAAACTGACACAGCTATGATTAAAACTCAGATCTTGTGAATTCAAGGTTAGTGCCCTTTCCATTGTACCGTATTTTGACCTAATTATTGTTGGTAGAGAGTAGTTTATTTTGATTTTGAGTTTCTGTGCTCAGTTTTCTCATTTATCTGTAGAGTAGGTTAAAATAGTGGATACTTTGCCATCAAACATGAATATATTTTATTAAGCCAGGGAGGCTAAGAAAGAAAATAGTGAGTAAAAGTAATATAGATGGAGGGAAATTTACAAATAATAATTATAACTTCGAATGTAAATGGACTGTTTATAAAATTAGCAAATGGAGCTTACATTTTTTTTCTCCTTTTTCCATCCATCCTTCTTGATGGGTAAATTTCATAAGCACTTACCCTTTTTCAGCAGAACAGAAGTACAAGAATGTCTTTGGATTCCAGAATTTACTTGGATTCAAATCTAGAGACCTAAATTTTGTTTACTTCTGCCAGTCTTAAATGGGATCTCCAGGGGGTGGAGGTATGCTAGTAGGCGTACGTAATGCTGATACTTTGGAGTCTCATGCTTACATTAGAAGAATGTGTATTGACACACAAAGCAAAGGAATTGGTAGTTGAGCCATTTAAGTTACATGTGTACATCCCTCAAAACAGTAGAGTTTAACTGATTCTCACTTTACTAATCTGTTAACCTTATTATTGTCACAGAAGTCAGGTGAGACTAAAGATGAGAGGTTTCCCATTACTAAGATATTCATTAGTTTGAAAAAGGAGTGATAGCACTCAAGTATTAACCTCACTTAAAATCTGCTTTCCTTTAAGTATAATTGGAAATACTACTTGTTTTCAACCTTTGTATATTTCATAACTTGGACTCTTAACTACTTTTACCTTTTTGATGAGAAGTTCTGTGGGTTACCACCTGGACAAAATTGTATCCACTTTTGAACAGTTTGGTGTGATGGGATGAATGTGGAAACTTGGAGTCATAGGACCCTGAGTTCAAAATCTAGCTGTTACTTAATATCTGTGTGATCTCAGACAAATCCCTGAATGTTTCTGGGCCTCCATTTCCTCATATGTAAAAAGAAAGGGGTTGCCCAAGATGACTTCTAAGGAAACTTCTTTTTATAGATCTATGACCTAATAACCTTATTCTAGAATGGGGGTCCTTAACATGGGATCCATGGAGATTTCAGTAGTCCATTCATTTGGACAGGGAAAATGACATCTTTTATTTTAATATAATTGGTTTCATTTATAACTTATTTTATGGGGCAGCTCTAAGTGATGAAGTAGATAGAGTAATGGACCTGGAGTCAGGAAGACCAGAGTTCAAATCTAGTCTCAGACACTTACTGTGTGACCTTGAGTGAGTCACTTAAGCACTGCCTGCCTCAGTTTCCTGAACTGTAAAACGGTGATAATAATAGCACAACATTGTTGTGAGGATCAAATGAGATAAGTGTAAAGTGCCCAGCACTGTGCCTGACACAGAGTAGACACTTAATAAAAGAACACTTTTTCACTTATTGCCCTTATGTATTTAAAATGACTATTTTGAGAGGAATCAATCGGCTTTACCAGTCTGCTAAAGGGGACCATGACAACAAAAAAGGTTAAGAATGTCTGCCCTAAAAGAGTAAATGGAATAAGGTTATTGCCAGCTACTAAACTCTGTTCTTAAAATTAGAGATACTGTGACCCAGCTGATAAAGTGTGTTTGAGACACCAAATGTATATGCATTAGAAGGTGTCTAGACTTTTCATAGAGTGGTTAGGTGGTGCAATGGATAGAGTGTCCACCATAGAGTCACAAGGCCCTGAGTTCAAATATGGCTTCAGACACTGCCTATCTGGGTGACCCTTTTGGCAAGTCTCTTAATCCTGTTTGCCTCAGTTTCCTCTTCTGTAAAATGAGCTGGAGAAGGAAATGGCAAACCACTTTAGTATTTTTGCCAAAAACTGAAACCAAGATTTTTCTCTCTTTGGTATTTCCCTGAAGAGTGTTGTTCCAAGGCCAACTAAAACTTTCTTCCTTTCTTTCTAATGATGCACCTTTGGCCTTGAATAGCTATTGCATTTTTCATTTTTTTAAATCAGTTAAAGAAGCAGTGTTTGTAAACTCTTTACTTTTTGCATACAATTCTCTCATTCCTGAAGGCTCTGAAAGCCAAGCTTAAGCTATGGAAAACCTCTGGAAAGATTTTCTGGCCTTGCAATGGATACATATCTGTGGTCCAAGGACCAGCTATGTATGATAAGAATCTTCTGGTTGGTTGGGAGAACGATGCTAATAGCAACTCACAGAGTTTTCTAAAAAATGAATTGTTGTCAATGATTTCACTAATGAAGTTTCAGGTCTCTGAAATATTGAAATACAAGTTCTGTTCTTCTATGAAAGTTATAAGACCATTAATTTAGAGTGGAGAGGAACCTCAAAGGCCATGTAGTTCAACCCCCTCATTTTATAGATGAGGAAACTGAGGCTTAGAAATGTTTAGTGGGGATAATAGTTATATACAACTGTAAGGTTTGTAAAACTTTATGGAGATTATTTGATTTGATCTCTATAGCAACGCTATGAGGTGGATCCTATCATTACCCTCATTTTACAGATGAGGAAACTGAGGCAGAAAGAGGTTGAAGGATGGTCACATAGCTAATAAGGAGCAGAGTAGAATTTAAACTCATGTCTTTCAGACTCCATAGTCTATCCACTACGACATCATGACTCTCAAAAAGACCTTCCTTGAGGGGAATCCAAACCAGGTTGCATGGTGAAAGTAATCAATCTCAGCCACCCAAAAATGACAGTTTCAGTCAGCCCTGCAGCCTTTGCTCTCCCTTTCCCACTCTACTACCCTGCCCAAGTCTCCCAGAAGAATGTGTCATAAAATGTACTGAAAGACTAAATGATTTGTTAGCTTAAAATTACTTTCGTAGTGCTGGTAATGATTGAGCACTACTATTCAGGAAGCAAAACTTGAGTTTTATTCTCAGCTCTCATCTCTTACTCATGACATTGGCACAAGCTTAGGAGTTTCTCTTTAAGATTTGGAAAGTCCTTACTACCTCCCCCCCCCCCCTTTAAAAACCCGGGATGAGCATTTCTATGCCAAGTTTCAGCCTCAAGGGGATTTTTTTTTTTGAAGTGCTAAAATTAACTGTAGTATTGCTAAAGCAACACTATAATTAACTTCAGTTAGAGTTTTTAAAACTGTGGCTCAAGTGCCCTGGTAGGATTGCATTATACCTCACAGTTTTTTTAAATTCAGAAACATGAAAAGTATTGGAGAGATCTTAAAGTACATTTCTTATTCTCTGGAAACTGGAAAGAATAAATGTTCCTAAGAAAGAATTATATGGTAATGAAATGGAAAGAGGACATATTTTACATTTGGGATTTGGATTCAAGTTTTGACTTACCAACTGATTTCTTTAACCACGCTGGTCTTCAGTTTCCTAATTTGTTAAAAGAAAAAATTGGAATTATGCCTCCAAAGCTATACCCTTTGAGTGATACTGCTACTGAGTTTAAACTCCTCCTCCTCCTCTTCTTCCTCATCTCTTTTCTCCTCTTTTTCTCCTCATCTTCATTCTTCTTTTTTTTTTTTTTAGAGGGGAGGTGTACATGACTATGCAAAGATTTATTTTGCATGATTGTACATATTTGTAGTAGTTTTTGTTTTTATATAGAACTAGTGGGGGAAGGGAAAGGAACTGAAAAAAAAAAAGTAAATTGGACTAGAGATGATCTCCAAGGTACCTTCCAGTTCTAATTCCTGTAATCCTATAAGTAAGTACCATAGTCACATTAAATGTGATACTCTCCAGGTCCAGACAAACTACATCTTAGGGTATTAAAAGGACTTGATTATGAAACTACTGTCAGTGACCTTTGAGAAATGAGAGAATAGGAGAGGTGAAAGAAAACTGGAGATAGACAATTGTCTCTATTTTCATAAGGAAAATTATTAAGTAGATGTCTTACAAAAGAAAAAAAGTAGATACTGAACACTTTTTTTGGGTGATGTCTTTTTGATTCGTGTGTAAATTGGATTTAAGTGAGGCAGAGTTGCACGAAATCATCAGCCTCACTCTGTCCTCCAGAGTCATAGGCCAGTGACAGGATGAAGTCAAGAGGCATGGTGATGGCTCAGGATGCAGTGGATAACGTTGGCATCTTTGGTGTCTAACCAAGCTCTAAGCCTGCTTCATCTGCCTTCATGGCTGTTGGAACAAATTGTTCTCACCTGCCCATTCCACCAGATGAAGTCTTCATGTGCTTGGGGTAAACACCTCCCTAACTCACCAATGGGTTTGAGAACCCTTGATTACCCTCAGCCTGGTTTGACTTATCTGTTGGTTTAACTGGGGTGTGGCTGCTGCGCATGCTGCAGTTTCTTGGAGCCACAGGTGAGAGTTAGACTGAACAGGTGGACACCAAAGGTGGAAAGAGCTCTGAAAAGGGCTCAACAGCCATCACACCAAAGGTACTGGTTCCCCTGAACATACCCTATACCCCTACACCTACTGAAAACCAGAAACATAGGGAAAGCCTTAGAAAGGAAAGAAATGATTCCTAGAAGCTAGCTTTGTTGCACTCGATCAACCATTTCTTTGATAGGGTTACTAGGCTAGTAACTAAGAAATTGCCATAGACATAGTATCTCTTGCTTCCAACAAAACTTTTGCTAGTCTTTCAAGTTGTTCTTAGTGACAAAATGGAGAATTATGAATTAGATGATAGTATATTAAATTGAAAAGCATTTATTAGGTTCTTACTATGTAACAGGCATAATGCTAAGTGCTAGGTATACAAAGGAAAAGAAAAAAAAAGCAACCTTAGCTTTCAAGAGACACGTTTTTAATGGAGGAGACAGTATGTACATAAATTGCTTAATGCAAATTACATACTCCCAGATAAAAGGTAACTTTAGGGAGGAAGGCACTAATAGCTGGGGAATGGGAGGAGGAATGGGCCTGGGAAAAGCTTTCTGAAGGTTATGTTTTATCTGAGTGTTAAAGGAAGATGTAGATTCTAAGAGTTGTGACTGGTCAAGCAAATTGTACTCAGGGATTTTTTGTAAGTATTGATTTTAGCTTAGATGGGGAGTTGGAGGGAGGGGTTGGATATTGAAAAAAGTAGTAAAGGACTCTGCTTTTCAATGTCTTACATCTAACATGTCTTTCAAAAAGTTAAATTATATTACCATGCTTTTTCTAATAAACAATAAAAATTTGGTAGGGATAGATAGGATGACCACCATGACTTGGTCCATAATTTTGATGGCCTGAAACAAAAAAAAAAAAACTTAAAAAAAAGCTACAGAGACAATCTTGGATTTCATTTTAAAAATCAGTTGCATAATTACAGATTGGAAGGAAGCCTGTCTTGGTAGTGCTTGACCGTTAACCCGGTAGGAGTGAATAGGATAATGTGAATGTGAAAATAACAATAAATTTAGACTGGATTAATAGAGTTTTAATATCAATACCAAGGGGAAAATCCCCTCTTTTCTAGTTAAAACATATTTATATAATACTGTATTCCATTCTGTATCCCATATCTTAAGAGGGAAATTGACAAGTGAGCAAATCCAGAAGAGGAGTAATCAGGAGATTAAGGGCTTAAGAAACCATATCATGTGAGGAATGGTTAAAAAACACACAATTAAAAACAAACAAAACAAGCAAAAAAACTAAAGCTATAACCTGCAGAAAAGACTCAATCTTCAAATACTTGGAAAGGAATTATGTAGAAGAGGGAGTAGACGTTATATCTGAAGCCAAACTGGGAACAATGCGGGGATTTGGGCTTAAGAGAAGAAAGCGCATCCTAAAAAGAGCTGTCAGCATTGGAATAAAGGGCCAAGGTCCCACATTTCGTCCGGGGCCATCTCCAGTCATCCTGATGAATATCAGGCCGCGGGACCCAGATGGCTCTGGAGGAGATAGTGAGGCTGGTGACCTTGCGCAGCCCTCCCTCACTTAAATCCAAGTCAACTGTAAGTCATGTCATCCTCTTGATGTCACGGTCCTCTCCGAGAACAAAGGACAAGCACAACAACAAAGAGACATGGAATTAGCAAAGAGTTAATGAACAAAGAATTTAATGCATTTAATTTGTTAATTTAATTTAATAAAATTAATGAACAAAGAATTTAATAAAAAAGAAGAGAAAAAAATCAGCAAAATCAATTTGCATATCAAAGTAATCTGAATTATATATGGTGCTCCACACCCTGGATCCCTACCTCTGCAAAGGATTCAGGGAGAGATATCTTCTTATATCTTTTCTTTTGGGCTGAGCTTGGTCCTTATAATTTCTAATCATTAAGTTTTGATTGTTTTGTGCCTTCATTCATTTCAATTACTTTGTTGTAGTTATATATATATAGGTATATGTACATGTATACATATGTGTGTTGCTAGTTCTGGTTATTGAACTTTGCATCAATTTATCTGTCTTTTTGTGTTTCTTTGTATTTATCACTCAAATAGAGTTAAAAAAGAAAGATAATGCCACTGAGGTAAATGGAACCATGATCAAGAAAGACAAAGAGAAGGCAAAGATGTTCAACTCAGGTTCAGAACAGTAACATTCCAAAACATCCATAATTTGTGTAACCATTCCCTGTTTGATGAGAATCCCTTTTTCTAGTCCCTTGTCATAAAATGTGTTGCTATTAATGTTTTGTGGTATAGGGAACCTTTCATATTGTCAGTGATCTCAATGGGGTATTTGCCTAGCAGTGGAATCTATGGGACAAAAAGTACGGCCCCTTTAATCACTGTCTTTGTATAATTCCAAATTGCTTTCCAGAATGGTTTGCTTTGCTTGGTTTTCCATTGAAGTTTCAGGCTGCTAGATGGTCAGAGTGTTTCCTATGTCTCAGAACAAGGTTTTTAGGACCCCTGGAGCTTTCTTATTTGCCTGGGATTTCCTCAGAGGTGCCCTTCACTCCTGTAACCTTTGAACACAGAAACTTGCAGGGTCTACACATATAGACCACATATGGTCTCCTGTGCTTTGATGTGCTGGCTTTGCTGGTGGTTCCCTTTTTCAACTACCGTTGGACTCCTGACTGACTTTTTAAAGTTCATTCTGGGGTGGAAGAAGTCACTTAAGGCAGATATGCACATCCGTATCTACACACAGACACAGACACAGACAACCATCGAGGGAATTTGTTTTCCTTCTCTATGTATGTTACAAAGAATTTGTTAGTTTTTCTTTTTCTTTTTTTCCTTTGGGGTAGAAGTTGGAAGGAGAAAAAAATAGACTTCTGAAATGAAGCAATTAGAAATATGGAGATGTGGGAGTTAAATAGATGTAAAATGTTGCATGTGCTTTTAGATGAAAACACTGTATTATTAATTTTATTTAAATATTTTACTTTGTTACAAGACACCTCATGAAGTGTCAGTAATTTTTAAATTTATAATAAAAAACTATATAGCATAAAACTTTTTTAAAATAAAAAGCACCCCAAAGACTTAAAAGAAAACATATCAACAAAACTAAAGGAAAAAAAGGATCCTATAAACTCTGTAGAAGTCAATTCAGGAGGCATGAGAAATTCTCAAAAATCCTGAATACATGTAGAAATACTTTTTGTTTAGAAAGAGGGGAAGTTGGCTGAAGGGGTGGGGTTACCACGATATTATCCATCTATACAGAATAAGTATGGAGAAATAATTCATAAATACAGAATAAAGAAACAAGGGCAGTAAGGAAGATTGAATATGAAAGAAATATGTTGCTGAAAAATACTGTTGCTCAACATAAATATAAGCAATGGTTGTTAAGGAAAACTAAGGATTACCAAAAGTTTTTTTTTTTTTAATGGAGTTGTGTTAGGAAAGAGGACCAAAAGAAAGGCTAATACTCTTTATTGAGATGAATGGAGCAGTGATAAAGGGGGACAGGGTACAGCCTACCAACTTTTGTTTTGCTCCTGTTTTCTCTGCCAAGGAGAATGATCTTTGGTCTGGAAAGTACAGAATAATAATGACAGAGAGTTGATACCTAAGATAAGTAAGGAGATAGTAAGAGAGCATTCAACTGCCCTTATTTAATTCAAGTCAACAAGCCCAGAAGAACTCAGTAGTAATGAATCAACTGGCAAAACTGATTCTTGAAAGATTGTAGAGAATGAGAATGGTACTAAAGAATTAGAAGAGAACAAATACTCGGAATTTTTTTATGCAGGAAAAAGCAGGGATTCTGAAAACCATAGATTAATGAGCTTGACTTCAGTCTTTGGCAAAATTTCCAAATGTTATTTAAATGATGGCTAGTACATATTTTGAAAGGGGAAGCTAAGACCACTAGTACTCAGCGCAGAATCATCAGAAATTATTTCTTTGGTTTTTTTTGACAGGACTATTAAACTTTTAGATGAGGGAATACTATAGATAATGTTGCATCACCAAGGCAATATTTACAGCACTGATGGCAACTATAAATATGCTGGTGCAGTTCTAACTTGCAAAGTATAATGTTGTCCATACAGAAGGCAGAAGAGAAACATTTATTCAGACATCAGAGAGTCAAATCCGTCATAGCAACAAAGGAATACATCTTGGTAACCATGAAGTCTACATATATATTATCAGACCATCCCACAAACACCCTCAAGCAAAATGCCCTTCTCTCACTTGCAGCCAGCTGCCTGCTTCCTCTCTCTCTCATAGCTCTGAGCTCTCATCCTCCCTTTCTGTTCTACCTGTTCAGCAAGCTCCTCCCACCACATGTGACTTAAATTACCATGTAATTTAAGTAGGTCACATGGGTCTATTAATGGGTGGGAAAAATCTTCAAATTAAGCAAAAATATATGAACAATACAAGTATTTACATGGATTTTGGTCCAATGTCTTATGCTATTTGTGTGTAATAGAGTTAGACAATACTATGGTTAGGTGACGTGAGAGTTAGCCTCATAACTGAATCCCAAGATTAGTCATGGACAGGTTCATGAGCCTGGATGGAGCTCATCAGATGATGTGAAATTGACCAATTGGATGATGTGACTAGGATAAGTAAAGACCTTGGGAGGTAGAACAATGAGGAAAGTAGAGCAAGATGAACTTTAATGGAGATAATGATAAAGTTTTTGTATTTATGTTTTTAAAAAATCAACTTCTCCAGTATAAGATTGTCAAGACATGGCTATACCTCTGTTCATCTGAAGAAGATATGCAGTTTTAGTGGACTATATGCTCCTTCAATTCTCCCGTATCCCCTTTGCCTTACTCAAAGATCAAATACCTTGAATATGGCAAAATCTCTTGACATCATCTCCCACTCTAACCTTTTTCCCCCTAGTTTCTAATGGAGGCTCTTCTTACCATGGCCAACTACTCTGTGTATTTATAATCCCCTCTGGAAGATTACATCCTCAGTCAGCAGTTTCTCTCTTGAATCTTCAATCCCTCCATATCTATTGCTTCCTCCCCTACTGCCTTCAAGTAGGTTTAGCTCTCTCACATCCTTAAAAAAATATCTTCACTAGATTGTACCATTCTATGAAGCTATCAGCCTGTGTCTCTCCTTTCTCCTCCAACTCTTTGAAAAAGGTATTTATACTTATCTCTGCTTCCTCTCTTCTCACTCAATCTTCAGCTTTTTGCAATCTGATTCCTGACTTCATCGTTCAAATGGCAGTTACCAATCCTAGGTTAATGAAATAGCTTCCTATTACTATTCCTGCCTCATGTCTCTCACTACTCCAGTCCATCTTGCACACTGCTGCCAGATCTGACCATGGAATTCCCCTACTCAGTCAGTCTCCAGTGTTATCTTCTTGCATCTATAAACTCCCCTGCTTATATTTTGAAGCTCTTCACAGCCTGTCCCTAACCTAACTTTGCAGTTTCATTGGACATTATTTCCCTTCCCACACTTTATGGTCCATCCAAATGGACATTCTTTGTGTAACTTGTAATACTCCTCTGTCTCTGTGACTGTACTGGCCATCTCTCATGTCTGGGTTGCCCTCTTTCTTCACCTCCACCTCAAAGAATGTCTCTCTTAATCAAAAAAAGAGCCTCGACATCATCTTTCAAGAAATTATCAAGGAAGTTTGATCTGATATTCTAGAACCAGAAGGTAAAATAGAAATTGAAAGAATCCACTGATCACCTCCTGAAAGAGATTCCAAAATTAAAACTGTCAGGAATATTATAGCTAAATTGCAGAGTTCCCAGGTCAAGGAGAAAATATTGCAAGCAGTCAGAAGGAAACAATTGAAATATCATGGAGCTACAGTAAAAATAACACAAGGTCTAGCAGCTTCTATATTAAAGGATCAGAGGGCTTGAAATACGATATTCAGGAGGGCAAAGGAGCTAGAATTATAATCAAGAATTACCTACTCAGCAAAACAGTATAATCCTTCAGAGGAGAAAAATGGACATTCAATGAAATAGAGGACTTTCAATCATTCTTGATGAAAAGACCACAGCTGAATAGAAAATTTGACTTTCAAATACAAGACTCAAGCAAAGTATAAAAGGGTAAACAGGAAAGGAAAATCATAAGGGACTTGATAAGTTTAAACTGTTTACATTCCTACACGGGAAGATGATATTTGTAACTCCTAAGACCTTACTCATTATTAGGTTAGTTAGAAGGAGCATTTAGGTGTGAGTTGAATATGAAGAGATGATATCTAAAAAATAAAATTAAGGTGGGAGAGAGGAATGTATGGGGGAAAAGAAGAGAAAGGGAGAGATAGGATGTGGTAAATGATCTCACATAAAAGAGGCAAGAAAAACTTTTGCAATGGAGAGGGAGATGAGGGGAAGTGAGCAAACTTTATTCTCATCAGAATTGGCTCAAAGAGGGAATAACATACACACTCAATTGGGTATAGAAATCTATCTTACTCTATAGGAAAGTAGGAGAGGAAGGGGATAACAGAAAGGGGGGTGATAGAAGGGAGGGTAGATTGGGGGAGGAGGTAGTCAGAAGCAAACACTTTTCAGGAGGGACAGAATAAAAGGAGAAAGAGAATAGAATAAATGGGGGTGGAGGAATAGTATGAAAGGAAATACAGTTAGGAATAGTAACTGAAAAAAGTTTTTCTGATAAAGGCCTACACCTAGAAAACTTTCTATATAAATAAAACTTTTATATCTTTGCATTTATATCTCCATAGCCAATGCCTGACACATAGTAGGTACTTAATAAATATTTTTGATTTATTGACTCACCCATAAAATCACACTATGAAACTTGGAAATAATTTTCTAATTTATTTGAAAATCTTCCAAATGAAGAATTCCAGTGAATTTTGAACTCATTTCCTAAAAAAGGTTACCAAATGCAACATCTGACTAGATTAAGAGAACAACTGATTCTAATCTAAGCAGATGGAGATTTGCCAGCTTCATCTCAACAAAGAAACTGAAAACTAAGTGTCATGACTTAGTATGCACAGCCAAGAATATTCTTCTATTTAGATCTACATTATCTTTGTGAGATGTTTTTTTCCTTTTACAACCATGAAAACAAAAGATTGAAATAAACTCAAACATGTCTTTTAATTGCCCTATTATAGAATGAAATATTAGTTGAAGGATATTAGTTGAAGGATAATGGTAGTGGGATTGGGTAGATACTCCATAGTTGTCTGTCATGAGAAAATAGAATGTGACCCATTTTCCCATTCTCTGATTGACTGATAAAATAATTCCTTTGGGTCATGCCACAGCTCCCACTTTGCTCTAGATAACCTTGTGTCAACAAGACACATGACCTTAGCGTTAAGCTTGAATGAAGCCATCTGTAGTGAGCTCGTTCTGCCTATTCTGTTCTTCAAAACCTTCTGCATCCTCTGTCTTTTCTTTCCAGATTTGCCAACAATTTCTTAATTGCCAAGTGCACCATCTTTTCCTTAGACCTTACCCTTTTCCATTTTTTGACAGATTTTGATATTACTGATCACACCTTCCTGGCCCCTCCTTCCAACTCCTGAATATTTTCCCTTCTCTCAGTTTCTATGATACTGTGCTTTCCTGGTTCTCCTACCTACTGTTAGTCTTTGTTGGATTGCCTATCTTCTGACTTCTTATTCTCCTTCTTCCTCTTTTTCTTCTTCTGGCTCCTTTTCTTTCTCTTTCTCCTTTTCTCCACCTTGTCTCATTTTGCCTTAGCATTCTCATTTAAAACTTTCCACAATCTATTTCCATCACCCACTTTTATAGATGTATTTCACATTCCTTTTGCTGTTCTTGCTATCTTCCATCTCTGTACACCTCTGTGCAGTTTGCCCTCCATGTCTACCACACAAATGACTACAATACAAATTGCCTGACTTACCTATTTACACACTCAGATTCAAGACCCAGCAAAGATGCCACTTCTTTCTTGGTTGATAATCCTACTTGTTAGTGTTCTTTCCCCCTTCTCAAATTACCTTATGTTTGCTTATCTTTGTATATGTTGCATACTCCAATAGGATGTAAGCAGGAACCATATTTTATTTGTTGACTTTGTATGTCCTCCATGACCAAAAGACATCGAAGATACTTAATAAATGTTCATTGAATTTTCTTGAATTAAATGACTAATTCTGTTATTTCTTTTCCTATCCCATTCTGTTGCTGCCTAAATCCAACGTCAAATGCTTTTATTTTGGAATAATCTCTGTTTAATTATTGCTGTGATATTCAAGAGATTGCTTTTTATTTGAAAAGACTTTCCTCTCTCTTAAATCAACATTGAAAGTTGAGGAATCTTGGATGCTGGATTAGAAAGAAGATAAGCTATTTTATGAAACATGATAAAATTCCTAAATAATTTAGAATTTTACTAGTACCTGCCAAATGAATGAACATTAACTCAAATTATGTTTCTTAATAGATTAGAAGACAATTGAAGAATGATATTCTTTGATGCATGCACTTAAAAAAAACATTTAGCCAGCAGGGATAGGTATAAAAGGAGGCTAATATCAAAGATATGATGAATTAAGCTCCTTTCTTTTTTGCTGAAAAAGTTCTTCCATGTTATGGACTAGATGACCTCAGAGGTTCCTTTCAACAAAGTAATTCTGTGTGATACATTTTTTTGTTTGTGTGTCTCATTATGCCCAATATTCCTTTGATAATTACTTGAAGGCTTTGGAAGGGTTATGCATCAAACTATTGAATCATGGGATAGGAACATTTTTATTTATTTGTTTTAAATGGGAGAATGAGTGGAGAGAAGGGAAACATCGAAGATCATCTTCTCTTAGTTTAGACTTTTTGGCAAGGGCTTGTTTTGGGAATTAGAATTTCTGAATATGTAGGCAGAACACTGACCTAGGAATCAGAAGATTGTGCTGCCCATCTGATACAGCATTTTATCTTCATGGAAAATTTTGGTAGAAGATATAAACCAATTTCATTAGGAAAGTGACTCAATATCTGCATTTAAGTCATCAATTTTATAACAGGTCCAGTTCATTCATTGTTGATTATTAATAATCTTGAATCATGTTGCTAGATTCATGAACTATTGATAATTTGTTTCAAATATTTAATAACTGAAACATTTAAATATGATTTGTTTGTAAAATGTTTACCCCTAAGAACTGAATATTCACAATTATATATATTTACTGTTGCCATAAGAGGAACAGGTACTTCCCATTTAGTATGATTAAAAGTTTCTAGTTCTTTGATAGCAAATGTTTAATGTTATAATGAAGAAATTACAACTCCTTCTATATTTAAAAAGAGCTGCTAGTGAATCTTTGTGAGCATTATCCTCTCCAATGCAGGTCATAGCCTCTCAGTGTCTTAGACAATCTTATGAATTGTTAAATTCTTGAAAATGCATTACTTGGTAGTCAACCTTCTGGTGATGAACTTGATTGAAATTGGCTTTTTTTGGTCCTTGGATAATAGTAACAATAACATCAACAATAACTGTTAAAAGATAGCTTTTGCGTGGTACTTACTGTGACTCAGTCACTGTGCTAAACTCTTTACAAATATTTGATTCTCACCACAACCCTGGGAGTTAGATGCCTTTATTCCCCCCCTTTTACATTTGAGGAAACTGAGGCAAACAAAGGTCAAGTGACTTTCTCAGGGTCACATACACAATCTGAGGTCAGATTTGATATCAGGTCTTCTTGATGCCAGGTCCAGCCCTCTATCCATTGTATCCTCTAGCTGTTGTAGTTAGCAACTGACAGCTTTCTATTTTGGTGGTGGACCAGCTACAGTTTGCCCTCCATTCTTGGAGACTTTGAGGATCCAAGGTTCACCTTAGAGGGTTAAGTGAAAGATTCAACTAAAACGGGCTGGAATTTTATTGTAAAGTAGACTCAGAAAGTTCTCTCTGCAGTCTATATTTAGGAATAAGTTCCAATCTGCAATTTTGGATTTTTCATTTCTCTGTTACATAGACAACTCTCAGAATCTTAGGAGTCATCTAGTCTTAGGCTCCTACTTTTTTTTAAATCTATGGTGAGAGGAGCTACTCTTTTCCCCCCTGAATGCCTTGAAATTATCAGAGGAAGTTCTCACAGTGAGGTGAGAACATTCAACATGATGGGGAGGATGGTAAAACATTGATGGATAGGCTCTATTCCTCCTTGGTAATCTTAGTCAATTGAGCAGAGGTCAAAGTGATGACAATTAACTTGAAGAACTATCAGGTAAAGTGTGAAGATTTCCTGATAAGTCCTGGTCTAATGATAGAGAACCTTTGATTTAATCAAAGTTCTTATTTTATAATGAAGAAAACAGACCCAAAGTAAGTGTCTAGCTCAAGGTCACACCATTATTCAATGACAGAACTACACTTATAGTCTGACTTCGAGCAGTTTAATTATGGTTTGATTTATTTATTTTGTTTGCCATTTTTAGATGAAATACTTGTTTGCATGACAAACACTAAAAGTTAATAGTAAACACATCCCATTTCATGAGTTGAGTTGGGTGTGGTCTCTTAGTGTGTTGATGAACATAAACCATTTATTTCATAATTTTATATCTTCCCTGAGGCAACTGCCTCCCGAGGTGCTTTGAAATATAAGAGTAAATTTAAATTACTAGTGGGCACATGTCCAGAAGCTACCATTTAAGACAAGATATTGATCACAATACATCCTGCCCTTACTGCATAAGTCATGTATACTTCCATAAAATTCTTCCTTTTAAAAATTTGAAACAACAATTCAAATGATTTTCTTTTATTTTCAGACTGATACAACATATAACCCACCTTATGATATTTAAGAGTAGAACTTCATTACATTATTTACTGCTGGTATATTTGGTCTAATTCTGTATATTTCAGCCTGTTTTCATCTCATGATGTTTTAAAATCTTTGAGAGTGTGTTCCTCAAGAGATGAGTGTTTATTTATCTCCATCAATCTATTCATATTTGCCAAGCAAAAAGATGCTAATTTTCATAACAAGTATTATTTTGCTTATGAATTTATTTTTAGCATTTTAACATTACTCAACTTATTTTTTGAAAATTTTAAATTAAATTAAAATGACCAATTGAGAAACCTTCTCTTCTGATGCTTTTCTTTTTATTTTCTTGAAGTTATGAAACTGTATTCTTTTAGGATTTGGACTTTTACAAACACAAACAAAATATCATTCTGCTTAAACTGGCCTCTGGAGGCTGTGCATTCTCCTCTGTTTAAGACAAACTCCCCCCACCCCCAAAGCCTTAACACTAGAATCTCTAATTAGTTGAAATCTTCAGAGGTGAATTATAGCAATCATGAATTGCATGATTCGTTGCATAAACTTCAATAAGGAATTGAGTCTTGACTCCATTTTTTCAAACTTCCAAAAAGAAAATCTTTTCTTTTTTTTTCTCATGAATAGATGTAGATAGAGAACCTTCACCTTGGAGTTGTCTGGGATTTGGCCTTTGGGATCTATTTAATTTTTGACTCATTCTTACTAAAAGTGAATCAGGGCTTCCAGCTTGCAGTTGAGTAATGAAAGCTGAGCTTTACTGCTCCACTCCATAACAGAAACCCCACACCTCTGGTCATAAATACCTCCTGTCCCTTGGTTTATCAGGAATCCTTGCTCCTTATCCCTTTATACTTAAGGTCATTTTTCCAGATCCTCTTGCCTTTTTTCTTCAAGGATCCAAATACATATGATCACAACTAATTCAGTTTTCTAAAAAATTCTTGTTTTCTCTATAACTACCCACTTTGACCTTTGTCTTAATAGGGTTGTAAAGCTTTCAAGGCAGGAAAGACAGTAGTTACTTTTCTCCCGGTAGAAGGGCTGCATGCTTTTCTGCCAGGGCCAACTGTTGAGGGGAAGAGAATTCAGTTCCATGACAGCTCATATGCCAGCTAGTGATGTGGTATTGCCAGCATGCCTGAGTTTTTTCAGATATGCTTCAGCATGCCAAGCCCCTGTGAACATGTTATGTTTCCTTTCATGTGTGGGACCATGAGAACAAACCCTCATGGAGTTGGCACTGGGGACAAAGTGCTGATTGAATTATCCTCTCAGAGGGTAAACATGTGAGCTATTTAGACTTAGCCAGAATGTATCTGGAATATACTCCATATTAGCATTTGATTTACTCTTGGCATGTAGTGTCCTTTCATTCTACGTGAATGAAAATTAGTTTTGTGAATCAGCGATTCTCTTTTTGGAATTAGCTGTGACCGAAATCTTTAGGGAAAGGGGGTGGGGAGTGGGGGAAAAGGAGGCTTTCATTTTTCCAAAGCAGTTCCTGTGGCAGGTGCAGAGGGTGAGTAATGCACACACCTAAACTCTGTAACTTAGCCAATGAAAAAGAACCTTGTCCTGACTGTTTCCTACGTCCTATAGTATGGTTTCTCTCTCTGTCAAGGGCTCACTGAGCAACCAAACCCAGCTTCCAGGTGTGGTATTCCACAGCCCTTCTGTAATTTGTGATCATAGAAACAGAATGTTCCTCCTCTTATTTCTTTCCTGCCAACAGTTTCTGGGTGGGTGAATGTCAGTTGTTGGAGTTATTTTTAAAGAGGAGAGGTGAGGCTTGTCGTGCAAGGCTAGAAAGAGGGCGTTTGTTTGCAGAGCATAGCTGACATCAAAGTGTAGATTACTGCCTAGTGGCTAGGCACTTGTCCTATAACAGGTAATGTTTAACGTGCCAGTCCCAAAGATCACAAGCAGCAGCAGCAGCTTACGTCTGGGGATAAAGGATTACTCTAGTTCCATCCTGTGAAAGATTGATCTGCTGCTGCCTATGTCTTTTAAAATATATGGGTCTAAATCTATATGAACACATCTTGCTGCCTCGCTTTTTGGAGCCTGTGACTGGGCTTTGAAGTGTGGAAAGTTTTATCATAAAAAACTTGCAACCTCTGCTCTGGGGAGTGCTTGGCTAAGCAATCACTTTCCGCTTCTTTTCACAGGATAATATAAATGTTTTTCTGAAAGCTT
The DNA here is from genome assembly GCA_023548195.1 of Bettongia penicillata ogilbyi. NCBI lineage: Eukaryota > Metazoa > Chordata > Mammalia > Diprotodontia > Potoroidae > Bettongia > Bettongia penicillata. The sequence continues at coordinate 6,262,169 of JAJHZJ010000065.1, forward strand.
GTGAAAAGATTGGATTGAAGGAAGCTCAGCTTTTCCATCCTGGGGATCTACAGGATTTATCGAATCGAGTCACGGTCAAGTAAGTTTCACCTGTTGGATATCTTAAAAAAAACAAAACAAAACTATGGAGCCATACTGTTTCATATTCATTTAAGTGAGAAGGCTTAAGGAAAATACGTAGAAAAGGAAAAATTTCCTTTTTATGGGGTTTCAATGAGGAAATTTCTAAAAGTGTAAAGTTGGCTGAGGCAAAATGTAGTTGATAGAGGATATGTGTTCTGTGTTGCAGAAATTTTAATCTGGACAGTAAATGAATTTGCTTGTTAATATTTTTATTCTTACATAACATAATTTTTTTAAAAAGATGAAGACAGCCATAACAATCATAAAGAAATTTGATTTCTCTATATTTAAAACAATTATAAAATGGAATTAAATAATTGCTTTGTTCACACCCCCTTTTCCCTATTCAAACACTACTATCACTAAAAGAAGAACTGGATAGTGGTAAGGGAGATATATACACATATATATGTATGCATATATATTTTTACTATTTGTATTGCTAAAATATATAGGACTAACATGTAGGCTCCTGAATCTTGTGATTTTTAAATAAATAGTTAATATTTTATTTTAAAAAAATTGGAAAAGAAAATGAAAGTAAGAAGTGCTGTTGGATATCTGCATTTTAAATTGTTCTTTTGACTGTGGAAATAATAATGTCACATTTCAAGTTTATGAAGGAAATCTGACCAACTTTATTTTTGTGAGATTCAGAAAGTATATTCTACATGTCTTGCTCCCACAAAGTCAATAATTAAGTATTTCCTAAAACACATGACAGGAAACAGTTTTTTACTGAATTATCTTGCTTTTTAATAGTAACTGTTTTCTTGCTGTCATGATTCTTAAGCGTGATATAGATAGGGCTAAATCATTTACAAAGGTCAAGTAGAAGAAAATAGAAAACTGTGTTCTAAGAGAAGAAAATGAAAAATCATTTCGTATCCGGCTCTAGAAATCCAACGTATATAGTTTTAATTGCTAATGAACCCAATTGTTGTGGAGGATTGCTTGTGTTTTGTTCGTTGTCTGTCTTAACTTCACTCACCCTGCACCCCCTGCATTATTGTTTACTAGCAAAAGGATAAAAATATATACATTTTCAATTCATTGAAAAACATTTTGTGTTTCATTCTCAATTGGAAAGGTGAGGGGTTAGAGTAGGAGGGAGAAAAGGCAGATTTTTCTGATTGAAAAAACATAATTCAAGATAAGAAAGTTGTTTTGACGGGTTCTAATTTGGGGGACTTGGTGTTATGTAAAATGCAAACTATTCACTTCTCTGCTTTGTAAGGTCATATTTATTTTAATGGACCTTAAACATTTCGATGAATTTGCTCTAATCAAAACATTGTTTTGTAAGACCTATCTGATGGGCAAGAAACTTCAGTTTTGAGAATTTTATTTTTTTAAAATCCAGTCTTCTCTTGATTAAGGATAAACATAGTTCCCTGAAAAAAATTATAGTTTAGTTCGCCACTTTGAAACTACAGTGTTTGGGCTGGTCATGAACATGGCAAAACTTGTTCTTGACTCTTAACTTAAAAAAATGCTTAATAAGAGCTTGCCTAGGTTCCATTTTATAAGATTTTATGCACAAATTGTTAAGTAAAGCCAGCATCTTGGCTCTGTATTGAATGAAATTCAATTACTAACAAAGTGAAACTGGAAAGTCACATACAAACATACACACACACACACACACACACACACACACGTAGTTGTAGTTGTAGTGAGAAATATGCTGAACAACTTGTTTCAGTACAAACCACAAGTCCATAAACCAAGGTGTGTCTTGGTAGCAGTGCTATAATAAAATGACTAATGAGTGGAAACCTTCTTTATACCTGAGAGCCCTTCCTGTGTTAATCTCATTTCCTCTTGATCATGGAGAGAAAGGAATAATTCTGGATCTTCCAAGATGGAGGCCAGAACTATAGGAAATGAAAAAGCTTTTTTGACTGTCTGTTCAGCTTTTAATTCACATGGTTTTCAAATGTTGATCAGAACTTTCTTATGCTACTTTTACAAGATCTGGCAGGTTAAAGGAAAGTCTATCTGTGCTTACCAAATAATTTGGATTTATTTAATTTTTAATAAGTGCATAATTTGCTTTGAGTGTATATATGATATCTTCTGCTAGCCCACAAAAAATATTTCTTCTCTGTTTATTAGTTTGCTACCAATACAAACAGATTATATTTTCTATGGAATCCTGGCACCAATTGACATTCTATTTAAGGTGGGTGAGAATTGAGGGTAATTGCCAAATTTACTTTTCCTAGGGGAAATTTTAGAGTGAGAATTACTTATTATTTTTTCCTCTTGCCAACAAAATAGAGAGGAAAAAAAGATTACTGTTTCTTTTCCTGGAATTTTAAACTCAAAACTGATTTAAAAATATTTTTTAGCTATTTAAAACACTTTAAAAATCAGCAATTCTCTTATAATATGAAAACAAATTTATAGTTTTACAGATACTGATGTGTATTTTGGGTCAAAGTTGATCCTTTGGAATTTTTATAGCAGTGAGCAGAGGACTGTCCTCTAAATACTTTTGACCATGTTGTTCTGCATAAAAATTGAGTAAAAAAACCAATAATGTTTATCTCATTTTAAAATGGGTATATCAGAGTGTTATAGATCTCAGGCTTGCAAGGACTTCTGAGTACAACTAGTCTGAACCCATTATTTTACAGGTGAGAAAGCTGTTGTTGCTTAGTTGGTTTGTGGTTGGGTCTGACTCTTAATGACCCCATTTAGCGTTTTTCATGGCAAAGACAATGGAGTAGTCTACCATTTTCTTTTCCAAGCCATTTTACAGATGAAGAAACTAAGGCAAATAGGGTTAAGTGACTTGCCCAAGGTCATACAGCTATTAAGGTTTTGAGGCCAGATTTGGACTCAGGAAGATAATAACATAACAAGAGTTAACAAAGGAATGGACAATATTTATATTTCATGTTGGGCGTTGGTGACTGGATTTTAAGAAAGGGGACCAGTGTAAACATATGATTCATATGTTGGTGCTCAGGGAGGGGAGAGAAGTCTCAGGAATTGTGTATTTGTTATGTATTCAGGGTCAGTCGAATGAAGGCAAATAGGAGAACTAATTTCAGAAAAAGAATACCTGTTAGCTCATTCATATTAGCTGTCTACATTCCTATAATCAAGTCTAATTACTTGTTTTTTTTATTGAGATCTCCTCCAATAAGAAAATAGTAGTTATTTGAATTTCCTATTTGTGTTATAATTTCATGTATTATTTCCAGCTTTGAATATATGATCCTATGACCAACAGTATTATGTGTTTATTAAGCTGGATGGGTGTTTTTGAATGTATGGGTCACAGATAGAAAACATGGTCTTCATTGGTGCAGAGTGAAGCTCGGTCTATACTCTCCTAAATGCAAAAAGACAGCTTCAAAAAGAAAGGATAATTGCTGTGACACTGCGGTTAGCAACAAAAGGTACTGCTAGGGGAAGGAACAAGTTAGAATGCTCAAGAAGAGTTGATCGTTTGTCATGGCATACAACTAGCAAGAAAGATGCAGGGCAGGCTGGGGAAAGAAAACGAAGAGACTGAGATGAAAGGGTGAAATGTGGGAACTCTAAAGGGAAAGACTTCATATCTTTTAAATGTCCAGGCAGACTATACACACAGACACATACATATATATGTATATTGCCTACTAGTATATACACACATACATACACATACACACATAAACACACACACACTGGTGTGTGTGTGTGTGTGTGTATTCATGTTCTCTCACCCCATTTGATTATAAGCTGCTTCAGGTCAGGGACTTTTTGCCTCTTTTTGTGTCTGTAGTGATTAGCACAGTGTAAGAAATACATATTGGGTGAGTGATTGATTGATTGACTATATTTCAATTTTGGTGCCTACTTTCTGGCTGACAATAAGCTCCCTTCCCCCAACCCCAAAAGTCTTTCTGCTTTTTATTATCTTTCTCCCCCTCTCTCAGTCCTGTGGTTTCCAGGACTATTTATATTTAAGACCATTTTTTTTTTTACAATGTGATTGTAGAAAAAGGAATATATATTGAAACTAATTTGCTTTATTATACTCTACCAGAGAGAGAAAAGGTTGTCTAAGTTCCAGTATTGATTTGTTCCTCCATTTCTATGGAATCTAAAAATTCACACATACAGTATAGATTTTGCAAAAATAATTATGATGTTGAAAGTATTGTGATGCATATAAAATATTCTAGTAGTGGTTGGAGAATGAAAACAGTAAGAATCTGTATGTTGTCAGCTTCCAATTCCACAGGAACAGCAAGACTTAGAAGAGAGAAATCTTTGTTAATATTTCTTCTCCCTCACCATGGGAAAATAATGGTGTGAATTTGGCTTTTCTCTAAAGTTGAAAAAAATGTTTCTTGATTTTCATAGAATAGCATTGTCATTACTTTGGGAGCAAAATTTCCAGATGGCATAGTTTTTCAAATAGCATGACAAACTGGGCTTGAGGTGAGTGTATTTGTGTGTATTCATTATTCCTATGAATGTAAATTTACCTGTATTAAATTTCTCATTGGACACCATATTTTCAGATCTAACTTTTGAAAAATCGAATACTTCTTTTTTGGAGATAGTACCCCATAACTGAACCTTCTTCATGAGCTAGGTTCTTTCCAGTCCTTTGAATCTCACTGATATCCAAATGTGGCACTGTAACCTGAGTCTAGTGACTTCCAGCTGTCAATACTGTTACTATTTTAAAATGGTGAACACCTCCTACCAAGTGGTTAGAAAAGAATAAAACAAAAAGGGATTTGACTGGACTATGTTCAATCAGCTGCCTAAATCATTCCATGGCATAGTTAGGGAGAGGAGCCACATTAACCCTTTTAGGACACTGTTTTAGTGCATTTGGCAGGGCACTTAATACTTAACAATAGTTCTCATCAGAGATTATATACACATCCTTTATAATGGAATTTCTCATTACCATAACTCTATTGGCCACTAAAAACTGTGTTGATGTGTGGCCCTATGTAGCATCAATATAGGTAAAATTTCAAAGATGTTACAGTGTATCTCAGATTTTATTTTATTCCCTATTCATCTCTCTTTCTTATCATTTCTCCTTTAGTGTCTGGTTTCTTCCCAACTTCTACCATCTCTCCTTATCTCTGATTCTCATTCATCAAGACTTACTTGTCCTTCATCCCATTCCTTGAAGCTTTTAAATAACTTGGCTAGAAAAGTTAACATCTTAGATTGAATTAGGTAATTGGAAAATAATGATGTGATGAATTAAAGCTGATAACATTTTTATTTTAATGGGGGCTGCCAAAAGAGTGACTAATACTGGCAATTTTATATACCCTGAAAGACATGGGAGACGGATTTGCCTAGAGAGGTCTTTAGATGCTCTTTAAATCATAGCATGTAAGAGTCATGTTCTCTGCTGCTGTTCTGTGATTGACCATTCCAGGCACCAAAACTTCTTAAGTACATGCCTAATAATGAAAACATTATTTACCATTAGCAATTAACTCGCTGTCAGGTTTTGGTTTCAGTAGTATGAAATTTTCTTTTGTCTGAACAGCTTCATTAAATTATTGGAGATTTTAAACTTGGGCTTCTCAGTTTCAGGCTTAGTCTGAAATCCCATCTGTTTGGTTACCTCAGAGGTCTTCTACTTGAAGATAGTTGGTAATGGGGAACTCGCTAGTCTTTGAAGCTATCCATTGCATTTTTTTTTTAAATAAAACCTCAATTCTTAGGAATTTTTTCCCCTTATATTGAATTTTGAATTGACTTTATGGCAGAATCAACTATATGGTTTGTGGTGGCCAGCATATTCACTTGTAAATAACAAGTCAATCTGAAGAGTGACAATGCTTATGATGCTAAAGAAGAAAATAGAGCAGTATAGATAGTAAAGTGCCTGCCTCCATTTATGAGCTGGACTTTATTTATAAGGTCCCTGCTAGCTCTAAGTTCTGTGATTAAAAACAATATTGATAAGAAGTGGACCAAGGACAGATCTTTATATATTAATAGCTAACATTTATAAAGCATTTAAAGGTTTTCACAGTTCTTTAAAATATGTTGACTCATTAGATCCACTAAATTTATATTTATATCCATTAAATACATTGTTTCCCTAAAGGGTGGCAACCAATCTGGTTCCATTCGTGAAATCAATTCTTGTAAAACTGTTTTTACCTAACCTGCATCTCTCCATTTTATCCATAATAATATGAGAGACTTTAATAGAATTTCATCATCCTGAAAGTCCAAGTCATACCTGAAAAATTTATTTCCTCAGCAATGTTACTGATAAATGGTCAATCAGCCTTTGCTTTGAAGACTATCTAAACCCTTTGCTGAAACTGATATGCTTTGTTAGTAGCATTTCTTGATCTATTAATTCATTGACTCTATCTACAAAGGAAATAGGATGTGTAGCTTGATTAAATTGCAGACAACATTAAAATTATTCAGAAACCTGATAACCAATTAGAGGACAGATTTTAAAATGAACATAGCTACTTGGGAATCTACATGCCTTCATCTGAAGACTGAATTTAAGGAGTTTACACTAACTGTAGTGTGTTGTCTTCTGAGAGAAATGCTTATTAATTAATAGATTTGGGGAGATTTGTAGTTCCCTGTTTATTTTCTTTTTTCAAGACCTCAGTCTCTGAAAGTCAAGTTAAAATTCTTTTTCTGACCCAGACTTACAAGGAATCTCTAATCTCAGGTAAATTCCATTTAATCAAGCTTGGGTGGAGACAGATCTTTTATCTAGATAGCCCAAAGCTGGGGGGTGGTCTGATATAGAGAGAGTTTCTCTGTCCAAGGATAACATGATGTCACTCTCAGCCCATCATTTTAATATAGCACCCCTCCCATGGTGTTATCCAATCAGTGTTGATTGCCACCCCTCAGGAACACCTACTCTTTGAAGGGTATATAAACTGTGAACCCACTGCCATGATTGTCTTTGGTTTAAGAGAAATGGCCAAATGACCATTAAAAAAACATAACATGATGGTTTTATTAATAAAATGATTAGATTACCAAGAAACTATGTCTTTTGAACCTTTTTCAGTTGCTCCACTTTCAAACAGTAGAGACTGCCTTGTAGTCTGTAGAGCAGGCATTGAATATTCTGGGTGTGGTGAAAGATGAACTTGTTTGTCCAGTCCCCCTGAAAACCCACAGGATGCTTGTTTGTCATTATGGGCTATGGGTAGGAATCTGTTCCGTAGCTAGAGATCAAAATGAAGTTATCCTAGTATTGCTGAAATGTGACAACATGTGACTGATCTCATTAAGACAAGTAGGGGTGGGGAGACAGGATTAGAAGCTAACAAATTTGGTCCTTTGGTCTTTGTTTACCTTTAGCTTTATTAATCCTACCACTTATTTGCCATGATATAATATTTATTTTTTCTTCATATGCAGTGTTACTACAGAGGTGAATAGTAACTAAATATGAATCCTATGATCTTGGATCTCTCTCTAGGACAGAGGTATTAAATATGCATCCCACAATGCTCCTGAGTGTGACCCAAATCAGATTAAAATGGAATTGAGAAATATTTGGCAAAATATTTAAATGAAAATACAATAAAATGTAGGTAAAATTACATTTTTAAAAACTGTTAATATGTGGTCTGCAGGGGTCCTTTTGTACAGATTAGTAGCTCCTGTTTTCTATTTGAGTTTGATGTCACTGTTTTAGGGGAAGCAGGGTTAGACAGGTTAGCTGAAAAAGAAGTGAAGATTCTGGTGGATTGTAAACTCATTGTGGGTCAGCAGGCTGTCACCCCTCCAATATCTGCTAAGAAAATCTCAAATGGGGTCAGCAGTGTGATATGGCAGCCATGAAAACTAATGCAGTGGAGACACTGAGGTTACAGTTAGAAAGATAGTACCCAAGATTAGGAGGAGTGAAAGTCTTGCTTTGGTCAGATCACATCTGCAGTTTTGTGTTCATTCCTGGTTTCACATTTTAGTAGACCACTGACTTTCTGGAGTGTCTAGGGATGTAGTACCAAGATGATAAAAGGGCAGCAAGTTCATGTCATAGGAAGATCAGTTGAATGGAGAAGAGGAGGAGACTTGGGGATTTATTATATGTCTGGGTATTTGAAGAGTGTCACTTGGAACGTTTGTTCCATTTGGCCCTAGAGGGCAAGCCTAGGACTATTGGGTGGAACTTGCAAATAGGCTTGATGTAAGGATTGTTTTCCTGATGATTAGAAATGTACCAGAGTGTAATGAACCATCTTGGGGGAGGAAGTAGGTTCCTTCTCACTGAAAGTTTTTGAGCAACAAATAGATGACTATCTAATATGTTGGAGAGGTATTATATTATTTAGGTATGGATTGGACTATATGATCTCTGAGCTCTCTTCTGGGTTCTGAGATTTTGTCACAGGTCTGCTTTAGGATAGAAATGTAAGTGCTGGCATTTTGGATTTCTAATGTATGACACAACTTTGGCATTAATCAAGACATTGAGCAATAAATGAATACTTTCTAAGTAGTCTAACTCTAGCATATCTAATTTATAATACTTGGAAATTCTGTTTTCAAAAGCAACATTTATGGTAAGAAAACAAATCATGAATAATTGAAATACTTGGCAGAACAGATAGAGCAGAAGATAGGATACCCCAACAAGTGCTGCAGCTTAATATTCTTTAGAGAATGAACTTCCTCATTCTCCAGTTGATAAATGGTCAAAGGATATGAACAGGCAATTTTCAGAGGAAGAAAAAAAATTAAAGCTCTCTATAGTCACATGAAATCTAAATCACTATTGATTAGAGAAATGCAAATTTAAACAACTCACACCTATCAGATTGGCTAACATGACAGAAAAGGAAAATGATAAATACTGTAGATGTGGGAAAATTGGAACACTAATGCACTGTTGCTGGAATTGTGAACTGATCCAACCATTCTGGAAAGCAATTTGGAACTATGCTCAAAGGGCTATAAAATTGTGTAAAACCTTTGATCCAACAATATCACGACTGGTTTATATCCCAAAGAAATAAAAAAAAGTGAAAAGGACCCACACTATACAGAAATATTTATAGCAGCCCCTTTTGTGGTGGCGAAGAATTGGAAATTGTGGGGATGCCCGTCAATTAGGGACTGACTGACTGAACAAGTAGTGGCATATGAATGTCATGGAATACTCTTGTTCTGTAAGAAATGATGAGCAGGTGGATTTCAGAAAAACCTAGATTTACATGAACTGATGCTGAGTGAAGCAAGCAGAACCAGGAGAACACTGAATACAGTAACAGCGACATTATGTGATGATCAACTTTGATAGACAACTCTTCTCAACCATACAGTGATGTAAGAGAAGTCCCTAAGACTTGTGATGAAAAATGCTATCCACATGCAGAGAAAAAGCTATGAGTCTGAATGCCGATCAAAGCATATTATATTCTCAATTTTTTGCTTTTGTTTTTTCTTTCTCACAGTTTTATCCTTTTGTTCCGATTCTTCTTTCACAAGGTGACTACTGTGGAAATGTTTAAGATGATTGCACTTGTATAACCCATATCACACTGCTTGCTGTCTTGGAGTGGTGGGAGGGAGAAAAATTTGGAACTCAAAATTTTACAAAAATGAATGTTGAAAACTGTCTTTCACTGTAATTGGAAAAAAAATGAAATACTATATTAGCTGCAAAAAAAGGAAATAAAATGAATTTTCAAAGGGTGCTAATCATTTACTACTTTTAGTTTAAAAAGATATGTTAACATATTTTAAAGATATGCTAAAGGTAAAGAGGCAGAACAGTGGTATAATAGATAAAGCATTGGGCCTGGAGTGAGAAAGACCTGAATTCAAATCCAGTATCAGATACTTACTAGCTTTGTGACCCTGGGCAAGTCACTGAGTGACCCTGCGCAAGTCACTGAACCTCTTTTTGCCTCAGTTTCCTCAACTGTCAAATGGAGATAATAATAGCATCTATCTCACAGGGCTGTTGTGAGGATTCAAATAAGTATTTGTAAATTCTTTTACACATCATAGTTGCTCAATAAATGTTTATTCCCTTCCTTTTCTTTAACTATAGATGAGGCCTTCTTAATTATTAAAGTCCGGTGGACATACTTTTACTTGATTAAGAATTATTTCAAATTAGTTGCAAGTATGTACTTGAAATGGATAGAACAAAAATACCTTAAGTTAGACCTGCTGATATTTCAGGCTGGATTTCCTCTCGTTTATTCAGAAATAATAAGAGTGAGTGGGTTTAATCAGGAAAGTTTACTGGAAAAGTTAAAAGTTTGAGTCAGGTTTTAAAAGGTGGGTTAAAAGGTGGGTTAAAACACTTTGTAAAATGGCTATTTCCAAGTCTTCTTCTCTTACAACTCATAATTCTTGCCATTTGGGAGTACAGAGTACATATAGTAAAGGAATGATTTAAATCTGGTATTTTATTTGTATATTGTATGTAAAACAATTTAAAGTTCACGTTAAGAATGATAATTCTCTGTGTAGGCAGTAAAATGTAGTTAGAACTTTGAACTGCTGGTTTGTCAGAAGCAACCAGTTGGAATTTTAGTGAATTTTTTGTATTGTTAACCTTGTTAACCAGTTTAAATTTTATTTATTTGTTCTTTGATTAGACAGAGTTTTTATATTGGAAAAGTCGAAGAAAGTTTTAGATATTTTCATAAGAAAATTACTGTCATTATTGTTTCTCCTTCTCCCCCTACCCCCATCCCACCAAAAAAAAATTCAAGCTCAAAGTATGTAAAGAGCTGTGTGAATAGTTAAGAAATTCTAAGCTGAAAATGAGCTGATCATCAGGTAGCAAAATATGATGGATGTTAAGTGGAGGCCTAATTGCCCATTCATTCTAGCTTTTTCAAGACAATCTTGATTTAAGGAAAAGAAAGTGCCTTATGGGAAAGAAAGAGGACTCTCCTTTGTCAGTTTATTTCTAGTAATTGGGTAACTTAGGGGATCAGAGACGATACAGGAAAAGGCAAGAGTGTCAGCAGCATCTGGAATAAAAAACTGGATTGTAAGCCCTATGTTTGAATACTCATTATTATTTGCTAGGTTACTGTAAGGCTTTGGATAAGTCATTTCAACTCCTTGGGTCAGTTTCATCATAAGTATAATGGGAGATTGAACTAGTTGATTTCTAAAGATATTACTTTTAGATACTTTTTTTTTCCCACTGAAAAGAGAAAATGGTGGAAGTGAGCTCTTAAAAGAATTTCCTAAAGTTATTAAATAAGCAATATATCATTGGAGGGAGTATAGCAACAAGTTCATAAATAGGTTCGAATTTCTCTCAGAGGCCAGCTGCTTGTGTGATACTCTTACTCTTGGCCTCTTATTACCACATCATGGAATTCTCTGGGGAAAAAAAAAATTCACGGTATCTAATACCTATTGACTTTTCTTAAACAAAACAAACTACCGTATTTAAAAATCACACACACCTAAAGTAATCTGAAACTCTCTCAGCAGTTAAGAGTAAGCTACTTAAATGAAAAAGTGATTTTTTTCCTCTACCTTCCTCACCCCCAAGAGGAATGACAAGATGACATGGGAACCTGAAGAAAAATAATTTGACTTTTCTTTTGACCCAAATGAATGTACATTCTGCAGGATTTATATTGTCCACCTTTGGAGAAACTAGCAAGAAAACCAAATTCCTAACTTCGTCTTAACGACTACAGATTATAAGCTCCATTACGTTAGTGTTAAAATCCTTAAATGAGGAAGATTTTGAAAATAATCAAAAGCGATTTGCTTCAGCCCAAGTTTTAGTTTCTTTAGCGTTCTCTCTCTCTAGCCTGTTAAGAATAGATATGTTCGGTACGACTGGGTATTGTACTTGGTTTTGAAGAGTTCCCAATGCATGGTGACTTCTGTTTGTCATCAGGTTTTGATAGAGGGGATAAGGAGAAGGTAAACTATGACCTCTAATATTTCCAACTTTAAAAATCACAGGACAGTTATAGAATCTGTAATGTTTTAAGTATATGTGCAGCAAGTTTGAGTTCACTATTTTACCAACTTTGGTGGAATTTCCAGTCATTTTTTCCTGAAATAATATATAGGATGAATTCTCTGAAATGAATGCCTTCTCTTCCATTAAAAGCAGAATAACGCAGCTCTTAACAACAAAAGAACTAGAGGGGCAGCTTTTCTTGTCAGGCAATGTTGGACGGTAGATCAGGTGGCTGACCTTGGAGTCTGGAAGACCTTTCTTTGCGCTGTGCCTCCAGCAGTTTCTAGGTGTGAGACCATGGGCACTATGCTTAGCTCCTCTCGGAGCCTCAGTTTTCACATATATAAAATATGTAGTTCCACTTATATTATTTTCTCATATATAAAACAAGGATAATAATATCTACCTCATGCGATCGTTAGGAGACTCTGTTAGTAAAATGTTATGTAGACATCAGCAATTATTATTGTTAATAATAACATTTACATAGTGCTTGCTATGTTCCAGGAATTGTGCTAAGAACTTTACAAATTTTTTCTCCTTTGATCCTCACAATGGCCTTGGGGGATAGGTGCTATTATTAACCCTATTTTACGGATGAGAAAACTTAGAGGTTAAAGTGACTTGGCCATGGTCACACTGTTAGTAAGTGAGGTTGGATTTTAACTCAGGTCTTCCTGATTCCAGGCTCATGCTTTATCTGCTTTATCTCTCTGGTGTTTTCTTTCTGTATTTAAATATGCAGGAAGGTTGCTTGTGTGAAATTATTGACTAAGAGTCCATCAGCAGACATTTGCCTAGTGTTTCCTGTGTGCCAGGCATTGTGCTACATGGTAGGGATTTACAAAGAAAAGCAGATAAAAAAACATCCCTTCCCCCCAAAATATCCCCAAAACAACAGCTGGTACCTACCCTCAAGGAACATAGATTATCCAAAGATAATCAGGAAAGTACAAAATACATACAGAGTAGATGTGTATCTACTGACAGAGGAAGGCATTAGTAGGGAGGGGTGGGGGAACACAGGCTTCCTGGAAAAGAGGTATCACTTTTAGTTTAGGCAGAATCAAATGTTCTGTATCCAGAACCCTATCTGAGTTACTATTTATACTGTAGAAAAATATCTCTTGAGTCTTCTCATCTATATCTATTGTAACTCAGATTATGGCCAAAGGAATCTGAATGGGAACATGGACCATCTCTGGGTTCAAGAGGCTTTTGTTTTAGTAGACAAAAGGTAACAACCATAGAAAACAGAAAGACCTATTTAGAAGTTATGACAGTAAAATCTATTACAATATTATAACGTATTATATGTTATATTATATTTATAGCATATAATATATACATTATATAATTATATTATATAATATATTATAATAATATGCAAATGCTCCACAAAGAAAATAAAATAATTTAGTTGTTTTTCAGTCATGTCTGACCCTCCATGAATCCATCTGAGGTTTTCTTGTCAAAGATACTGGAGTGGTTTGCCATTTTCTTCTCCAACTCATTTTACAGATGAGAAAATTGAGGCCAAAAGGGTTGAGTAACTTGCCCAGGGTTACATAACTAGTGAGTATCTGAGACATGATTTGGACTCAGGTCTTTGCGACTACAGGGCCACCCCTCTATTCCCTATACTACCTAGCTTTAGATACTAAATCTATCGAGTAGAAGACTGATCAGTCACATTGGTTATTAGTTGAACTTCCACTTTCTGAAAGCTTAAGGTTAGGTAGTGATGATTACTGTTATCCTATTGTCAGTCCAAGAATCTGCAATTCGGTGAAATGACTTACTTGTTCAGAATTATAAGGGTGGAGATTTGTCAGAGCTTAAAATTCACCTAGACCCCCTTCACTGTTAGTGCTTTCTCCTTTTTGATTACTTCGTCCATCCTGTATGTACTTTGTTTGTACATGGTTTGTTGCATGTTGTATACTCTCTCAGTGATGTTTTTTTCCCCTTTCTTTGCATCCCCAGTGCTTAGCACAGTGTCTGACATATAGTAAGGACTTAACAAATGCTTGTCAACTGACAACATGTGTCTCATATTTGTCCTGTGTTCACTTGCCACCTACTTGAGACTGACGGACATAGGCAGTTTCTGTTGATTGATTTAATATGCTTTTCTGAAATTTTGCATGTCAGTCTCCTGGGTTGGACTGCAGCAGGAGAAGGAGACTGTATTTTCTATTTGTTTGTATCTCCCTCAAGGAGCCTAATGTAATGTTTTGCACATGGTGGATGCAGCATGTTAACAGAACACTAAGATAAGATTTGAGAGTGTTGCTGGACATCTGTCATTTAAGGGAACTGTCTTTATGTGGGAGTCTAATTATGTCTGCCTTATGAATTTAAAACTCAAGCATTTTCTCTAAATGTCAAATGATTGTTACACATTTTTACTGCAGAGGAAAACTTCAATTCAAAATGGAAGCCTGTAACAAATATCTTTGAAATTAACCAGTTGCAGATGATCAGATTCAATTATGTATTTTTTTAAATTTAAAGAAGACCATTTAGTCAGTTGGGGAAAAGCAGCTGCTTTCACTTAGTCATTACTGGTTTAACAAAGTCTGATTTTACATGCTTTTTGAACTATTTAGAGTTAAGGCACTAAATAATTCTAAAATATATCCTAGAAGAACAATTAAATATTGAATTGTCTCATTGCACTATTAATATACTGATGGCAGTCAAATGAATACAGTGCTTGATGTTATTTTAAATGAAGTAGTGGGCAGAAAAAAAAAAAAAAACAAACCTCCCAGCTTGCTGGTTTGTCATTTTATTTTATTTTTGGTTTACCAAGATCTGGGAATAATTATGAGAAGAGTCAATGTATTTGTGTAAACAAGTTGGCAGATACTTTAGTAACAAATTCCTTCTCCTTAGTGTACATATAAGGGAAGTGTGTTGGGGAGAGGGCATTTTGCTTTATCTTTTACCAAATTTTAATTATAACAAGGTGTGTTCTATAAATAGAGCATAGGTGTCTATCAATGCACAGTATAGGTAGCTCTACTCTAATCTCACATCTGAAATCTTGAGAGCAAAATGTTTCCTTATGAGTATGCAATTGAATCCATATTTATTTAAGTGAAAGAGGAGGCAAGGAGTGAGACCCCTGAATTCTTCTAGGTTGATGATCTCTCCTCTCACTAAAATATCTAAATATGCTGATCCTTGAATAAAATTAACAGTTCACATTTTTGTAAGGCTTCGTGGTTTAGATAGTAAAAATATCATTTTCCCCCTTTTAAAGATGAGGAAATTGGCACTCAGTTAAGGTTGCCATTTGCCTCAATCATATGACTTAGCCAGGGCTTTATCCAAGGGCATCTTACTCCAAATACACTGGATCATATCTTTTAATGAACAATCCTAATGACATAGGCTTTTATTTTTTTCTTTCCCTTCCCTCCACTAATATGAATTAAACTTAGTCAAGAGTTTGAATGGCAAATTTCTTTACTCAATCATTAAAAGCATAGTTACAGAGAGTGAGATTAGTACCTGAAATTGATCTCTGCTAGCAGTCTAGGTATCGGTTTCATACTCAGATAGTATGGTTGTGGTAAGAAGGGGTTGTGGGGGTGCTAGTGCAGTGAAACATGGTGATTTATCTCACTTGCAGATATTAAAGTTTAAAAATATGTTTTTTTGGCCTAACTTGTGATTTCACCAGTGAAGATCTCCTGGAGTAACTTTCTCAGCTAGTCCAAATGGGCAGTTTTTCTTAAAATTTAGAAATTTTCCTGATCAACTGATATGTTAAGTGGCTTGCTCCAGCTCACTCATCCAATATGTATCAGAGAGAGGATGGGAACCCATGTTTTTCTGATTTTGAGGCCAACTCTATATCCTGTAGGCCATGCAGTCTCTTTTCAAATTTAATTTTTAAAGTTACATGACTGCATTCCAAGAAAGAACTGATAAATAGAAGTATGTATAGAATTATTTTACTTATATATTCTTGTTTGTGTTGAATGGTAGCCATCTCTAGGGAGGGAAGAGAGAAGAAAAAAAGAGAAATTTACATGTTAACTTTATTATCTTTTTAAAAGGAATAGTAAGTTATACATAAATAGATTTTCAGTTTCATGTGTAATCATCTTTTTATTACATTATGTTATGGAAATATTTGTTTTATTCTATAAATTAAAAATAAATAAATAAAAAGTCAATAGCAGCAACTGTATGCTGAGCACGAAACTTATGTTTAGAAGCAAAGGTAATAGTAGAATCTTTTGTCATAATGAGTAGTAAAAGTTAGCAGGGAAGATGGTATGGGCTTCTTAGTATTTTTCGTTTGGTTTTATTTCCTAAGCTACACCAACAGCAAAAATGGCATATATGTATACTGTTTATATAGAGTCCCTTCCACTTCTGAGATGCCGTGAAAGGTGTGACTGGGGCCATGTGAACTATCCAAAGAGCCTCTGGAGTATTGGATCAAAAATGTGACTAGAGTCAGTTATTTCTGATCTTGTCTTTATCGTGCCTACTGTGTGACAGTGGAAGGAAGGCTGGCTCTGGAGTCAAAAGACTTAGATCATATTCTGCTTCTGACACTGCCTGTGTCATTTTTGGAAAGTCTCTTAAGTTTCCCATGACCGCTTCATCTGTGAAATAAGGGGGTTTGGGCAAGATGACCTTTGAGGTCCTTTCTAGCTCTAATGGTATGATTCTGGGATTCTTTTAATCAGTATCATCTTTGTTAGTGTACTTGAGTTCTGTCTTCTACCAGATGACATACAGGGTGCTTGAAATGGTTTTTGAATGAACCAAAGAATGAATCATTGAAATATTCCTCTTGGACTTGTTCTGTTTGAGGTTGAAAGTAAACTTAAAATGTTTTATAGGTTTTGCTGACTTTTTTTTGAGTCATGTGTTGTCACTGAAACAGTCATGTGTGGGGTTTGTACAACAAGACCAGCTGCACCCTAAACAAACAACAAAATGTCCCACAGATGAATTGGTTTTAGGTCTTGGCTATGTGAGATTGCCTTCTATAGTGTTAACATGGAAAAGACCTTATTTAAAAACCACTCTAATACAAAAAGAATGTTTTGCAATTCATGCCTTGTGTAACTTCACAAATGACTATTAGCATTACTTACAGAATTTAATTTTACACTGACTGGCTGAATGAAAACAGTAGCAGTACTTTGGTTTTATATATATCTCTATGGAAATATAGATATATACACTTATGCATTTAGAAATAGTATGTTTTTTATCACATGAGTATATATCTATAGTCTATATTGATATAGTCTATTACATTTAATTATGTATATATATATATTCACTCAAAATTCCCCTATTTTCATCATATTTACAAATATGTATATATATATACACACACACACATACACTTACACATATTCCTACAAGGTACTGTTTTCATTCATATATCTATATATCTATATCTAGCTATCTATGTCTATAAGTGCATATTCACAGAAATGCTCCTGCAATTTTATAACTGTCACATAGATACTTATGAGTGCTTTGCTGTGACAGTACGTCTGTTACAGATTTTAGATTACAAAATACGATTTTTCTAAACTACATAGGTGTATGCTTTCATAATTTGACTTTGATTTTCAGCATCTTTAATGTGAAATATTTTCTTAAATAATAACAACATTAAATATAATGATATTTAGAACACTCTCTATAATGTTCTATTTTGGGAAGTGGAGGTGAGATTTTATTGGTCTAGGGAACTTCTAGTAAAGAACTACTGTCATTGTAGATTATATTCTCTACAATTTATATTATAGAGCACAGAAAGATAAAGTGATTTATACATGGTCACAGAGCCAAAATGTACCTGTCAGGTCTTCTGGCTGCAAAGCCAGCTCTTTATGTAACTTAACTCTGCCCAAACCCATCTGTGTCAACAAACACATAGAAATCTTTACCATCTTTTGCTTAGGTGCTGTTCTAAGAAGTAAATGCTCAGAAAGTTTTAAGCTGGATATTTTGTAATGTGGAGTAGTAGATAGAACATGAGATTTAGAGTTGCGATGACTGGTTCCAAGACTGTTCTTAGACACTTAATAGCTCTGTGACCCTTAGCCTTGGAGCCTCAGTTTTCTTATCTGTAAACTGAAGTAAATATTATCACCAACTTCACAGGGTAGTTGCAGTGATTATAGGGTAAGGCATATAGTTAAGTGCTTTGTACACCATAAAGTACTATATAAATGTTAGCTATTATTATTATATCAGTTAGGAAAAAAATGACACAGAGCCTCAGAACTTAAGAAACTGAAGAAAGCCCCTTTGTAATGTGTAGGTTATAAATAGAGAAAGAGTGATAGATAGTCTGGATACCTGCCTTTTATGCTCTTTAAAAAGAAAAAAGAAACCAGACAGGAGTAGTACTACTCTTGGGGTGCCACAAGACGGCTTGTAGCAGGTGCTAAGCTTAGAGGCATCAAGTGTTACGATAAATAGCTAGCGTCTAATTCCAGGAAAATGAAGCTCTTCTCTAGTTCCCGAAAAGGGCTGAGGCTTATAGACTCATAGGCTCATACATAGAAGGTTAGCAATAGAAGGAATTTAGAGATCATTTGTTCCAACCCCCTGAGATAAGGATTCCTACCAGTCTTGTAAAGTGGACTGGCTGATATTGTACAACTGATTAATGGCATAGTCAAGACTTGAACTCAGATCCTTTGACACAAAGTTCACAAAGTGATTGACTCAGGAAGAAAACTTGATAATGACTCAACCACAGAAACTCTTAGAGGTGGTTAATCACTGTTTTTTTAATAAACATCATTGAGCTAAATGGTCATTAAGGTTCCTTCCAACTTCCTAGATCAATGATATAATAACTCCCTTTCAATTAGTATGATTTTTATCAGTGTATGAGTTTCATCTTCTCCTACAGCATTGGAAGTTTCTTAGGGAGTGGGGGTAGAGGATGTGTCTTATTCAACTCAGAACATTGCACATCCTAGGTAAATAATAAATGTTTGTTGAATGAATGAAAGACTGAATCATAACCTTCTTTGATACATGCTCTGTTCAAGGCTGCAAGTCAGGGTAAAATGTTCTACAGAGTTTGCCAACTTTATTTTGAGTCATGAAAAGACTTTTTTTTTTTTTTTTTTTACTTATTCTGGTCCTTGCTGATGACTGATCATAGATTCAAGTGTCATCAATTCACGTGGTCCATTTATATGACTCTTTCATAGTAAAACTGAAGAATCTTCTGGTAAATTGATAAAATGACATCAAAACCGAAACAACTATTGATGCCCCTGACAACTACGCAGTATTTTTTAGAAGTATAAACAATATATACTTAGAAAAAGCGAATGGTGGACTAAATCCAACCAAGTACAGCAAATCGGTCTTAAATGAAGCATTGCTTATTGCCCAGATCGCTAAACTCAGATAGTAAACTGAAGTGATAATGTAAGCAATAGGTAGACTTTTTATGGTCTCCTCCATGTGGCTTAAAGAGCCTCAAAACATGAAAGGGTTCACCACTAATAAGCATTTGTATGTCTACTCTAGGCAGGTTATTCTATTAAATTCTCTGGGAGAGACTTTAAGAATTCAATACGCATTAATGGCTTAACTACACAGACAGATCAAAGGAGATGGACAAGTTTCCTGCTTAAAAAAAATTTATTTTGTACTATTCTGTACTTGACAAAACATAAATTAACTTGAACATTTCTTTATGCAAAAATCTAGAAAAGGAGGATGGCTTATGAAGCCATGAATCTCTGTGACAAAGCTTTGCCCTTTGAGGTAAACAGTTTTCTAAAGCACAATTGCCAGCTCTCAATAGCTTGCATCAAAGACCATTCCAAATAACCAACAAGAAAAGAGCAAATCAAAACAACACTGAACAAGCTGGTAAAGATCAGAAAAACACATATAAAATGTTGGACAGGCACATTAATGTGCTGTAGGTAGAGTGGAGCTGTGACCTTGGCCAACTATTCTCTAACACAATCTAGAATTAAGCAAGAAAAGTCATTAAATAAACTTTTAAATGCCCCTTTAACTACAGATCTCACTGCTGGTCATATAATCTCCACAGAGGTCAAAGACCAAAAAAGGAAACTTTCCATGTATATCAGAACATTTTTTGTGGAACAAAAAACCTGGAAACTGAGTCATACCAATAGGTTGGGGAATAGTGAAAAATTTTTGGTTCATAAATGTAATGGAACATTATTGAGGTTCAAGAATATGAGAAATTCGGAGAATCATGGAAAGACTGAAGCAAAATAAATCATGTTTAAATAGTATAGACAGAATAATATAGTATATTTTACATAAATATTAAAAAGGAAAACAAACAAAAAACATTAAAATGAAACTAAACACTAGTGTAAATATAATAACTGATCTTGGCTTTAAAGAACAAAAGAGGGAATTTACTCTTTCTGTGTGTCAAGGCAGTGAGAATGTTGCTTGTATCATTGGACGTACTCTGTCATGCCCACTGGTTTTCCTTAAGAATTTTTCTTTGTCACAAGGAAAGGTCACTAGTGTTGGCAGAATGAGGGAAGAGGAATAGAAAGAAGGACTAATTCAGAATAGACTATAAAGTAGAACAAAATGCATCAATAAATCTTTTATAAAAACCACACTTGATTTTTACATTTTTAAGTGCAAATTAATATATGTATATATTACACAATGCACAAATAAATATTGTATTACACATATTTCTATATGTAAATGCATATACAAATTAGTATAGTATTGTGATAGTATTATTCACAGATGTATATGTGCATACATATATAGAAATTAATATAGTCATATACATATGTATATAATGGAGGAAAGAAGGGCCTGCTGTGTTCTAAGGTCCATGGGGTCATGAAGATTTGGACACAATTGAACAGGAACAATATATACAAATCTGTATAGTATACATATATGTACAAATGTATATACATACATATGAATATAGCATTATATATGTATGTGCAAATACAAATTAGCATAGTATTATATATATGTATTTTACAAAGTAATATATATGTATGTGTACATACAAGTTCATATAGTATTATTATTAATTATATGGATTATATATAAATGAATATAATATTCTACATATAAGTATATATGCACCCAGGACCAGCCAGTTGCATAACTCAGCTCACCCTCTCTCCCTCTCCTCCTCTCCAAAGGAAGATAAATTTGGATGGTCGGAAGGTGCCCCATTAATTTGGGGTTTACTGACTAGTTTCCTTCTTTCATTCTTTCGTTCCTTCGTTCCTCCCTTCCATCCCTCCCTTTCTTTCTTTCTTTCTTTCTTTCTTTCTTTCTTTCTTTCTTTCTTTCCTTCCTTCCTTCCTTCCTTCCTTCCTTCCTTCCTTTCCCTTTCTTTCTTTCTTTCTTTCTTTCTTTCTTTCTTTCTTTCTTTCTTTCTTTCTTTCTTTCTTTCTTTCTTTCTTTCTTTCTTTCGTTCTTTCTTTCTCTCGGTCTCTCTCTCTCTTTCTTTCTTTCTTTTTCTTTCTCTCTTTCTTTCTCTCTCTCTCTCTCTCTCTCTCTCTCTTTCTTTCTTTCTTTCTTTCTTTCTCTCTCTCCTTCCTTCCTTCCTTCCTTCCTTTCCCTTTCTTTCTTTCTTTCTTTCTTTCTTTCTTTCTTTCTTTCTTTCTTTGGTTCGTTCTTTCTTTCTTTCTCTCGGTCTCTCTCTCTTTCTTTCTTTCTTTTTCTTTCTTCCTCTTTCTTTCTTTCTCTCTCTCTTTCTTTCTTTCTCTCTCTCTCTCTCCTTCCTTCCTTCCTTTCCCTTTCTTTCTTTCTTTCATTCGTTCTTTCTTTCTTTCTCTCGGTCTCTCTCTCTTTCTTTCTTTCTTTTTCTTTCTTCCTCTTTCTTTCTTTCTCTCTTTCTCTCTTTCTCTCTTTCTTTCTTTCTTTCTTTCTTTCTTTCTTTCTTTCTTTCTTTCTTTCTTTCTTTCTTTCTTTCTTTCTTTCTTTCTTTCTTTCTTTCTCTCTCTCCTTCCTTCCTTCCTTCCTTCCTTCCTTCCTTCCTTCCTTCCTTCCTTCCTTCCTTCCTTCCTTCCTTCCTTCCTTCCTTCCTTCTTTCTTTTTTTATCAAAGACCAAAAATTAAACCCATTTCTCCCTGGATAGATTGGACCCCAGTAGGTCCCTGCCCAGGCTTAATGGCTGTATTTTGTGTACTCTTGGCTCAGAGTGAATGTCAGTAGTAATCCTTTCTCTTTTGACCAGCAGCTCTAAAGGGCTTCCCCTCCCAGTTTGATTTTTTATTTTTATTTTTACATTAAAGGGGCCATCCCTTGACTCACTTCTTAAAGAGGCCTATTCACTGAATGGATATTACTCACTTAAAGTGAGAACCTGAAAAGGCCTTAGTCTAAAAGGGCCAGGGTTTCTCATTGCATCCTGGGTCATCTCCAGTCATCCTGATGAATAATATCTGGCCACTGGGTCCTCACTCCCTTACTTAAATCAAAGTCAGCTGCAAGTCATATCATCATTTACCTGATGTCATGGTCCTCTTTGAAAGCGAAGGTTGAACACACAACAATACAAGTTAGTGTAGTCTTATAAATACATGTATTTATGTGTGTTTGTATGTACACACACACACACACACACACACACACACAGTGTTTCCCTTAGTGGAGCACAGCACTGAACATGAGATGTTTAATGGAGAAGAGGTTGCTATCAATAGCAGAAACACTTGAAAAGTGATAGGAAGATGAAAATATAGGGAATTTCCAGCAATAAAAACTGCCCTAGGCCTTTGAGAGTAGGGGCTAATGACCCCAACATCTTACCAGACCCTGAGGACACCATTATTAAAACTCAGTACAGTGATCAATGTTCATAAGGAATACCCTAAGATTAAGTGTACTGTGTTTGAGGAGGCAGTAAAGTCTGTGATGGTACTTGCAGAAATTTCTGTGTGAAAAAATGGTTAATTTCTCTAAGCTTCGGGTTACTCATGTATAAAATGGGAGAAAGAATGCTTTCACCTACTTAATTCATAAAAGAGAGGTATTAAATGCTTGTTCATTTGGATTGGTTTCATAGTCATTTTAAGGATCAAATGAGATTATATGAAGTGCTTGGTAATCATAATGCTTGATATTAATATATATGCTTTTAAAATATGACTGTCATTTCCATGTAAATAAATACCAGGTCTACCTTACCTTTTGTAAGCACTTATACTTCCAGTTGTCCTAAAATACCTTCTATCTAGATGCCTTAGTTTCAGTTAACCAGTATAAAGGCTCTACATGGCACACTCAGTGTTAATTCTTTGAAGAGCACTGTCAAAATGTCTTTGGGAGTGGTACCATTATGTCAATATTATCAATTAATGTCCTACTATGAACTCATTTGTGAGATTTTTCAAGCCAGTTCCCTTGTAAGGGTCAAAAGAACTGGAAATAGGGGCAGGGGAGAGAATAGGAGATAATAAGAGATAATATTGAAGGCTTGACAGGAGCCTTTGTAGGGTAAGCCAGAGTGGGATTCCATGTTATATATAGTCTTCTATTTGTGGATGAAATCCTAAAAAGGAAAAAAAGACATTTGAATCACAAGTCAAGGTAATCTAGGAAAATAAATCTCTGGATATGAAGTCAGAGACCAAATCCTTGCTCTGACACTTACTGCCTCTAATAACTCTAAAGTCAGAAGTTACCAGGGCTATCAAGATGTAATTTTCACATATTAAAAAAACAAACATGAAGGGTCTGTGTTAGATGATTTCTGAAGGTCTTTTCAACCCTGAATCTGTGATTCAAATGGGAAACTATTTCAGCTTGTGCTTGATTACACAGGTTAGTGGGGTAAATACAAAAGTTTAATTGACAGTAGATAGCCTGTTTTATAATTTTGAACTATATTTTCATAGCTTGAAGAGACCTTAGAGGTTATTGAATCTGCCCCCCACAATTTACAGATGATAAAATGAAGGAAAAGAAAAGTTAAGTGACTTGTCTAAGGTCATATGACTGGTAAGTGCCTTAGGATCAGTGTATAGAAGGTCAGACCTAGAGTCAAGAAGGCTCATCTTCCTGAGTTCAAATCCGGACTTAGACACTTACTATATAAGTGACCCTGGAACAGTCACTTAGCCCTGTTTGTATCACTGGAGAAGGGAATTGCAAACCACTCTAGTATCTTTGCCAGGAAAACCCCAAATGGGATCACACAGAGTTAAATGTGACTGAAAAACAGCTGAACAACTTTTTGACTCCTAGTTCAGCACTTAATCCGCTATGACTCCATGCTGCCTTTAGGGAAACGTTCTTTCTGGGTGGAGAGAAATCTCAGGTGATAATAGAAAAATTACCATCCCATAATGTCATAAGAGAGGCTGGTGACTTTGCACAACCCTCTTTCACTTAAATCCAATTCCCCTGCAAGTCAAGGCCTTCACCTGCCTCATGTCACAGTCCTCTTTGAGAATGAAGGACAAGCACTGTCAACAGTAATAGCTACATCTTGGAAGATGTTATATTTGATTGCTCTTTTACCATAATGGATAGTCCCAGGAAACTAGTAATTAAGAGGCAAGTTTTTAAAACTTCATGTTGGATTCTGGTGATGATGGTTTCAGGGTGTGCTCTGTCTCACAAACAGGGAGGATATCACTTCCCTAATCTATTGTTTAGCTATGTACTTTCATAAGGTAGAAGATATCAGGTTTCTTATGCTGAGAAGGATTGAGGGAAGACCTGGATTCAAATCCTTACTTCATACTGTATGTACAGTTATGTCCTCTTTGTAATTCTGGGTCTTCGGCATAATAGAAGATCCTGCATTTGAATAATCTTTAATAATTTTCAAAGTGGATTTATTGAAGTCATAGAGGGGATTCATTTTTTAGGTAGGAGTAGGGCTGGATGTAACCTAAGAATCCTTTGACCTCTGGATCCTATGATTGTCAGGTATTTTACGCAAACAATTCTGCCAAAGTAGGCAGGGTTGATATCATTTGTTCCCATTTTGTCTGTGAGAACAATAAGCTTCCTGAGGGTAAGAATCAAGTTTTATATTACTTTTTCAATTCCCTACTGCTCTGAGAGTAGGAATCAAAAGTTTGACAGCTTCATCTTTTTACCTTGTTGTTTTTCTGTATTTGCTGCTCTGAAGTTAAGGGTTGATGTTTTCATTTAGAACTTTCTGTAGAAGGAGAAAGAAATACTCAGTGTTCTCAATTTAAAGTAATTTCATCTCTTTGACTTCCTTGGGATCCTAAAAACCCAAGAATTTTGGTTGGGAAAAGTCCTCTCAAAGCTATGGATAAGGCTACATTAGTGAATATTAAGTATCATGTAGTTGCTATTTTTTAGGGGTTCTTAAAGTGTGTGTGTGTGTGTGTGTGTGTGTGTGTGTGTGTGTGTGTGTGTGTGTGTATGTGATGGAGTCTTTTGGTAATCTGGTCAATCTGATGGACTGCTTCTCAGAATGTTTTTAGATGCATAAAACAAAATACTAAGGTTTACAAAAGAAATTGGTATTATTATATTGGTATTATTTTAAATATTTTAAAAAGCCAAGTTCATGGACTTTTGCCCTATTTGGCATATGTATCTAAGGCTCTTGGCTCATAAGTAATTCTATATGTATCTTATTTTTTCTGTACAATTTTCATTCTCAGGCATTCCAGTTAATGACATCTAGCTGAAAAGGACAAAATTTCAATTACAGCTGGAACTTGCTAATGTATTGTATTGCCTATCCTAAAAGTTAACTTTTTACTTATAGGTGACAGTTATAAAAATGACACACAAGGATTATGTCTTTTCCCTCACTAAACGAAGCAATGTTTGTGCATGTTACTCGAAGTGAATCAGTTTGTTAACAATGTGTTAACAACGTAAGGGAAGGAAAGAAGGGGCAAAGGAGTCAAATGGAGAGATAGTGGGGGAATAAAAGGGGGATATAGGAAATTTTTTATCCAGGGAATGCAATTTCTGAGTCATAAGTTGCCTACCATGCAGGAAATACATCTCTATGTTTGTGGTTGGGATAATATTATCACTAAATGTTATCATTAAATGTTTAATTAAAATTAATAAACTAATCAATTAATGTTTAATTTAAGTTAATGTTGGAGAAGTACGTTTACCTTTCTAAGACTAGGAACTATATGATACATAATAAGTATAATATATTATAAATATAATATAGATATATACAGCTATAATATAATATAAATATAATATAGGTGTAATATGATATAAATATAATATAGGTACAATTATTATATAAATAAGCAGTTTGTAATGATTGTGATTTGAAGTCCCAGCTTGTTATTCAATAACTGGAAGTTTAAGGATTTTAGTAGGGAGGATCACGGAGCTTTTCAGTCTAGTGCTTGCTACTTTCAGTGCTGTAGTAAATATTTACTTACAAGTGTGCATACATATGTAATCCATACGCATATCCTTTTGGTGAACTGAAAATCCTTCAACGTAAAATTCTTAAAGAATACTACATACCTGAAATATAAGATGGGTAATTTTGACTATTTTAAATTAAAAATTTCTTGTATAAATAAAATCTATGCAGTCAAAAATAGAAGGAATATAGAAAACTGGAAAAAACTTTCATAGATAGTCTTTCAGATAGGATATGATTGGATTGGAATATTACTGTGGTGTAGGAAATAATGAGCTAGTTGGTTTAGAAAAACATGGAAAGATGTAGACTTATGAAAGAAGATGCTATCCACTTTCAAAAAAACAGACAACAAGTAGAAATAAAGAATATGGTCTTATATATATGTTTGTGAATATATATGTGTATGTTAATAGTTATCTATGTGTAAGTGTGCATATTTATATGTACATATATGTATAAATGTGTGTATATATGTGTATATATACATGTGTACACACACATATATGTGTATATATATGTGATTATAGCATTCTATTGGGCAGGTATGGGTAGGGAGGGGAAAAATAAAGTAAAAAGTGCACAGTAGAGAGCAAAAGGAAACCTACAAGGAAACAAAAAAAGCTGAGCATTTTCCAAAACAACGTGTAATATTTATTATATAGGTTTTCTTGAAATGGAAATTTATGGTTTTATATTGAATCTTCTCTTATGTTCTGCGGTGTACATGGCAAGATTTTTTTTCCTTTTCTCAGTTTGTATTAAGTTCAAAATAAATTGTAAAATTTAGAAAAATAGAGAATACTATATACCAATTAAAGAAATATGCTAAAAGCAAGAATCTATATGGTTAATCCATTCTCATCACTAATGTATCTTCAAATCCATCTACACCTTCAAAATTCTCAGTAAAATTCAGTGATAGTGCCTCTCATTGTTCAGTTTATGTACGGAACACTGCTTCTCAGCCTGCGAAAGTCTCTGAAAACATGTGTAGGGAGTTGTTTTCACTCTTCTTTATAAGATGCATTTATCAAGGCTGGTACCTCTGTTACTTCCCTGACTCATTTTCATCCTCACCACTTCCAAACTTTATTGACTGCCACTGAAATGGAATAGTCAAATAAGTGATCCTTCAAAAAGAATTTGTTTTAGTCTTGATTTGGAAGAGAGAAAATGGTAAAGGAAATCAACTGTCGGTTATATGACATTTATTTGGAATCTTTTAAAAAATAGATGACATAAAATAGGGATACTTTGGAAAGAAGCTTTTAAAAATGATTGAGGAGTTGAGGTAAACATAAATATCCAAGTATTTCAAAAAGAATGTACTTTCTCTGATTGTGCTCATACATTTTGCACTCTTCTCATTGGTTTATATAGGTAAGGCCACTCTGTAAATACTGTTGAGTTGAGTCGAGTCAAATGCTACTTCTTCCATGAAGTCTTGCCTTAATTCTCCCCATTCAACCCAACTAGAAATGACGTTGTTCTCTGAATTCTCATGGAACTTAGTCCCTTTCACATGCACTTACCATATTCTATTGTTGTATGTGTTCTTCATTCCTCTTTACTAGATTGCGAGCTTTTTGAGGACAGAGACAGTATTTTATTCATCTTGGTATCCTATTCAATACCTAGTCCACAGTGCTTTGGGCTTAGGTGCTTAATAAATGTTGGTTGAGTTGTATTAAATATCTTTGTGTGAGTATGTGTGTGTTTTGAGATAAATGGTTTTGACAACCTTAAGTCTGATCATTTCCTTCTGTTCTCTTGCTACTTGGACAGGAACAGACTATACCAACTAGAAGGAACTTTGGAAATACTTAAGAGAGAAACTTTGATTGGATAGCTTTGATTTTTTAATTTTCTATGGCCCCACTGCCAATAAACAATTATGAATTCAAAGGTTTTTTTGTTTTGAGAGGAAAGAACTGTTTGTGATACATGGACTTAGAAGATGATAAATTCTACATTATAAAAATCAACTCTTTGTAGCTTCTTTGGAATATATTTTTTCCCCATAATATAATCAAGTTATTAGATGGTATGAGAACAATAACATCTAGCTCTAGAAGGGATTTTGATTTGAATCTTTCATTTCACATGGGTAATTGATGCTCAGAGAAATTGTGATTTACACGATTAATCTTATTTGTTTTTTTTCATATTAGGATTTACTTTTGAAGAATCTTGTTATATACAAGAAATTACTTGTGTGTTATTTGCAGCATTTTGTTCTCTCAACCCAAGATATGTGCTTATTTTTGTACTGTTGTCCTATATATAGTCTGGCTAGTTGGTACCCGAGAAGTGTTAAATAATAAACTCAACAGAGTCTTGTCATTACTGTAACTCCCTTGGTATGAACATTTTGAGGAGCCAGGTCAGTACGTAATGGTAACAACAAATGTGAAGGCATTCGCGGATTTTAGCCCTCTGCATACCAGAGCACAATGAGGCATGTTGAGTTTCTCAGTCAACACTTAAAGATCTTTGGCATTAAGTCCAAACTTTCAACTTTTGTGTGAGGTTTCTGTGTTTCTTCCCTTCCCTTCTCCCCCAATCCTTTGTAAATAAATGAACTATTTGTGTTTTCACTTCTAATTGAGTAATGTTAATGGACCTATAGTTTACTTTTTTTTTTAAACAAGGAAGAAGTTAACTGGTGGAAGCTTTAGTCTTAGTTAAGATGAAAATTTGACTCTTAATGACTTAACCTCTGTTCGTTGCTCCTGTGGGATGAACTAATGGCTATCAAACCCAAAGAATGTTGTAAAGCATGAATGACTGCCAAAACTCTAAATATCAATTTACCAAGATCTCAAGATCATTTTGACTTCAGTCTGGTTCACTGACCACTTCTAGCACCTATTCTGTTAGAAGAGATAGTGAAATAGTAGATAAGGTTCTTTTAATGGGACACAAAAAGAAAGCACACACAAAAAAGTACCAAGTGAATAGCTTATGCAAATAGATAATGCCACAGAGTACCTGATTTACATATCCTCACAGTCATTTCAGAAACATCATATACATATATTTATACTGACCCAAAAACTTTAGTGTAGTTTTAAGCTTGAAAAACTTCAGAAATGTAAGTGCTACAGTTACAAAAAATATCATTTGAAATTTCAAATATTTGAATTTCTTTTATATTTGTTTAGTTTTATGAATTTTTAATAATAAATTTTAATTCAAATAAAACATTTACAACAATTTCTGGATGACTCTTGCTCAGAATATCAGATTGGTAGAGTGTTTGGCTCTCCTTAATTGGCCACCTTTGTGATCTGATCTCTTTCTATTAGACTTTTTCTCATGGAGTCATGTCAAAATTTTCATGAATGCATCAAAATTTCATTCTTTGGATGATGTTAAGGTTAGGATTACAAGTTGAAAATTAAATAGAATTTTAATAAGAAACATCAGTGTTTTAAGATTTTAAATTTGTGGTTGTTTGGTTATTTCTGACTCTTCATGAACCTATGGACCAGTTGTCTACAGGGATTCTTTTTGGAGGCAGGAGGCGCAAAGGTACTGGGATGGATTGCTATTTTCTTCTTCAGTTTTATGCAAGCAGGTGTTGTGACTTGCCTGGGGTCACACAGCTAATAAGGATCTGAGGGTAGATTTGAACTCTAGTCTTTTGGCCTCCTACCCTAGTGGTCTGTCTGTTACACCACCTTGCTGCTCCAAAATTTTAAATATTCAAGTGTTATCTTCATAAGTTCTTAGAATTTATGTTTCTGAAGTTCTTAAAGCTTAAAACAGCATTAAGACTTTTTTGGGACATGTATATACCTATATAAATACATATGAGCATTGCATATGTGAGGTATATATAAAACTGCTATAGTGACACTGGAGTAATTTCAAGTTACTACTATGGAAAACTTGAGATGCTGAAGAAAAGACAGAAATGATAGGGCATCTGTTTGAAGGAATGACACATGTGATGTCTCAGGAGTGGTCATAAGAAAGTCACATATGCTAAACAGGCTAGCTTGGTTAAAGTGAATGGCATGGAGTGGTAGAAACAGGTTATGTAGGTAGTTAGAAGGTGCAGTGTGACTTGACTCTATTTTATGAAGCATAAGACTAAAGCTGGCAGCCTCTGTAGCCTTGTGTGTAAGGGAGTAAGTAACACTCTTAAAGGATTCTTTATATACTCTACTTTTACATGTGTGTAATCTATTTATGATGGTTTGGATAGGAAAGAATCTGAAGGTAGTCCATTTAAATGTTGACTTTCTCCTGCCTCCTCTCTGCCATTTTAGGTTCTGAACAATATTGTAGCTCTTGGAATAGAAAGAATTCTAAGAAATGTTGCATAGGAGAAATTGGTAGGGTTGGTAATGCATTCAATAACAGAGGGTCAAGGGAAAGATGTTTATAATTCCAAGATTAAAAGCTGGTTGTAGTAATGGGAAAGTTGAGGAAATTTAGAAGTTTCTTAATTTTGTTTGTTAGAATCAATGTCTTGTCTGTGTTCGTTCTTCATTTTCAAAGAAGACCATGCCATCAGAGAAATGATGACATGACTTGCGCTTGACTTTGTTTTGAGTGAGGGAGGGCTGTGCAGGTCACCAGCCTCACTTTCCCCTCCTGAGTCATCTGGATCCAGTGACTATATACTCATCAGGATGACTGGAGATGGGCCAGGATGTAATGGGAGACCTTGGCCTATTCAGATATTCACTTAGAGTGAGGTAATTCCCATTCAGTGAATAGGCTTCTTTAAGAAGTAATCAGGGAATGGTCCCTTTAATGAGGAAAAAAAAATAAAAATTAAAAAAAAATAAGTAAATTAAGCTGGGAGGAAAAGAGCAACAGTTACTATGATAATCACTCTGAAGCCAGGAGAGTCCTGAAAAGAGACATTAAGTGCAGTTTGGGCAGGGACCTAATGTTGTGCAATATATGGTCTTCAGAATACATACGTACATTGTTAGATCAATGTCTTGTAGGTGTTCTAAGTGATGAGACTTAAAAAGGAAGACAAATCAGGGTCTTAATAACCACAATCTAAATATAATTTTTTTTTTACTTTATTTCTTTAAAATTTGCAATTGGTCTTTTATTACAGTTTTACAGATTTTTAAAATACCAAACCTTCTGTTGAAGTCAGAAATTATAAATTTGAAAAGGAAAAAAATTAAAATGTTCTGTATTCAAGTGGAAAATGATTTTCAAGGCAACACAGTGGGCTTTCTTTGAGAATTTCTTTAAAAAAATATTTACAGCATGCCCTACCATAGGCATGTTGTCTCCCACTTTCTCCTATATATGAGATTCCATCTATATCTATATATGTATGTATACATACACACATATATACCTGTATATTCACACATATGTAGTTTGATTTCACTAATTATTAAACCCTACCTAAAGTAATTACTTTTGCGGGGTAAGAACATTTCTTGATTGAATCAGTCAACTGTAACATTCTGAATCAGAATGTCTGAACATTGTATCTGTACCTTTGATCAATCAAAGTCATCGTATGAGAGATTTGATCATGCCCTCAGGAACTTGTATAAAAGGAACGTATTATCTCAACCATATAGAGATGCTAAGGGTCTGAAGTACAGTATTTCACTGGGATAATCATGGCTACCATATAACTGTCACACCCTGTTTTTTTCAGTCCAAAAATTGGTTTATAACCTTTCATAGCATAATTGTGGCACAGTATAATTCTGTTCATCATGCTGCTTGAAAGGTAAACAGAGCATCAATGTGTTCACTAGTGGCATATGGACATACATTTATCTCTATATATTGCAAGCTCCGAGCTGAGAATTCTCAGCCCATGCATTTCTGAAAGCTCACTTGCACTCAGCCCAATGAAGAGTCATAGGTGCAAGGAGGGGTGGGGACAGGTGAAACTACCATATTTTAACATATATTCATTAGCATCATAATATTTGTTTTCTATAGTTTTATTTATTTATTTTTAGATTTTGACATTCATTTCCACAAAATTTTGAGTTCCAATTTTTCTCTTATGTGTTATTTTGCAAAAGACTTCCATAATAGCCATATTGTGTAAGACTAACTATATTTCCCTCCATCCTACCCTGTCCCCCATTTATTCTATTCCCTCATTTGACCTTGTCCCTTCCCCAAAAGTGTTTACTTCTAATTACTCCCTTCTCCCATTTGCCCTCCCTTCTATCATCCCCTTCACCCCACTTGTCTCCTTCTCCTCTGCTTTCCTGTAGTGTAAGATAGATTTTCATACCAAATTTAGTAAGCATGTTATTCCTTCCTTAAGTCGAATGCAATGAGAGTAAACTTCACTTTCCCCGTCTCACCTCCTCCCTTTTCTCCTACTTTGAAAAAGATTTTTCTTATCTCTTTTATGAGTGATAATTTGCCCCATTCCATTTTTTCTTCTCTCAATATTTTCCTCTCTCACCCCTTAATTTCATTTTTTATAGATATCATTCCTTCTGATTCAACTCAACCTGTGCTCTGTGTGTGTGTGTGTGTGTGTGTGTGTGTGTGTGTGTAATCCCTCTACCTACCAAAATACTGAGAAAAGTCTCAAGAGTTAAAAATATTATCCTTCCATGTAGGAATGTAAACAGTTCAGCTTTAGAAAGTCCTTTATGATTTCTCCTTCCTGTTTACCTTTTCATGCTTTTCTTGATTCTTGTGTTTGAATGTCAAACAGTTCTGATCCTTTCATCAAGAATGCTTGAAAGTCCTCTGTTTCATTGAATGACCATTTTTCCCCTTGAAGTATTATACTCAGTTTTTCTGGGGAGGCGATTCTTGGTTTTAATCTCAGTTCCTTTAACTTCTGGAATATCCTATTCTACGCCCTTCGATCCCTTAATGTAGAAGCTGCTAGATCTTGAGTTATCCTGATTGCATTTCCACAGTACTGGAATTGTTTCTTTCTAACTGCTTGCAAGATTTTCTCTTTGAGCTGGGAGTTCTGGAATTTGGCCACAATGTTCCTAGGAGTTTCTCTTTTTGGATCTCTTTCAGGTGGTGATCGATGGATTCTTTCAATACTTATTTTGCCCTCTGGTTCTAGAATGTCAGGGCAGTTTTCCTTGATAATTTCTTGGAAGATGATGTCTAGGCTCTTTTTTTGATCATGAGTTTCAGGTAGTCTCATAATTTTTAAATTGTCTCTCCTGGATCTATTTTCCAGGTCAGTTGTTTTTCCCATGAGATATTTCACATTCTCTTCCATTTTTCATTCTTTTGGTTTTGTTTGGTGATTTCTTGGTTTCTCGTAAAGTCATTAGCCTCCATCTGTTCCATTCTAATTTTGAGAGAACTATTTTCTTCAGTGAGCTTTTGAACCTCTTTTTCCATTTGGCTCATTCTGCTTTTGAAAGCATTCTTCTCCTCATTGGCTTTTTGAACCTCTTTTGCCAATTGAGTGAGCCTATTTTTCAAGGTGTTATTTTCCTCAGCATTTTTTTGGGTCTCCTTAACCAAGGTATTGACCCGTTTTTCATACTTTTCTTGCATCTCTCTCATTTCTCTTCCCAGTTTTTCCTCCACCTGTCTAACTTGCTTTTCAAAATCCTTTTTGAGTTCTTCCAAGGCCTGAGCCCATCTGACATCCCCCTGGGATGTCTGGGGTACTGCAGCCCCGCCCTCCATGTCTTTCCCTGATGGCAAGAATATTTCCTCGTCAGATCCGGAAGTCGGGATCATTTGCATCTGTTCGAAGAAAGTCTCTATAGTCTTATTTTTCTTCCCTTTTCTAGGCATTTTCCCAGCCAGCTACTTGACTTCTGAGATTCCTGTCCACCCCCCGCTTAGATCCGCCCAGCCAGTGCTTGGGGTCTGAGGTTCAAATGGGCTTTCCGCAGCAAGCTTTAGTTCTGGTGCTGGGGTGGGGGGCAGGGCCGCCTCCCAGGCTCACCTCCCTCAGGGGCTTTATGCAGAGACCTTCAGGAACGGAGTGGGTGGGGGTGTGGGGGGGGCCCCGCCTCCCAGGCTCAGTTCCCTCAGGGGCTTTATGCAGAGGCCTTCAGTAATGGGGTAGGGCAGGGCTGTCTCCCAGGCTCAGCTCCCTCAGGTTGTTTATGCAGAGACTTTCAGTAGTGAAGATCCTGCCTGCTGCTGTGGGAGTCCTGCTGCCCCTGCCTCTGCCGCCCCCGCCTCTGCCTCTGCCGCCTCCTGCCCCCGCCTCTGCTGCGGCCGCTTCCTCCCGAGGGTGCCCGAGTCACGGAGACACTCTGCTCCCCCTCTCGGCCAGCCAGCCATCTCTCTCACTGACCTGTAACTTCTGTGGGCGGAGGGACTTTCCCGGCTGCCGGAGCTTCCGTCCCTGAAGCCTGCTCGGGTCAGCTTCTCTGGGGCCGCGGCCAGGGCCGTGCTGGGGTGGGGTCCACTTTCCGGAGCGTGAGGGACCCTGGGGATGGCTCTCCAGGGCTCTCTGGAACGAAAATCTCTTCCCCTATGTTTATGCACCCCCTGCAGTGATTCGGAATTTATGGGGATCTCTTTTTACCTTAATTCTATGGGTTGTGGGTTCGGAGCTCGTAAACGTGCATCTTTCTACTCCGCCATCTTGGCTCTGCCCCCACTCTCATTTTTAAAGAACTATTTTCTTCAGTGACATTTTGAACCTCCTTTTCCATTAGGCTAATTCTGTTTTCTAAAGCCTCCTTCTCCTCATTGGCTTTTTGGACTTCTTTTTCCAATTGAGTTAGCCTATTTTAAAGGTGTTATTTTCCTCAGCATTTTTTTGGCTCTCCTTTATCAAGCTGCTGACTTGCTTTTCAAGCTCTTCCATGGCCTGGGCCCATTGTATATGTATTTTGAAGGTACTGGAGGCAGAAGCCTTTACTACCTCTGATGGTATACATTGTTCTTCCTCATCCAAAAGGATGGAAGGAAATACCTGTTCACCAAGAAAGTAACCTTCTGTGGTCTCATTTTTTTTTCCTTTTTTTGGGCATTTTCTCAGCCCATTACTTGACTGTTGAATCCTTTGTCAAGAGGAGGGTCCTAGTGCTTCTGCTCACCCCAGGACCATGCTCAGGGCTGAGATTCAGATCAGCTACTCAGTTCCCCCAGAGGCTTTATGGTCAGTGCTCCAACAATGAAACAATGGATGCTGGCTGCTGCTTACCTGCCCTGGCTAGAAGCCTCCGCTGCCTAACCTCTGCAGCTGCCTTGGGCCGGTGGCTACTTGGGCCACCTTGGGAAGTGGACTCTGCTCCCTTCTTACTCAGGTTGAAAAAGCCCTCTCACTGACCTTTGGCACCTGTGGGTTGAGGGATCTGTGAACTGCAGCTGCTGCTGCTGAGGATTCCACCCCTGAGGTTTGCTCCACCACTGGTCCTCCTCCTCCCTGTGTTGTGCATCAAGGCTAGGCTGGGCTCCACTCCACATTTGGTGAGACAGACCTTTCCCATCAGCCTTCCAGGTCATCCTGGGCTGGAAATCTCCACTCCATCTTTCTGTGGCTTCTGCTGGTCTATAATTTGTTGAGTCTTTCTTTGCAAGTATTTTATGGGCTGTGGGGGAAGAGCTAAAGTATGTACATCTTTCTACTCCACCATCTTGGCTCCGCGTGCCCCCCCCCCATGCATCCTAACCTTGCACCAAAAAGAGTTTAGTAATAAATGATTTTTAAGTAATACTGGCACAATTTTTTAAAAAGCTTCACATAATGATCACACCCCACTTTTTCGTAAGTATTGTCTTAAAATCTGCAATGATTATACAGTGAAATACATATAATGAAAAACATAAGGAGAAGGGGTAATATAGACTAGAACTGGAAAGAACCAGCTGTCAAGAGTCAGCCAGGGAAATGAGAAAGAAGATAGGACTGAGTTGTGGCAGAGAAGGGAAATATCGGAGGCATCTCAGAATAGAAAACTTGGATTGATATTACTGTTGTACCCACCTACTCAAAGAGAATAGTCTTGAGGAAAACATTTGCTCTTTCCCCAATTTCTCCTTCTCCTGACTGCCTATTCACAGACACTATATAATGTTACCTCCTTTTTTTGACCTAAACATTTCTAGTATTTTGCCTCAACCACAAACAAGCCAGTTAAGTAACTCTCTCTTTCTCTCTCCTCCCCCCCCCTCCCTCCCTCCCTTTCCTTCTCTCTCTCTCTCTCTCTCTCTCTTTCTCTCTTTCTCTCTCTCTCTCTCTCTCTCTCTCTCTCTCTCTCTCTCTCTCTCTCTCTCTCTCTCTCTCTCTCCTCTTAGAACAGGCAAGATGTAAGAACTAAAATGGACTGTAGTAAAGAGTACATGATCATACCTATCATCTATCATATCTATCAATCACCTTTTGAGTTTC
Source organism: Bettongia penicillata ogilbyi (assembly GCA_023548195.1). Taxonomy (NCBI): domain Eukaryota; kingdom Metazoa; phylum Chordata; class Mammalia; order Diprotodontia; family Potoroidae; genus Bettongia; species Bettongia penicillata. The sequence goes on from JAJHZJ010000065.1 coordinate 6,298,926, forward strand.
TTTTGGTTTTATGTTCTGATTTCTTCATCTTTTCATTTTAAAGACAGTTTCTATTCTTAGATGATGGGTAGAAATTTCCAGGACTTATTGGTATTCCTGCCTGATATAAAAAATATTGAATATTATGACTTATTAGGCTTAAATAAGTCCATTTATAACACAAATATCTATCTATACATCTTTATATCTATCTATCTATCTATCTATCTATCTATCTATCTATCTATCTATCTATCTATCTATAACTTTGGCTAGAAGTAGGGTGGGTGAATAATTCAGTTCTTACCTCTGTATTATATTAGCCTCCCAGAGAGTGTAACAATAAGAAAAAAAATTGTCTTCTATAGTTGTTTGCTTATGATTTTTTGATTTATTATTTATGGATGCCTTTTTCCACCAGTGAATGCTTTGCAATAGTAGCAAGCCTAAACTTTCCAAATTATTTTTATTATCTCAGAATTGAGTCATGATTGTTGGTATCACTTCTCAAGGCTAGAGAGAGGGCTTTGGGTAATTTTCCAACTGTGTCTAGTAATTTAGTAGTCCCACAGAGAAATAAATAGCATTAGAGCTGACCTGCTTCTAACCTTTGGGAATGAGAAATGGAGTATATTTGGTGTACTTGTGATAGTTAAGAAATTAGTAGTGCAAGCATTTGTAGGAACATGGGATCATGGATTGAGAGCTGGAAGAGAACTTACTCAAGTTTAATCATGTGGTTTAAGTTTCAGATTAGAAGAAATGCTGCTTTCTATGTAAAGAAGAAATATGCTGAAAGAATTATTGTCATGTTTCACTTTTTAAATGAATAATAATTTCCTTGACATGAGTACTTCCTCCCTAATGTAGCTCACAGCCTTTTTTTTGTTTCTTTTTTTTTTTTTTTTTTTTTTTGTGGTTGTGGCAATCAGGACTAAGTGACTTTTGTAGCTCATACGTATTTGAGACCAAATTTGAACTCAGGTCTTTCTGACTGAAGGACAATGCTCTATACACTGTGCCACCTGCATGCTCTTTCACAGCCTTTTAATAGGTGACTTAATGGTGGACCATAACAATTCATTAAACTATGTGATGATTTTCTTTGAACTTAGGTGGTGTTCAGACTGTACCACATCTTCAAGTCTTTACAGCTTGGTAAGACTTGTCAAAGTTTGTGTTCTGATGGCATAGCCTTTAACAACCCAATGTTACCTTCACTCTTAGGTAAGACTACTGCAATAGAAGATGCATGAGGGAATTGTTACTCCCACTATTGGAAGGAGTACCAATGATGAGATCAGAGATTCATGAAAATATGGAAGTAAGGACATTTAGTCACTCAACAGTACTAGGGAGAAAGACTAGAGAAGAGGAAAAAGTGGACATAGAAGTTTTGAGGGCATTGCCTTATTTTGGGAATTCTGGGTCCCAGATGGAAGTTATAGCCTCTCTTTCTCTCTATCCTTTTCATCCTCATCGTAAAGAATAACTTAGTAGTTATTCATTACTAAGTAACCAATCAAAGAATCATTCTTCCATTGTTTGGAAATTTCTCTGACAGTGGCATCTGTAATCTATTTTAAGATTGCTGAACAGGAAGGGACTACCTTCTTAAGCTGAAACAGTGGTGGGGTGGGGATGAGAAGGGCTAAGAGTTAATTACTGTGTATTCTTCCTGCTGACTGTAGCCAGCCCACAATAGTAGAAAAATATGATTGTTCGTAACTAACCCTAATCACCAATATTTGACCTGATGTTGATTGACTCGTAGCTCAGCCAACCAGTATTGGTGGGAGAAGGGAATGAGCTCTCCCTGCTTACATTTTAAGTGCCCTCCAACTATCCCCTAATACCTCCTTAATAAAATATTCCTTTATGTAGCCTGAGAACATTAAGGCACATAGCCTGTGTAAGTATTAATCACTATATGTAAATGTCACCTTTATTATGATTAGGTACTTGTTATCTTTGACTTGGAAAAATCCCTGTGGAACACCAAGTGTGTGACCTTGGGCAAGTAACTTAGTCTCCCTGATACTCAGTTTCCTCATCTTTGTTTAAAAAAAAAAGAAAAAAATTTGAGTTGAATCAGATGGTATGTTACAGCCACTGTCATTTCTATCCCTATGGTTCTTTCTTTGTATACTACCCACTAGGCCCTCGCCTAAGGGCTCTTCTGGACCCTCCTGGCTTCAGAGTGATTATCGATACAACTGTTGCTGTTTCCCACCCAGTCTGATGTCTTTCTTTTTCTTGACCTCATTAAAGGGGCCATGTCCTGGCTACTTCTTAAACAGGCCTATTCAATGAATGGGGATTGCCTCACCCTAAGTGAGTACTGAATAGGCCTTGATCTAAAGGGTCCAAGGTCTTCCAGTGCATCCTGGGTCATTTCCGGTCATCCTGATGAATGTCTGGTCACTGCATCCAGATGACTCTGGAGGAGAAGTGAGACTGGTGACCTGCACAGTCCTCCCTCACTCAAGGTCAAGTGCAAGTCATGTCATCATTTCTCTGTGGCATGATCTTCTTCGGCAATGAAGGACGAGCACAACAACAGCATACAACTTCCTCAGACTGGTTCTTCAGGCAAAAAGAACTAAGAGGAGTTTAATATAATTAAATTCACATATGTAGAATGTGGGCCAAGGTTAGTTGTCATAATTCTTATCTAAAACTGCTTTAACTATAAATTTCAAAATACTTAAATTCTACTTTGGGGTTGTCATCTAAAATGGCTGTAGAGTAAGTGCTTCTTAGTTATTAATTTCAAGTTATGTAATAGCAAATCTACTTAAATACTCAAAAGAATCATATTTTCTTTGGTGTGAGTACCTCTTCCACCATCTGAGACTGAAGCTTGTGACTGTGCCTGAAAAATTTGTTACCCTTTGGCCAAACTGGTGATGCGCCTCTCCTTAACACTGTGAGGAGAGTCCTTAGATCAGGAGTGTTTATAGTCATTGGTCTATATCGTAATGGGAGAGGAGTAAGGCTTTACCAGTTAGGGTTAACCTAGAACCTCTGCTAGAACTTGTATTTTACTGTCATAGGTCACCTTTGGAATACAATGATGCATTAAAGTATGACTATAGAGGAATGAAAACTAGCTTGCAGAAGAAGCCAGACTACAAGGGTTATAACTGATAATGATGATGATAATGGCTAATGTTTATATAGCACCTACTATGTTCCTTCCAAACTCTATGATAAATGCAAATATTATCTGATTTGATCATCACAGGAACTTTGGTAGGTAAGCACAATTATCTTACATTTTACAGAAGAGAAAATTGTGACAGATAGAGGTGAAATGACTTATCTAGGGTCACACAGCTCATAAGGATCTGAGGACAGACTTGAATTCAGGGCTTCATGATTCCACATCAACCTCTTTATCCAATGTACTACCTTGCTACTTCTAATAAGGCAATGAGAAAACTGAAAACAAGACCTATTTTTTTTCTTATATCTATTATGGGCTTCCACCGAGCCTTTTTGAAGACTGACAGATTGATCAGTTCCCTTACAGTTTTGACTTTTTTCCAAATAACTACCAGGAAATAATCACAAGATGATAGAATTAGTGGTGAAATATTATCTCATTTTATTTTCACAACAAGCCTGGTAGATAAGCTGCTATTATTATCCCCATATTAAGAAAGAGGGGCACAGAGAGATTGAATGACTTATATAGTCACACAGCTAAGTGGCTGAAGCCTGATTTGAACCCAGTACTTTTTGACTCCAAGTCCAACAATATCCACTGAGCCATCTAGCTGCTTTCCAGACTAGGGAAATCTGATATTTCTGAAGAGTATTTGTGACCCAGAGTTGTTAATTCGACATATTTGCTCTCTTTTAAATTAAGTCATGTTATTTTTAGTATAGGACAGACAGTGAAAATTAATATCAAATTATTTATAGCAAGATGACAACTCTTCAGTGAAAACATTTGAAATGGAGATAATATTTCTAGGGCCAAGATGTTGGAATTCTAAAGAGTATATTTCTCTTGGGAATTTGTAGTTAAATAGGGAAATCTTGAAATGTCTGTATGCATCCATACCAATGATTGGGAATGGCATGGCTTCTAAATTATGTAATGTAGATGTATCACAGTGTGAAAAAAGTTTGTTGTTCTGCACAAGTCAGGTGGCATTACATTTTGTGGCATATGGAGTTTTAAAACCTATGAGTCATAGTAGCTTCACATCCTTGGAAAGATGTCAAATGGTATAAAACTTTATTTTCAGGGATGGAAGAATGGGTGGAGAGGAGAGAAGGATTTCATTCTTTTAGTTGCTACATTTTAAAATAATACATCTTAACTTTTGTGGGTGGGTAAGTAGTGTTTGATAGCAAAAAAAGTAAGGTGGATATATTTCTTTGGGATAAGTTTATGAAGCATTTTTTCCCATTCACTATTTTCATATTTCCTTGTCCCCTCTCTCTTTGTTTTTTTCTCCCTTCACCACCCAACCTTGTAGCACAGAGATCAAAAGTGGTGATAATTATTTTTAAAATTTGAAGTGCAGAGCTAGATTGAGTTTGAAATTCCATGAATAATTTATTAAGTGGTGCAGGAATGTAGGCTTATTCAGGTCTACAAGCATTTACTGAATACCTGCTATATGTCAGGCACTGGGATAGGCCTACAAATCCAAAGAATGAAGCAATGTCTACTTATATGGAGTTTATGGGGGAAGCAGCAAGTACATATATAAGTAAATAAATATATACACATTTGTAAAAATAATATATAAGCAAAAAATAGCAATATTAAACTTATGTAATAAATATAAATTAGAAATAAAATAAATTAGTAAAGAATTTAAAGTAAGGTTTAAAGTTATGAATTAAATATTAATATGTAATAAAATAGAAAAATAATAAAACAAAATATAAATAGAGCAAATACAAAGCAGTTAATGAAAGGTAGTTTGGGAGAGCACTAGCATGTGGTGAGATTGAGTGGAGCTGGAGAGGAATGAGCAAAGGATCTCGATGTAGACAGAGGGAATCTAGTCTAACCCCTATATTTTACAGTCATCAGTTTCTTCTATTTCTTATGGTTGTTGTAGAAAGAGGTGGTCAATTTTCTAAAAATTAGAAAGGATTTCATCATAGTTTCCACCAAAATAGATAACAAAATCCTTAGTTCCTTTGAACTCCTAGAATCTTTTTTTTTTTTAAGGTCATATCTCTGGATGCAAAACATAATTAATATGTGAAACTAACAGTGCCATTTTAGGCATCTATTTTGAATTGTTTTCTCACCAAAATATTGCTTTTAATGTTTCAAGAAAGCTTACTTTCACTTTGTCTTTCTTTGACTGAGGCATTCGTTTAAATTCCATTCAATAGACATTAATTGCCTACTATATGCAATGTTTTGTGGGTACTAAAGATACAAAAATGAAAAGTGGCTCTGTTTTTAAGGAGAGTAAAATTGTTTTTGGGGGATAGGGTAGGAGTGGATAAAATGTAAATAATGTTTTGTATGATACTTTTGAACCTCTCTTTTCTCATTTAAAAAATAAATAGGTTAGAGTCACTTCTTGATCCCTAAAGACACTTTCAGTTCTGCTGATTTAGATAAATACGAAAGAGGGCTGCAGAGAAAGTGTAATGAGAAACTTTCACCTGGAGGGCAGTGAAATTCTCTGGGTGGGTGTGACTTAGCTCTAAGATCGGATCTCTTCTTGCCCTCTTCCTCTCGTAGTGGCATCCAAGCAGGGGGATTAGCTGGCTAGGATTAGGGCAATATTCATTCTCTTATTTGTGTATGTATGTGATTGGATTGAGATTGGGTAATGGGGGACGTTGTGAACAACTCTAAGATTATTAGTTGTAGAGAAGGTGTTGATTTGTGTTAGCAGGAAAAGTTCCTTATTGGAAATTTCCTTAGCCAAAAAAAATCACAGGTCTAGTCTTATCCTAAACTGTGAGCCACAAACTATAAAGGCAATAATAAATGTAGTACCCTGTGCTCTGATTAGGAGACCAGTTCAAATTCCAGCTATTTTATTTACTATTTATGTACTAAAGGTTACTAACATTATTTCACTTACTGGGATACCATGAGGCTCTATACATATATCAGTTTCCTTCCCTCTAAAGTGAAGAGATTGGACTAAATGCCCTTGTAATTCTGACGTTTAAAGATTAGGAGGAAGCAACAATTCAGTCAGCCAAACCCTTCTAATTTCATTCCAGCTCTCAGAAAAAAACTCCCTGATTGGGTGACTATAATCAGGACTGGACTCTGGATTGGCTTTTCTGGGTTTGGACCTTGAAGGTGGGTCCATGGGGAAGTCGGAGATCGGCCAGTGAGTCATTCAAGGCCATAAATACCAGGGTGAGTGGATTTGTGACTAGGGGAGTGGAGGGGTCTTCGAGAACTAGGATTGGAAAAGCTTTTTAAAAGTCATCCAGGTGAAGGAAGGGAGTGGGGAGAACTGGTATGGCTTCCACTGAGCCCTTTTGAAGACTGACAGATTGATCATTTCCCTTATAATTTTGACTTTTTTCCTAATAAGTACATGGGAATAATCATAAGATGATAGAATTAGAGGTGAAATATTATCTCATTTTATTTTCACAACAACCCTGGTAAATAAGGTACCATTATTATCCCCATTTTAAGGAAGAGGGGAACAGAGAGGCTGAATGACTTATACAGTCACACAGCTAAGTGTGTGAAGCCTGATTTGAACCCAGGACTTTTTGACTCCAAATCTAACCTTATTCATTGAGCTATCTAGCTACTTCCCTGACTGGGGAAGTCTGGGATGCATCTCTGTGGTTCTGTGTTACTATTCAAGAACTTGAAGGAGGCTTTTTAGGAATTCACCTAGGGATTGCTATAGAGCAAATAGCTCTAGATTCTAAGAATGAGACGGATTGTGTAGTGGTTAGAGCCCTGGACTTGGGAGTCAAGAAGACCTGGGTTTGAAACCTGCCTCAGATAGGGTAAGTTACTTCCATTCTCTGAGATTCAATTTGTTGATCTGTAAAATAATAATTAAAATAACATCCACCTCCAGGTTTGTCATGAGAATAAAATGAGAGAATATATGTAAAAATGCAAACCATTAAATTCTATATAAATTTAGTGATGCTCCTGCAGATACTGAGAATGCTGTATTTTTGATGTAGCCATAGAACCTAGATGGTGAGTTGGACCCATGGACTTCTGGTGTGGTACACTTACTCTCTAAAAGTGTGGAAATCTAGACTCTAGTCTTATTTGTTTGAATAACAAATGACAGCTCACTTCTCTGGGCCTCAGTTTTCCCCTTTGTAAAATGAAGGGACTTGGTCAAATGATTTCTAAGTCCTGAGAGATTCCTTGGACTACATTAACACCTTGTTTCAAATGGATAAGTTTTCTGGTTTCAGATAATCTCCAGATAGAAAGTGAATAAAATATAGTCATCAAGGCATTTTTTTTTTTGGAATGAGTTTTTAGGTCCTTTGAGAAATTCAGGGGTGCTTGGCTTAGACTGGCACTGATTGACTGTGCAAGGGTGGGGTAGCCTGGCTTGGAGCCAATCTGGATGTTTCTGCAGTGACACACTAACATCTTATTTGTTTGCCCAGCTCCCTAGCCTGGTCCTTAGCCAGAAGTAATTTCCTATCCTTAGTCCAGATGCTGTGTGACTGGGGAAGGAAAGCATACATAATATGAAAGGCACTCTGGTAAATTTCATTTTGCATTTGTCCTTGCTAAGGGGGAACGAAGGGAAGGTTTAGAGAAATTCTCCTGCTTACAACTGGTCTCCTCAAATCTCTTCTATCTGGATAATTAGGCAATTAGCGTGGGACTTTGCAGTTTTCTTGTTCTGCTTGGCAAAGGTGGGACTAGGTTGATAGCCAGCAAAAGCAATTGTTTTGTTTATACTTTCTTGGCCTACAGAAAGAGGTTATCTACCTTTGGTAATTTATATTTTATTTTGTTTAGAAATCTTTCCACATCTAGGAACCAGAGATGTTGGATAACTTGTTGCCTTGATCAGAAAGTAACTTTGTTTTCATTTATTTGCATGTCTTGTAATGACTGTTTAGCAACATCCTTCACTCTCAACTGGTCAAATGTAGAGCATTTGTCTAATCAGGATGGCCGCTTGTTCTATGTGTTGTAAGAGGGATTCTTTTGGGGGTATAGGTTGATGCTGATTTTTTTTCTATGTCTGTGATTCTGCCAGGTGAACCAAGGAATATAATAACTGTTCAGTCTGCTAAGTGTTGGTTACACCTGTCAGATGCAATTGTCAATCTCTTTGGAATACTGGATGTCTTACCTTTTGAGACTGGAATATGAACTTCATAAGAATGATTTTGCATAGAGGGCTACAAAACCATTCCTGTTCCTACTGGACAGCTTTGACTTCCAACTCTCTTTCTATAGGGACTGTGCATACTTGGGCACATACCAGTTCTGTTATCTGTCTCTTAGCACTCTACCATAGGGGAGCTTTTGCCCCAAAGAAAGATATTTTGTGCTCACCACTTATTCCCTGAATCCATAAGTTGTCTTTGGACATTGGTTTCATGTTTCACAGTTAGCTGTATTGTCATTCCTTTGAGATTTATTGACAGAAGCTATGAGTGATATCAGAGTAATAATCATAAGATAAACTGCCTTACTTGGAAAGGGTTGGTTTTGGAGAGGATTATATTTTAACTCAATGAAAACAAAAAAATTCACATAGCTTTTAAAGACATTTTAAAAATTCTATTCTTTCCTCCCTTTTCTCCTCCTACCTTGAAGTGGTAAGCAATCAGATATAGGTTATCCTTGTGCAATTGTCATACATTTTTCACATTAGTCATTTTGCATAAGAAGACTCAAATAAAAGAAAAAAGAAAGAATGAAAAACAGCATGCTTCAGTCTGTATTCAATCAATATCACTTCTTTCTCTCAAAGTGGATAGCGTGTTTTATCATTAGTCCTTTGAGGTTGTCTTGGATGATTGTATTGCTGAGAATAGCTAAGTCATTCACTATTCTTCGCTGAAGAGTATTATTGTTACTGTGTACAATGTTTTCCCAGTTCTGCTCACTTCACTTTGCATCAGTTCATGACTTTCCAGGATTTTTTGAAATCATCCTGCTTGTCATTTCTTATAGCACAATAATATTCCATTACAATCATATACCACAGCTTGTTTAGTCATTCCCCAATTAGCCACCACAAAAAGAACTGCTGTAAATATTTTTGTGCAAATGGATTCCTTTCCCTTTTTGGGGGGATGTTTTAAAGATACAGACTAGCAGTGGTATTGCTAGATCAAAAGGTATGCATGGTTTTATAACCCTTAACTAATCTCCAGAAATTCATATAGTTTTAATCTCTTCTCCACCTCTTTGTCATTATATTATTATCCCAAATTTTCTGAACTCTTCTTATTTTCTCAAAGATTTTTTCTTATCATTTTAAGGAACTCTAAGTTAAATAGACATGGGCTGCATCAAGCTCCTAAAACGTTTGGGCAGAAAGATAGGATAGATGTTTGCACAACATTATTCAGCTTTGATAATGAAGGTTGTTCTAAATGACATATCAAAATGGGTTGTGTGGGAACACAGCTGACTCCAAGCAAGTCAACATTACCATTCTCTCCTCCCCACAATGATCTGTTTCAGGAGGCATTGGGTTGTGCCACTGTGACCTTAGGAAGCAAAGGAGCAGTCCAGTTGCCAGCTGCAGTGTGGTGGAATTTGCTGTTTGGAAAACAGTGAACTCTATTTTAGCAAATCATTTACTGCTTACATTCCTGGCTTTGCCTTTCAAGGATAGATACTCATTAAATCACTGCTATATGTACCTTTGTAGTGGAGGGTGTTATAAATGCATATGATTAGCAAAGAATGTGAAAGGTTATGCAGTCTAAACTTGAAAGTGCTGATCTCAAAACAAGGAACACATTTTTTCTGCTTCCAGTGGATTACCTTATAATAAAATAAGGAAAATGAAAAGGTGGTGAGCTAAAAACCTTTAAAAAGTGCCCAAGAAAGGATTCAAGAGACCTCTGTTAATTTCCCTCTCCATACACTAGGTGAGACAGGTGTTTTTTGGTCTTTTACTATAGGTCTTGAGGAATCATTTTTGTTCTTCATCCATTTCTACATTCTATTTGATCAGCTTTGCTTGTGGAAAACCTTGGCATTGCCTCTTCCTGTCTTATATCTCAGTATCTCCAGTACTTGTTCCTGCATTATCCTTCCTAGAGTAAACAATGGTACATTTTAGGGAGTGGGACCTAAAATGACTCAGGTAGTTAAGCAATGGATTGAAAATACGAGCTGTGAATTCTAGTTCCTAAACTATGGATTTTTGGGGGATTTTAGTGGTGTTCATATCAGACTTTCAATTGCCTGTTAGAAAGGAATAAAGAAAACTAATAGACTATAATAAGAGCTGATGCACTTTAAAGTTTGCAAAACACTTTACATAGCATTATTTCCTTTGAACCTGACAATACCCAGTAAATGCTACTATACAATGATTCCCATTTTGGAGATGGGGAAATTGGAGCAGAGAGAGGTTAAGTGCCTAAACCATAGCTATTAAATATCTGAAATAGGATGGGAACACAGTTCTTCTTGACTCCCAAATCTAGCACCTGATACTGTGTATGGTGAAAATAAACAATAGAAGGTAATTAATAGTCTATCCTGGTCCCTTAATGTCTCACATTAAAAATTGCATTGGCTCAGCACGTTATGATAGGTTTTTTTATTTCTTGAGACTTTGTAAAGTTGGAAAGGGACTTTAGAACTAATCACTATCTTTATCCTTTCTAACATCCTTAATGCATGTTGCTTTTATATGATTTGCATTTCCTACCTGGCTGTACTCCTGTAGATTTCTTCATCCTGCCCACAGGAACCTTATCATCATTCAGGAATTCATCAATTTTGTTATGCCTACCTCCTCAATGCCCTCTGTCTCTGGGACTCCTCTGTGAATGGAGGATGGAGTGGAGAACTCCTCTCCAAACTTGCATTTACAGCCATCTCTTCATTTTCCGCTAGTGCTGTGCTCTAAGACTGGACTTCGCCATCATATCTCCTTGCTAGGTACTTTCCTTCTCCATATCCCCTACTCTTTTTTCTATGTTGTCTTCTTTCGTTAGGTTATAAGCTCCTTGAGGACAGGGATTGTCTTTTTCTTTCTTATTTGTATCCCCTGAACTTAACAAGGTGCCTGACATATAGTAAATGCTTAATAAAAGTTTATTGACTGACTGACCATTCAAGCAAGTCCATTTCCTTATGAAGACTCTATTGTTTATGTAGTTGATAGAATGCTGTATTTAGAGTCAGTATTGCCTGTTCAAAACGTACTGCTTGTGTGATTGGACATGTCACTTCATCTCTAGAGCCATGATTTTCTCATCTGTAAAATAGGAATTTTCTCATCTGTAAAATAGTAATGCAGGGTGTTCCAAAAATCTTAGTGGAATTTTTGTCCTTAATAAGTCCTTAATAAGCTCAAAGTTACACTAAAACTTTTGGAGTCCTCTTTACTTTGTAGTACTTACCTCCCAGGCCTGTTTGTGAGAATCACAGGAGACTCTGCACATTGCAAAGTTTAAAATGCTGTATATTTGAAAATCACCATCATCCTCATCTTTATTTTCTTTACTTTCACCCCAGTCAAATTTCTGTATTCAGATGAAAACTACTTGGGCTAAGGTAGCTTAATGTTTTTGTTTTAAAAGTAGCAAAGGAATCTCATGTACAAACCTGCTGGTATTTACTTTGGAGTGAGATGGCAGAGGTGATATTACACAACAAAGACTTTAACTTCTCTCTGTTCAGATTATGTTGAATGAGATTAATAGGAAAAATATTCTTATTAACCGGGACAGAGAATTTACACGTCATTTTAGAGAATTTTGCTCACCTTCATCAATGTTTTACAGTAAATGTGAATAGGGAATGATTTTATTCTTACCTTTAATGGAGCGTCTGCATTCTGAATCATCAGAAATTCTTAATAATCAAAGTAGGAATAAATAAGTGGTTTTAGTTGGATATATTTTTTTAAGTTTTAAGTTTTCATATAATTGAGATTTGTCTTTCTTCTTTGCAGGCAAGAAGAGACTGATAGAAGAGTGAAAAATGTAAGATACCTTTCTACTTCCACCCAAATTATGTCACCCTTGCATGTACCCAAAACTAGCTAATAAGCTCTGCTTCTTTTACAAAGACCCCCCTTTTTTTTGTTAGAAATCATTCATTTGTGAAATCCTAAGTGTATTTATTTGGCTCTAGACATTGCTTGTGCTTTCCTGAATCTTGTTGGATAAGGAAGGAAGTTGGACTATAATATGAAGAGGGCAGTGGTGGCATTGGTGTGATTAGAACCAGTACAACGATTTTTTTTAAGACAAATGTTTGTGTGTATATGTATAAATGGCGTAATTTGAAAACTATTTGAAAATCTGATTATGTGAAATTTAAAAGTCATTTTATAGAGCCAATTTTATGAAAGCAAAGGAAATTTTATGATAGGAAATTGAACAATTAGATTTTTTTCTTAGTATCTTTGCAGTATTAGGGCTTTTATTTATGATCTGTGTAATTAATTATACATTGTAAAACTATAATTATATACCTCTTGATGTGATTAACAAAAATGGAATAAATTTCTGGAAATATTTTCCCTAGACTAAACATTTTAATAAAAATTCAAAGCTCTATAAATAGGTTAATTATTGGTTTTTACTCATGTGTCTAGATACTGCTTTGATATGATAATTTTAGGTTTTATATTTAGTATATTTTATTATATTTATGTTAGTGTATTTATTTGTCAAAAACTCATCTCCATCCCTTAACTGCTTAACATTTCCTCTCCCCTTCCCTTCCCACAGAATATGTAGTACAGTTTATCAACATATTCAAGGGTATCTTTAGAATAGCAGCAGAAAACTCTGATACCTTTTAAATTTTATTTTCTAGATTGAAAAAATGTTTTGTTCCTTAGCCTTAACGTAGTCTGAGTTGTGATGTAGCAATTTTTTTCATGTTGTTTGGGTTGGAAATGAGTTAAATGCTTGACTAATTTTTTCTTTTTGGTAAATAGTATTTTATTTTTTCCAATTACATGTAAAGATAGTTTTCAACATTTATTTTCTTAATACAATTTTGAGCTCCAAAGTTTTCTCTCTCCCTCTTCTCCTCTCCCCAAGATGGCAAGTAATGTGATGTAGGTGATACATGTGCAGTCATGTTAAACATATTTCCATATTTTGACTATAATCTTAACTTGTGAGATTTTTTTCTCTTTAGGTTTTGATTACCTTATATTGGCTGGGCAGGAAAGCACAGAGTGACCCTTATTATAACGGTCCTTACCTTAATCTGAAAGCATTTGAGAACCTTTTAGGACAAGCTCTGACTAAGGTAAGGAAATTTTGAGTATAATATAGTGTTTTAAGTATAATATAATTTCTTATGTGACAAATACCATATGCTATGATACAATCTTTATACTCTGACAGTTTTGCATTTAAATATTTGTCAATAGGAAACACCTTGTTTAGCCATCATAGATGGGAATTAGGATGTTGTGCCATTAATACACCGGTGGCAATCACCTTATCTCTCCAGTTTTCACATCTGTAAAATGGAGTTGGATTAGGTTGTTCTGCAAAGCTCCCCTTCCCCTTTCCTAAAATTCTATGATTTTGTGATTCATAGTAATCATTAGTCACATTAATTTATAATATTCTTTTCTAGAAGTCTGATAATTAGATGTCAGACATTATTGTATATTAGCATTTCCCAATATATGATGTTTATAGCACATTTTTTCTATTTAAAAATGGTCATCCTTTTTCACTTTGCAAACCTTGAAATACTAAAAAAGTGTTAGTTGTTACTATTGTTATTAATATTATAATGTCAATTATAGATAATTTTCAAATGATAGTTTGTGAAATTTTGTAGTTCAATTTCATTTCAGAGGATTTAGAAATAAAAAGAACCTTAGATATCATATCAGTGCTTCTTAAACTTTGGGTTGGGACCCCATATGGAGTCATGAAAAATTTAGCAACAGTAAAAGTTTTCTGAATGTTCAGTGACCAAAAATAATTAAAAATGAAATGCCTAGTGAATCTGAGGTGTTTCTGGCAGCACTGGCCCATATTATATCATACAACATTACTGCAGCCTTGGTTCTGAACACAAAGCACATGCACTTAGCATGGCAGCTACTAAAACTGCTGAACCCTGAAAAGGGACTGCAAGTGGAAAAATTTTAAGAAGCCCTAATATAAACTAACCTCTTGGATTAAAATCCTGCCTCAGAAACTTACAAGTTTTGTGATCTTGGGGAAGTAATTTAATCTACTTGATGTTTTAGTTTCCCTACCTGTAAGACAGAGGTTTGGATGGTTCTATCCTATCCTAAATCTTTGATATCATGTACCTTTTTTGGAGGGAATCCTTTATCTTATTTGTAAAGAAAACTTAGATCCAGAGAGGCTAAATGATTTGTTCAAGGTCATGGAACCAGTAATTTGTTGTTTTTCAGTCATTTCAATTGTGTCTGACTCCATGACCCCATTTGGAATTTTCTTGGCAAAGATACTAGAGTGATTTGCCATTTCCTTCTTCAACTAATTTTACAGATGAGGAAACTGAGGCAAACAGAGTTAAGTTACTTGCCTAGGGTCCCATAGCTAATAAGTGTCTGAGGTCAGATTTGAACTCGAGTCCTCCTGATTCTAGACTTGGCACTCTATCCAGTACACTACCTAGTTGCTTTAGTAAGCTAGAGTTTTGTAGAATTTAGTAAACTGAATTTCGATTTCAGCCAAGGTCCTCTGATTCTCTACACAGGTTTTTTACTATTAAACCAAGCCTGTCTCTTGCATCAGTAACACGTTCATATTTTTAAAAATAATACTTTCCCAACTTTCTTATTTTTAAGCACAATTAGTTATGGAAGAAGCACTTACCATGTAAATGTGAACCAGAATCTGGTTTTAACACTTATTTGTCCTTTGACTTGCATGTCTAGAAGAATTTGTCTTAGGCTCAGTGGAGAAAGCCCAGTGCATCTATTGACTGCAAACACCTTTTGAATGAAATATGCAATCAAAAATTATTAGTAATAGCTAATTAAATTCCTGGAAAGTTAAACTAACCCACTGTTAATTAAAAATAAAATTCCTTAGGCACTTGAAGACTCCAGCAGTCTGAAAAGGAGTGGCAGGGACAGTGGCTACGGAGACATTTGGTATACTGAACGTGGAGAATTTCTTAGTCCTTCAGCCTACCACAAAAGAGACGATTCCTTTGATAGCTTGGATTCTTTTGGGTCTAGATCATTCACAAGTTGTTCATCAGATTTAACTCTGAAAGGGGGCAGTGAAGGTAACTTAATTTTTTTTAAGTTCTCCAAATAATATATTTTTCCTTGGATGAAAGTGTGTGTGTAGTTGTTGGAGGGGATATGGTAGGGAGACATGTTTTGGGACACAAAAAGCTAGAAAAATTTAAGGTCACTAAGCAGTTGTGCAATCATATAGCAATGTTGATATTTTCTTCCTTTTAGTGTAATTTCCCCTTTATTCTCTTCAAATCTATGTTTCTGGAATTTTTAAAATAAATTGATGACATAAAATATGCATGCCTGTTTAAGACTCCTTAGACCATTACTACTATAGTGGGATGTCAGTTGTCTGTTAAAAAAAACCACACACATTATTAGTGGCTTGATTTTACATACTCCTCATTTGTGAAAGTGCCCTCCCTTTCTCATACCCAGAGAAACTTCCCTTGTCAAAAAGGTATATAA
This sequence comes from Bettongia penicillata ogilbyi, assembly GCA_023548195.1. Lineage (NCBI taxonomy): Eukaryota > Metazoa > Chordata > Mammalia > Diprotodontia > Potoroidae > Bettongia > Bettongia penicillata. The sequence goes on from JAJHZJ010000065.1 coordinate 6,314,735, forward strand.
AACGGGGGAAAAATATAGTTCAACAAAGCCAACAACACAATGTCACTTTCTATATACAACATTCTGCATCTGCAACCCTAAAGTCTTTAGAGAAAGGAGCATTTCTTTATCTCTTTTCTTGTACCAAGTCATGTCAAGTATTTCTGACTTTAAAACTCTGCAAGTTCCTGACTGACATTTATCCTGACTGCAATTTCAGGCAAGGAATATTCCTTCCTGGAAAGTTCCTCTGGTTCCACCTTCTTCAACAGGAAACAGCTGCAAAATTGGAATTGTGAGTCAGACTGTGACAGTAGGTTTTTTTTATCCTTTTACTTAATTCATGTCTAGAAAAAAATTTGTTATTCTTGAACTTTTGAATTCTTCAAAATAAACTCCTATTTACCAACTATTGCATTTGTTTTGAAAAGCAGCGAAACAATCAAATATATTCCCTTTTAAAGTAGATGCATGAATTATCTTTCATCAGTATTTTCTGATGTTAGCTACAGTTAGTTTATTCTCAAGGTATTTGATAATATATTTTCACAAATCCCAGTAGTTCATTGTTCTTTTTATTTGAGATAATTTTTAATACATAGTTCACCTGAGTGACTAAACCATTAGTGGAGAAATTATGATTGAAATTCTTCCTTTATTATTGAACTGTCCAAAGAACTTGAAAGATTTAGAGTGTGTGTATGTGTGTGTGTGTGTGTGTGTGTGTGTGTGTGTGTGTGTGTAATCTGTGTGTATGTATAGACACACACACAAACATATAGATAGATAGATATAGATAGTATCAAGGGACCAAAATGAGAAGATGAAAGAGAAATGTGTAGGAAAACATAAACATCAGAAAATTCAAAAGTCCTAATAATAGTAGAGTTGAATCCAAGTCTCTGCTTTAGAATTCATGTCCCCATAAAGGCCAATAACATTGATTTCTTGCTCAAAAATACTCAGTGACTCCCCATTGCCTACTGAATTGCTTACACTCCCTCCTGATCTTGGCATACATAGTTATTTAAAATTGATTCCCAAGTAAGCCGTATTTCTAGCTTCATTTCAGACATGCCATTTTACCTGTGCTGTATTCTAGTTAAATTGTTTGATCTATTGTCCCCCTTTTTGTTCTCTGTTCTTTCCTTTTTATACTTGTTCTCCCGTTTTTACACTTTTGCTTATTCTGTCCTCTCTGTCTGGAGTCCACTTTCCTCCTTCACCCCCACTTATTGAAATCCTTTCTATTCAGGCTCAATTCAAGCAATCATCTCTTAATAATGTTTTCCTTCCCTTTTCCCCAATTATTCCTACTTGACAGTTTTCATAACCTATACGGATTTTTCCTCTGCATTTATCATATTGTTTTCATTACTCTCCCTGTAAAATTGTAAGCTTGAGGTATAATTATTTATTTTCCTATTTGTATCCCCACTTACTAACACAGTGCCAAAGACATAGTAGACTCTTAAATTTTTTGGGGGGGAGGGTAATCAATTGATTGGAACTGCAGCTTTCTCCAATCCTGACACATCTTGGAGAAGTATTTTTAAAATGATGATGGTTAAGGCTTGGGTCTATAGTCAGTGAAATAAAATGAGTTTCCTCTTTGGGGGATTCAGTGAATTCTATTACAAAACACCTGATATTTATCAAGTTAGTATAATAAATTGGACATCACTAAGTACTTCTTTAATAGACTTAAAAATAAAGCCAATTTACTAATTTTTATTATTCTTTTTCCATATAGGACTTTTTTGGGGTGGCTTTTCCGTTACTAACAAGCATTTTTTTGAGTCAGTCAGTATGGTACATTTGGAGTTAAGTAGGTTTGGGGCTCTCTACATGTGACTCCAGCCTTATGTTTATGCCTTTATTTCATCCTGTTCACCTTCATGTAGTCTGTCACAGACATTTCCATCCCATGTGATGTGAAGTAGCAGCTATCTTAGCTTTCATTTCCTCATCAGGAAATACAGATATTTGTATTACATACCTTGAAGAATTGTGGGGTAACTTTGTAAATAAAAGTATGCCATTCACAAGTGAGTAGGGTTTTAAAAAAATTACCATGTGTTTACTGTGTTTAAATACAGTAACAACACAAGACACAAAATAATTCAAAATTTCAGCTCTTGGAGTAAAATGATCTAAGTTTTAGTTATACATTTTCATTAAATGACACACTTTGACAAAGGTTGCTAGTGTATAATGTTGTTGAAAAAAACACCGACACCAGACAAACAAAAGCATCCATAGTATTAGCTACTTAGCAATTCAGGCACAAACTCTTAAGAAGTAGATTCTTAAGTTTTCTTGGTGTTATGGGCCCCTTTGGCCTTGGTGAATGAAGCCTGTGTTTTCCTTTTCACAATGTTTTAATGCTTAAGATAAAATGCAAAGGATTTCAGATTATATTGGATTTATGAAACTATTTTTAAAAATTCCAAACAAAAACAAGTTAGTGAATCTCAGGTTAGGAAACACTGATGTAAGAATTTTCATCCCCCTTTTCTTCCTCTAGTATCTTGGTGTACCCTCTTTTTCCTATTACTGTAGCATCTTGGTTTTCGGTCTGTGCTCTGTTAGCTGCTCGAGATGCCCTCTCACACTTGGGAAAAACCTCATCAGCTTAGATTAAGCCTAGTGACCCTCAGCTTACTATCTTTTTCTAGCCAGCTGTGTCCTTTCATTTCTGCCAACATGCATTGCTCTGAGAGAGTACTGTTGAACAGTGCTGCACATGACAAAGGAAAAAAGTGGAGTAAATGTGGTAGTAAGAGAAAGGGAAGGAAGGGAAAGAGGTGATATCAGCAGCAATAGTTGACTGTTGGCAGCAATATTCTGATTGGAAAATTAAACTCCTTTCCTTTTTATCCCTCATAAACCTCCTTTCTCTTTATTTTTATCTCCTTTTGTCTCTCTAATGATAGGAAATGTGTTTTGTGCTTATTTAAATCAGAAGAGTAAAAATGGATTCACTTTAAAAAAAATTTGTGCAAATGATTTAGCAACCTAATACAAAAATTCCCAAAGCAGTTTCTATTGCTACCAATGGTGAGCAACTTACACTTGGCCCATTGCTTCCATTTATTTAGTCACTGATCCAAGATTTTTTAAGATTTGTCTGTGTGTCTCTCCAACATAGACACACATGCATATATTTACTATATTTGCATTGCTTTAGTTAAAACTACTTAATTACCTGGGGATTATTTTACCACCTTATTTTAAAAAGATATGAGTTGATTATGATACAATTGGCCATGCAAAGTAGATTTCTGGAAAACTGTGGGGTTAGGGGCTTGAGTGGGAGGGGACTAGAAGTAAAGATGGTTTGGCAAGAGATTAGCACTGTGTTTTCTGCATAGAATGTGGTACAGTGAAAGAATGTAATGCATGTAGCTCCAGTATGCAAAGCAAGTTCCACCTAATGGTTCTTATCGCAACTTCATGACAAATTTCTAAAAATAATCTGAGCAGTTAGCATCAGCAGTGCTGAGTTTCCAAGGGAAAGACAGAGCAAGCAAGCTGTGTGGGTTTCAGTTAGATGCAAAATCTGGAGAGTAAAGCAAAAAAAAAATTTTATGTGCGCTTCTTTTTAGGTTGTGAGAGTGATACAGATTCTGAAGTCACATTCAAAATGCAGGATTATAACAAGGATGACATGTCCTATCGAAGGATATCAGCTGTTGAGCCCAAATCTGCTCTACCATTCAATCGTTTTTTACCCAACAAAAGTAGACAGCCAACCTATGTGCCTGCGCCGCTGAGGAAAAAAAGGCCAGACAAGAATGGGGATAATCGAAGAAGTTGGGCTAGCCCTGTGTACACTGAAGCCGATGGAACCTTCTCAAGGTACTGGTGTCAGCATTTTCAAATTCAATGTATTTTGTGATATTATTTTGATACAGTACTTAACTATGGCAGAGAAAATAGATGTTGGACGTTCTTTGGTAATTTGTGTGTTAGTGATCCCCCTCTCCCTCTGCTCTTATTTTAGTCATTCATATCTGAACGATTTCTTTCTTCCAATTTAGAATATCAGCATGTGATTTAAAGTTCATATTTTAAATGTACATCCTTGAGTTTACTGGTATATACCTCTCAGTTTACCAGGCAGTTCTTAGGGGTTTCATTTTCAGTATTGTTGTTTTCTTCAATTTCTTCCTATTTTGATTGACCTTACTCAGTGGAGATGAAAAAGAATCATTTTAACTTCCTATCAAATTAGCAGAGCAGGAGGTGGTTTTTCAAATTCAGCTTCAAATCCGATGGTGATGTGTGACTGTGACAGTGGTTCAGATTCAGAGAACGAACGAAGGTTGCCTGACATAATTTTGGATGACTTAGCCAACCGTAGATTCCGAGTGAAAAAGAGGCATGAGTGCTCCTCGGCATCTAGACAGCTTTCCATCTTGAAAACCAGCCTGCCTAAGTCTTGCTCGCAAAAGCTTTCTACAACTGATCCTTTAGCTTCTGGATTCAAGGAACTGATGAGGTCAGAGAGATTTGTATTGGATCTGAATAGCTACTGTGCTGTTAATTCATTTTAATTCAGAAAGTAACCCCCCCAAAAGTGTCATTTGTTTTCCTTCCCTTCCTTTTCCCTTCCTTCCCCTTCCTCTATTCCTTTCTCTTCCTTCCTTCCTTTCTCCCTCTCTCTTTCTTCTTTTCTCTTTTTCCCCTTCCTTCCTTCCTTCCTTCCTTCCTTCCTTCCTTCCTTCCTTCCTTCCTTCCTTCCTTCCTTCCTTCCTTCCTTCCTTCCTTCCTTCCTTCCTTCCTTCCTTCCTTCCTTCCTCTTACTCACTAAATTATGGTTCTCAGTGGCTCCAGTGCTTCATTCGGTTGCTCTGTGGTTGTGATAAAATGCATCTATAATGCCTTAACTTTGTTTTAGGGACTGCAGTGATGAAAGTGAAAACTAGTTTGCTTCCTTCACAGTGGTGTGAACTTTGTGAGCCAAAGCATGCCTTTTGTGTACTCCTTGTCAAATTGCTCATAAAGTGTCTTAACTGGTTGGATGTTTTGAACAGTAAACAGAGGAGGAAGTGGGACACTAAAGTGGAAAACAAGCCAACAATAAAAGAAACTTCAAACTCCTCTAGCTGTTTGGAGGAGGAGGAGGAAGAGGAAGAAGATGAAAAGGCGACAGGCACACCAAACATTGTAAAGGACGATCTTTATGTGCGCAAGCTAAGTCCAGTAGTCCCCACTGCAGGGAGGGACTTTGATAAGTTTCTCCCCAAAAGTTGGACTCCGGAAGATCTGAGTTGGAAAAGAATTAGAAAGACATCTTCTTACAAGCCGTGGTATAAGGAGTTTCAGGGATTCAGGTTTGTCTTCGTGCATGTTTCTGTGGAACTTGTATACTTTGACTTGACTCATTTCCTTTTGAATATATCTTTGTATACAAAAACAGATGTGGGGGGAGGCAAGTTTCTCCTTACTGTTTCTGGCCGGGTCACATCAGCACTTTAAGCCTTCAAGTTTATTTTGGGAGATATTAGATTTGGAAAGAAATATTTAATTGACAAGTTTAAGAAATGCCTGGCTCCCGAAAAAAAGAATTCTCCTCCATAAACAATTATGACTTTATACTATTTTCAGTAGTTCTATTTTTTTTCTTTTCCTTCTTATTTTTCTTTCCCTCTACCTTTCCCATGTCCTGGCACAATAGAAGGAATTCAGACTCAGAAGATGAGAATTCAATCTGTGAACAAAACCCTGCCATTTTTAGTATGGCACAGACAGTAGGGGGAGGTTCAGATGGCAATTGCCAAAGACGGTCAATCTTGATGGACCTTGCTACCAAACAAGCCCCCACATCATGGAACAGAAATACGGAAAGGAGATTCAGTGATGCTTCTGATAGACCAAGGTTGATATGATTGCATGAGCCTGACCCATCTGAAGAGTGACCTTAGATTATCTACTTGCTTCTGCAACTCTACTAACCCAAGCTGATGTGACAATCCTGTTTTTGTTATACTGAAGCATGAGATGCCATTTCTTGAATGCATTCAGTATGAAAAATGATAAAAATGGATTTTGGCAAACTTATGACCTTGACATTTATATAGATTAAAAAAGCACATATCTGAAACTTCAATTTAAGCTCTTTAAAAAGTAGAGAACAATATACCTGTGGCATAGCAATTTAATATGCATTTAAAAATATGTATATTTAAAAACTTTGACAGTTTTACAATTAAATGCATAAGACAAAATATTTTCTAAGCACTTTCCAGTCATTTAAAATAAAGATCCAAATATTTCCTTTTTCTTTTTTTTAAAATTAAATACCTCATTCTATGATTCAAATCTGGAATTTTGTATGTATAAGGAACTACCTGTGTGGAAATGTCTTCCATCAACGCAGATCAACACCTCATTTGTAACTTGTAACTTCCCAAAGTGTGGAGAAATTTACAATACTTACCAATGGCACATAGTGTGCGTCGGAGGTAGCTCTTAAACCTGGGACTAACTATTTCTAAAGCCAGCCTTCTGTCCAATATGCCAGGCCATCTTTCTATTATAACCTGAAAATATGTGGAAATGTTCAGTGAATAATTTTATAATCTCTTTTCTATGCTAATGATTAAGCATTTTAAAGATATTTTTGAATTCTGTGCTTTCCCTGCAGTTATATATTAGGGAGTATGGGAGCAATACACTTTTGATTTAAAATCTTTCTCTTAAAAGAGGAACTTACAATATTTATTATCATCATTATCATTTCGTACATGGAGGAGAAATGAAAGGATTTATAAATAACAAGAGTGTGTGTAGAAGTTCAGTTTAAGCCTGAAGGGGAGAATAGAAGAAAGAAGAATAATAGTGCATTGTTCTTCTGTGTCTGTGCATTTTTTAATTTTTCACAGACTGCGATATGCCTATTAGAGTATTAATATGTCTCCCAAATTTGCAGTTCCTCATTGTTATTCTACTTCTCATTAAACTAATTTAGGAAACATGGCACAAGTTAAAATAGCTCAAAATTTGAGTCATAGGAATTAGTTAGGTTCATGGCCCTGCTACTTACTACCTGTGTGACTCTAGGTGAGTTACTTAAGCTCTCTGTGCCCCAGATACCTTACTTATACAACAAGGACAATGGAGCTTACAGTACAATCCAGCTGTAGATCTAGGATCCTTCCCTGGTTAGTATGGTCAGCTGGCATGAAGACAATATTTGATAAACTAAACCGAGGCATAACACTTGCCTTTCAGCAGAGAAATCAGCTCCGTCTAATTCTTTGGCACTTCTGATTTCCTCCATTGCACTCTTTTTAGTTACTTGAATTAGTTTTCTATATTTTTTTATACTAGATTGTGCAATAGCAAAGGTATGTGATGGTAGGTTCCTTTCCCCCTTCTCCCCTTCCCGGATAGAACAATCTCTCTGCCTAATCACCTAAAAATATTTACATATAAATACTGTTTAGTTTGTCTCATTTAGTTGCCTTTTAAAATAGTTTCTAAGATTCTACCTTCCTTTTCTTTTATATGCTTCAGTCAGTTTTTATTACTTCAGGCCTTACAAACATATTCTGATGACATCTTATCTTCTGAAACAAAGACCAAAATTGATCCCACATCTGGTCCAAGGATCATAACATGCCGAAGGAATGTCTTTTATGCCCCGGGCTACCGAAGAGATGATACTGAGAATGGAATATTGGATCCTGACTTAGAAAATGATGATTACTTTGTTAGGAAAACTGGGGCTTTCCATGCAAACCCTGCTGTTCTTCAAGCTTTTGAAGATTTTAGAAGGTTCTCTGTACCAGATGATTTCATAGAGCGAGATATAATCCTGCAACAGAGAGAAGGTGAACCTGTGCTTCCTGATTTAGAAAAAGATGATATGATTGTTCGCCGAATTCCAACACAAAAGAAAGAGGTGCCTTTATCAGGAGCCCCAGATAAATACCACCCCATTCCCTTTCCAGAACCTTGGACTCTCCCACCAGAAATCCGAGCCAGATTTCTATGTGTACTTGAAAGGACGTCTTCATCAAAAGAAAAAAATAATAGCTGTAGAGTCTTAGTTCCATCTTCTTGTCAAAAGAAGGATGATATGTTGACTCGTAAGATTGAGTCCTGGAAGCTTGGAACAGTGGTGCCATCCATCAGTTTCACTCCTGGTCCATGCAGTGAAGAAGACTTAAAAAAATGGGAGGCTATCCGAGCAGCCAGCAAAGTTAGGCACAAGAAACGACAGATGGTTGAGAGGTCAGAGTGTGTTTCTGCAAGAATTGCTCATTTATTTAGCTGATTGTCCTGTCTAATTCTTGTGAAAGACGGCAACATTGTGTGTTGCTAAACCATGCATGCCATGTGCAAATTTGAAAAATTTAGTTTTATTTTGCTTTGATAAAATTACTCTTGTTTGGCAGAAAAAAAAGTAGTGCAATACCATATTTGTATCCCTTGTTCCCTTTTAAAGGTACATCTTTTCTTCCTTTAAATTTGTCTTCTCAGGTCCTGTTAAGAATGTATATTCTGAACTCCAAAAATTATGAAACTTGCTTGTTACCTTAAGCAAAATCACAATTCTCCATTATAACCTGAGATTCCTTGGAAATAGTTAACAGTTCTCTTATTAATTATTGATGTCCAGGCTTTTTGTAAACCACCTGGATATATTTTGTTTGAGACTGTGTAGCAGGGAACGTGGGAGTGTATATGAGGTTGATTTAGAGACTTTTCCTCAAAAATATGGCATTGCAAATTTCATTTCTCTTAATTTGGTTTTGTCCCAGATTTTCCTGAATTTTAGTTATTTGAAACATTTTTGCTTTTGACATGAGGCTTAACAAGGTTAAATGCAAACTTTGATGAATGTAAAAATGCATGAATTTCATTAGATCTCAGCTCCTGAAATTCTTAGTGTCATCTGAACTTCATGTTTGTATAACTATGGTCATTTTTGAAATGATGGAGTCTGCATTTGTGTGTTAAGTGGTTTGTATTTTTGGTGTTGAATTAGAGGTGGACAAATGAGATAAGATGTATTTGGATTAATTTAATTGATTAGAATGCATCTCATTTGAATGTGGTATTCAAAGGATCTAAATAGGAGACTTTTTTTTTTTAAGGATTGCTGATTTAGGTATAATTCAAGACACCTAAAGGATTTTTGCCTAAATTTCATCAGATTTTGAGAAATGTTATTTAAATAATGTTGACTATGTATTTTATAATATGGTTAAATATATAAAGAAAACTTTTTTTACTTTTTAATATTTGTCCATCTCTAGTTAGAATAATTTGTGCATAAAATTTTCAACATTCAAGAACTAACACAACCAGAAAAAATATTAATGACACTTTTAACTTTTGATTTTCTGGTTTCTTAGACTCTTTCAAAAGATTTCTGATGAGAATGGGTAAGTTTCATGGAAAATAATGGAAACCTTTTCTACAGTGTTGTTCCTTTTCTGTAATTTGTGACTGATGATGCATGTTTATTAAGACCTGGGCTACACTGGGGTGCTGTGTGTCATGCATGAGGCTTTAAAATGCTATATGTTTAGGAAAGTTTAAGGAATTTAAGAGCTATGTTCACATCATTCTAGTTCCTAAAATACTACATTGGAGAAAATAATGGTTAGGCATTTAAAAGTCAACTCCTGACTTTTCCCCTAAATTTTTTGAAGACAGGAGGTAGTTTTAAGTGACAGAAATACTTAATCAGAAATGTAAACAGGTCAAATGATATTTTAATTACTAAATAACCAAAAGAATATATGTGAAAATTCAAGTTGTGTCATATTAAAATCCAAGTGTCTTATTAAAATCCAAATTATAATCTCTTTCCTGAAAGAAATCTTATGCCTGAACAAGGAATGTCAGCATTTATCCCTGTAGGTTCCATTCCTTTTGAGGCTGTGTTTGTCCTTCATTCTCTAAGAGGACCATGACGTTAAGATGATGACATGACTTGCAGTTGACTTTGATTTGAGTGCCATTGTCATTATCTCTGTCCTACAGCTCAGATGGTAATCTCCTTATCAGTGGTACATGCATTTGGAGATTATTTTCTTAGATCAAAAGTTAATTTTCTGGTAATAATTATTGATTACATTGATTCATCCACACTGTTACAGTCTCCTTTATAGCTAATCACAAGAAATTTCAAGACTGTTTACGGCAGGGATGGGGAACCTGTGGTCTTAAGACCACATGTGACCTTTTGACAAAGTAGTACTTAAGAATTGAGAAGGTCACATGTGGCTTTACGGCTTCAGGTTTTTTGTCTTAAGGGGGTAAATGCCATTCTTTATTTGGTATGCTCGAAACTCTGAAAGAATTAAGATAATAAATAATTGCTTAATATATTCAGTAACAATCTATCCACAAAATAAATTTAATGAGATTTCTGTGATTTGAAAAATACATAAAACTTTAGATATTTTTTCTTCCATTATGGCTATAAATCTGAATTAAACTATCGATATCAGAATAATTCAGCTTTATCATGTAATTCACAAACTCACCATACAAGTTAGTTATATTTAACTCATTTATATAGAATAACTATTAAATGTTTTTATGCAATAGTAAGGAAAGCACAAAACCTGAAAAAAATAACCTGCCAAAGAGATGTTTTAAGTAATTTTGGTCCTTAATCAAAAATATCTTCTAAAAATGTTACATTTTTACATTTTAATTCTTTATGCCTTGTACCATGATCCTACTCTTTTAGGGTTCAGGAATCTTAGCTGTCCTGAAAGGTTACTTATTTCAAGTAAGTTAAAAGCAGTAGAAAATAACTGAGAAGTTAATATTTCATAAATTAATATATAGTGTTTAGGTATAAAAGGTAAAAGTGAGTTATTGGGCAGGTCCTTGATAGGTAAGAACTTACCTATCCCAAGTTAAAAAAATGATTTGTAGAATATTCATTTTTATACCTCATTGGCAATAAAAGAGACTCTATGAATCATATTTAATCATTCATGCTTCCAACTCACTGTGAGGAATTATTTTAACTTGTTTCAAAAACTTGCTTGACACAACCTATTTAGAATTTAATATTTTCTTTCAAAATCCTTTGTAATCTAAGGGAAGCCTAAAAAACATAAATTTCAGATATGCTAGTAATTTATAAAAAAATGAGCAATATTTGAGGACATATATGATCCACAAGAGTATCATCATTTGTGGCTATTTGAATAGCTACCCTTTCTAGTCTCTAAATTTGGCCCAACTGCCTGAATGGAGCCAAGACTGAAACTGAGAAATATGAGTGCTGCAGTTCAGTATATTTATCTGTGGTTGTAGTTAGTGGCATTAATGTTTTCTGTGGTTTGTATTTCAGATTCTGCCACTGATAGTAGTTTTAAGAAAATGCCCTTAATGCATCACAGTAGCAAAGCGTTTGTAGAAATTAAAGCAGTATGCCCAGTAAATTGAGACTTCTGAATAATGAATGTCTTAGCAGATAATGGAGAATAAATACAATGTTGTGTGAATGTCTTAGTGGAGATCCCCTTTATTCAAAATTCATCTGTCTAAAAGATTTCAGAAAAATTACTTATGGAATCATGCAAGTTCTTACAATACTTTTATTGTAATTAAAAGTCCAAGTGTATACAGATTATAAATAGAAATTAGATGGAGGTTAGGCTTTCAATGTAGGGATTGCTTCATATTTATGTTGTTTTTCTGTGCGTAATGTTTTTTAAGAAGCTTGTAATACTTCAGAGCCTCTGTTGCTCATTGTTCTGTCTTGCTGCAAAGTAACGACTTATGGAAATGCCATTAACGTTGTCTCTTTGGCAGGAGTTATATTAAAGGCAGAGAACTGCACTATACCTAAGTCTTGGCTTTGTAATTTCTGGCTTGCTTTTGTTGAGCTGTTAACATTTGTCAATTTTTTGGCTTGTCTAGCAGGATGCATCGTGTGTGGGAGGTATTTCCCGTGTGCATGCTTTTATGTTGCATGGATTTTGGTGTGGTTTTAAGAAATTCAAAGGCTAGTACTTATTTGAGGGTTGTTGGCAGAAGTCTCTAGTAATCAAAATTTGATATAAGAGTAAACGAGTGTACAGAAGTAGTTTTATAGCATGAAATGAAACCATATAATCTGTTGCCAATATCAATATGCGTTATAATTGAAAATAGTCAACATTCATATATGTTCGACTAATATATTTTTAACCAAAAGGTTTTTACTGACTTAAGCACAAGATGAAGGTACAAGAGAAAACAGCCCCCTCCAAACAGAAATAAAATAGGTCTGAGCTGCATCTGGAGAGCCTGGAGCATGGATGGGCAGCTTTCCCATTTATAGGAGTTGTAGGTTCATATTCTACCCTTGTGGTTCTAGAGGTTGGAACCCAAATCTTAGACATGAAAATTCTTCATCTCATTTCCTGACCTCTCTTTGTAATAATTACAGAGCCACTGAACAGTATTTGGCAAGCTACGTTGACATCTCCCCAAGTGGAGCCCCACTCTAGCTAGCAGGAATGTGGTTAGAGGTCAGAAGTGAGGTATGCTTTCAGATTCAGAACCATACATATGGCCTGTTTCATCCATAGCTGATTCAAGTTAAAGGAGTGGAGTCCTCAGTTAGTGGTGCGAAATTCATTCAGTTTCTTGTAAAGGACTGACTTAGGGAACTTTTGACAATAAATAAAATGTATTTTTGGTCCCTTTGGTGCTTCATAAATTTCCTTATTGATAGTTTTGAATCTAGGAGCTTCATGAAATTTTATTTAGAAATCACATACTTCCACAACTAATTAAAAGAGCACTATTGTCCATTTCCTTGGAGAATTGGGTATCTGGGTTGTCTTGAGTAGAGGTCCAGTAGTAGTAGTGGATAGGTAGAGATGTTATTGAGAGAGGAAGAAATTGATATTTTTTTTAGGATGCCTTTTGTTCATAATCTGTTCCTTTTTATTTACATTTTTTCTCTTTCTGTAGCCTAAAGCTTTATTATGTAGGCTTTCCATCTACTAGTGGAGGCCATCTAGAAGCAAGGGACTTCCTAGGACAGTGACTTGACCCAATAAGTGACTTGATCCAGAATGACTCAGGATAAATTCTGGACTGCTCCAGATTCTCTGAGACACTTTTCAAGTGCTTCCCTGGTTCCAGTACATTCTCTGTCTTAATCAAGTTAGACTTCCTTACTGTCCTTCAAGCAAGACATTCCCATCTCCCAGCTCTGGGCATTTTCATTGGCTGTTCTCCATACTTGTCATTATCTCCTCATCTCTGCTTCCTGGTTGCCCTTTTCAAATACTAACTGAAAGTCTGCTTTCTACCTCAAGCCTTTTCTGATCTTTCCCTCTTAATTCAAGTGTTTTCCTTCTATTGATTATTTCCAACCTACCCCATGGACAATTGTTTGTACACAGTTGTTTGCATACTGTATCCTCCTTTAGACTATGCTCTCCTTGAGGATAGAGACTGTTTTTCCTTTTATTTTTGGTCTCCCCAGAACTTAGCATGGTATGACATATATACTAGGCACTTAATAAATGTTTGACTGATAAAAGAGAGAGAAAACACACACACACACACAACCATAGTACAAAATTGAGTATGATAAATTCCAAAGGAGAGGTACAAAGTGTCATGGGAATGCAGAGTTAAGGAAAAATCATTCATGTCAGCAAAGAGTTCAGTTATCATAGAAACCAAGTGTATCAAAGATCATGTAGTGATCAGTTGTGTCAAAAACTTATGATTGGTCAAAGGTTAACAAAAAGAGATTTTTAAAAAACCAATGGGGACTATAAATAATTTTCAATTGAGTGATAAGGGTAGTCATGCTCACAAAGATCATCTTGTGTTTTTTCCATCAGAATCTTACAAAATTTGAGAAGATATCAAATTATAATTTTAAATATCCATGTGACTAAAATGTGAGGCCAAACCTTAACAAATAACTGTGGAGGTGAGGGAAACAGGGATGTAGCTATGATGTGCTTGTAACTATATTTAATACTTTTGCTTAAAATATTTAGCCTAGTTAGATAAATAATTTGGTCGCTGACATTGGACTCTAGGCTTAACCATTTCCAGTGTAAGCCTAGTAGTTTTTAGTAACACATTTCCCATTTGTATTTAGTATTAGGATTTAGTTTCTGGTTTTTAGGAAAACACCACCAACACATGTAATAGTATCATAAAATTATCTTCCTAAAATCAAAGTGCTACAATAGAAAAAGGAATGGAACCTCTCGGTACATATCCAGTCTTCTGCTTTTTATTAGGTTAATAATTGTACATTTTGGTAATCCCAGATCTTTTGGTTGCAGGAGCAAATCCTTGAGCGATATCACTGCGGAGGATGTACATAATATGCGCCAACTGCGCTATGAGGAAATGCAGAAAATAAAATCACAGCTACAAGAACAGGACCAGCAGTGGCAGGATGTAAGTACTTATTCCCAAAAGTTGGGGGAAAGGATAATGAAGTGTGGTCTATGCATTTACATGATGTTGAAAATTCTTTTCCTATACACTTTCTAAAGTCAGTCTGTAGTCAACCATTACCCTTCTTTTGTATCACAGCCTTGTTTCGTTTGCTAATATTCTCTTACAAGATTTTGAGATATTTTTGGTTCTATATCTCAAAAATAATTATGAGAATGATTCTATTCTCTCATAGTATTCTCAAAATTTTAGTCTCCTTAAGCGTAAGAGTATACGTATGTGTGTATGCAGGGGCATGGTAAACTATTAGCAGGAAGGAAGGCTGAAGTTCAAAAGATAGTTGTTGACTGGGATATACATGTTTGCTACACTCATAGAAGGAAATTAACCTTGCTTGTTGTCTTTATACAGAATAATACTAGTTTGCATTTATATAACTCTTTGATGTTTCAGAAAAGGTTTACATACATTAGCAGAAGGTCCAGGATAAAGTGTTGGAGGTCACTGAAATGCCTCTTATGAAGAGACACTATAGGAGGAGTTCAAGAAGTGTGGAGGGACAAAGACCTGAGCAGGCAAATAAAAATTTAAAGGCTTTAGAAATTCAAAGAAATGACAAACATCTATAGCTGCTGAAATAGTATTTAGCCTCGCTCCTGGGGGATTATGTCTGAGATTTTGAGAAAGAGAGTCCCAGAGAACTGAAGCATTTAGAGGAATGTCACTGGGTGTCAGTAGAGGGATTGTTTGAATATAGCAAAACTTAGGATGCAAAGCATGGAATAGTAGCCAAGAGTTGCCAGCTGGTCAAGTTCTTAGGACTGGAGAGACATGACCACATGTTCATCTGGTCTTTTAAGGAGCCATTCAAAAATAATGCTTTAATAGTAGAAGCGTCTCCATTTTCCACTCTGCTTCTAAAGACTACCCATTCTCTAACTTTTAAGTTCTCTGTTTCATTGAGGACAAAAAGCTTCACTGTGAAGAAGCAGTAACTTGGATTTATTTTCCCTAAATATGTGGTGAATTACAAGCACAGAGGCTAGATGAGAAATAACCTGATACAAGAGCATTCCTATAAAGTGTTAAGACAAATTAAAACTCAAGAGTACTTCATTAATGTCTACTGATGTATCCCATTTTATTCTTATTTAAAAAAATGGAAATATTTCATCCTGATGTGTCACTGGCAGTTTGGGGTCAAGGACTGGAATAATTGCTTGGTTTTAGTATACGCAGGCCCCATGTGGTTTGCCCTTCACTTCTGGAGGGTGGGTTGATTGTGAGATAGGGTGCGTAAACCAGTCTGGTATGCAGGACTTGCAGAGGTTTTATTCAGTGTGGAAAACCTTCAGAAGATCAAGTTATTTGTTAAGTCCTCCTCAGAATATTTGAAGTCCCTGGAGCAAAAAAGTAAAATAACTTCCTAGGATCAAACTGGATGGATTGCCTTGGGAGTGATGGGTGAAAATGGCTCCATGTTCTTGAGGACCTTAATATATTAGTCTGTTTAATGCCCTTTAGGACCCTGTCATATTTGCATGTCCCCTGCAGTATTTACCTTCTTAAGGGTGATAAATCATTATTCAATTATTAAAGTCACTATTAATTGGCTTTTAATATTAAAGCATTTTATTGGATTAAATTTCTCTAAAAGTGTTAAGTAGTTTAAAAGTTCATCAGTGTTTCTGACTCAGCATCTAATTTATAGGCACTTAGTGTTATTTGTGAAATGAGTATTAGACAAGGTAGTTATCTAAAAAACAAAAAATGGGGTCTAGTTATTAGGTCATATATGAGAAGGAGGGAGAGAAAATGAGAGAGAAAGAGAGGGGGAGGGGAGGGAGAGGGAGAAGGAGAGAGAGAGGAGAACAATCCTTGGTACAGAAACACTAGGTATATGAAAGAAAATAAGGGCACCTTGGCATCTAGTTTGAATAAATAGTTTCAGCTGTGTAATAGGATACTCTGGTACTCTCTAACTGGTAGACAGAAGTGTATAGAAAGTCAGGTATACCTGTGCTAATGTGATTTTGTGTTAGGACCTTGCAAAATGGAAAAGTCGTCGAAAAAGTTATACTTCAGATCTGCAAAAGAAAAAAGAAGAGAGAGAAGAAATTGAAAAGCAGTCTCTTGAGAGGTCTCAGAGGAGCTCAAAAACATTTGGAGAAATTCTCCAGGACAGGTAAGAAAGCTGACTTGCATTTGTATTTTTAAATGTCCCCAGGTTGAGCTGATGAGACTTAATGCATTCAAGGAGTTGCATTTCTCATAGACGCTAACCTTAGAAAAGGATGTTTCCTTTCCTTTCCTTTCCTTTTTTTCTCCTAACTTGACATAGCTGTTGTTTAGAAACCATTGACCGGCAGGTTAATCATTTGTAAACCTGAACTCTGAAATGCAGTGAAAATATTCAGGTTTTTGCTCAAAGTGAAAAAACAAACAAAAACCCCAAACAGGATGTGGTAAATAATGCTATGGCTTTATGAAAGCATTTTGTGCTTAAAATAGATATCAATTTTAACTGATTATTCTTTTGTCATTTTAAGAATGAACTGATGAAAACTGCTAATGTGACAATATGCTTGCTTTTCTTTTGTTAAGTAATTTTACAAATTTTATTAAAATAACTCAGGTGTGCATATCTCATGAAATGCACATTCAATCTTTCTTTCAGTTTGAATAATGCAAAATTTCCCCTTAAAAACAAAAAGATATTATAACGTGAACTATGATCTTGGGTGTTGCTAGACAATGCAGAAAGGGACATGGGAACTTTTTCTCTATGCAGTTACTATGTGAAACCCTATTACATTTCCTTGCCAAAGAGAAAGTAAATATGCCTTATAACAATAATATATAAAAGGAAATAGGCTAGTGAATTCAACAACACTCTCTTTGTGTTGTGGAAGCCAGCTCTAACCGTAGTTTCATTCCTTTCATTGGTATAGGCTGAACATGAAAGTTGTATGCTTGTAGAGTGAGCATTTTGTATTCAAATTAACCCCTTTGTGAATGTAAAACACAAATGCGAATCAATCATTTCTAGTAGAGTTTTACAGAGTTGGATGAAATTAGATACTAAGTTGAAACTGAGAGAGGTCTTTAAAACTTTATGTGGTTCTTTCATTGTTTTTCATTCATAGAGAATAAAATTTAAAAAAATAGCTCAACATTTTTGCTTAAAACTTGTTTTTAGACAATGTGATATGTTAATATCAAGTGTTATGTGTGTTTATTTGTAAACATATATAATGTATATACCATAAGTTTTAAAAAGTGGACTTACATCATAGTCCCTTAATATCTTTAGTAGAGTTTCCCTCCTTTAGGATGGATGGGGTGGATAAATTGTTGGATTTCTAGGATATAAAGTCAGATGAAACCACAGGTGGCTAAGCAGCCATTTAAAAGTATGTACAATTGCTAGTCACTTTAATCGTGAGTCCTGAAAGGACAATTATAAGCTTTCCCCTCTTTTCTCCCCTCCTTTCTTTTCTTAATTAGTGTGAATTATTATTTGTTTACTATTTTGTGTGTTAGCTATCTGAATAAGAACTGTAACCTTACCCTTTGTACCAGTGCTTGGCTGCAGTTTTACCAGTTCATGGTATTATTGGAAAGAGCTTGGGTCTTAAGAGGCAAAAGAACTGGGTTTGAATCCTGGTTCCTATACTTGCTAGCTCTCTGACCATGTTCCAGACCCTTGGCTTTCCTTATCCTCATGTTGCTCATCTTTAACCTGAGTCTCATTGCTCTGTCTCCCTCCAAGGATTCTTGTGAGGGAAAATGCCTCCTGTAAACTTAAGGGAAAATATAAAATGTAAGGTGGTATTCTTTTCCTTAAAGGGAAATCAGAAACCAAGAATCGAACAGTCATCGGCAGAAAACATTTGATCCCGAGAGAATGTATTCTTCTAATGATGAAGTATTCAATGAAACAAAAGTGTCTCCTGCACCAACTTTGACAAGAGACAGTTACCTGAATGAGGGAAGAGAGAAGGAAGTGACTTATGGTGTAGAGAGTGGTAAAGAAAATTCTGCAAGCCTTCCAAAGATGGAGGACTATGGAACAGCTGAAATTCAGGTTCCTTCTCAAAGCCTGACAGAGAAACAGAGCTCAGTCTCAGCTTTGTCTTCTAGCCATTCACTGAGTACACAAATGGGACCTGCTCGGGTTTCAGCATCTCTACCCAGAAGTTACCAGAAAACTGATACATCTAGGTTAACGTCGGTGGTTACGCCAAGACCTTTTGGTTCCCAGTCAAGAGGGATCTCATCACTTCCCAGATCTTATACGGTAAAAACTTCTCTAGGATCTTCATTAGTCTTTCTTGTAAAATAAGATGCTGGGTGAACTTTTGTAAATAGATTTAACTTACCTGTAGCTGATCTCCTTAGAAGAGCCAAATTGGGTAAAACAGTTGTACGTGGAGATTTAACTGAAATCCAGTATTTAAAAAAGAAATATGCTGTAAATGGTAGAGATGGAGAACTTACTGGACTCAGTCATCTTTGAAAGTGGGCTGAAGCATTTTTGAGCAGGTTTGTATAGAACAGTGCCTAGGGAAATAAAATGACTTTAAGAATTTTGGACATGAATATCCTAGGATTTTGTGGCATGGATCTAAATGAATATTGCATCCTTATTTTGGAAGGTTAGATTAAAAATATTTTCCTTAATTTTTCCCCACTTGTTTTTGTTAGATAGTATTAAATAGATTATTGACTATTTTGTATGTGTTTGCATATATTGCTTATGTGTTGTCTCTCTGAAAGGGCTATGGAGGGTCTTTGTGCACACTCATTTTAACTAAGCTGATAGACAGTGTAGAGGCTTCTTAACATTTTAAAGGAAACAAAATATAATAAGGAGGAAAGGGGAGGAAAAAAACCAAACTGAATGATCCTGTCAAAATGGTGTGATTCTCTCATTTTAGATGGATGATGCTTGGAAGTACAATGGGGATGTAGAAGTCACTAAAAGCATTCAAGAAAGTTCAAAAAGTGGCTCTTTGTCAAAATCAGATGACAGCCAGCTTCACTCAAACTCAGTCTTGAAAAGTGTTGAAGAGGAAGGAAAAGAAAGTGAGAAGACAGTGCCACCCACTGCATCTGTGTATTTGCCCATTTCGCAAGAACGTGGTGCTTTTCCTAAATCAGAACAGTCTTCAACATCAGACTCTTTGCCAGTTTCTGAGTCTTTAGAAGGGAGAAATTCTTCATCACCTGAGCCTTCAAGGACAAAGGTAAGTTTGGATAGCCTATAACTATCTTGGGCCATCAGCCTACCATGTTTAGGTCTTCAGTTGTGGTCATTCAGAAAATGGTAGCCTACATGACCTCTAAGGGAGCACCGGGAAGAAGTAACTCTTGCAAAGGATACTTTGTAAGCATAGCAATTGCATGGCCTCATCTCCATGGTTCACTGGAGGTTTCTGCCTACTCCTCATGTCAGTAGCTTTTTGGCTCTTGTCTAAATAGGAAGACTTGAAGCTCAGTGAATCACACTGGAGTTTTTTGTAGTGCTCGAAAGTATATTTGGGTTAAGGCAACCTCTCCTTCATGAAGGAGCTTGAGAATGATGATTTCAGGGATATTGGACAACATTTTATGGTTAGCATCAGTCTTTCTTTTCTACCTTGTTTACTCCTGATGAATCTGGGAATTTGTTGGAAACTCTACTCCACTGTTCTTAATGCTTTCCTTAATGAAGTTATTTAAACTAATTTTGAACATAAGAATTGTTAGCCTCAAAATACTTAATCCCTAGATAGCCAATGAATCCATTAAAAAATACTAAAACTAGCAACATTGTTGATGGATCATTTGTAAATTTTTTTCTCTACAAACACTAGAATGTACCAAACTGGACAATTTATGTGATTATTAGGAATTGAGCTCTCTCATTATTAGATAATGAGTATATATTGAATAAACAACTTTTTAGCTATCAATGACTTTCTTTTCTCCTTTCTCTTTCTCTTTCCCCTCTGTCTTTTTATTGTTACCTACCTCTCTTTCCCTCTCTCTGTCTCTTTCCTTTTCTCTCTTTTCCTCTCTCCCCATCCCTCTTTTTCCCCCTCTATATTTCCCTTCTCCTCTTTGTCTCTCTCCTTCCATCCCTTCCCTTTCTCTCCCTCCTCACCTCCTTTTCTGTCTCTTTCTTCTCCCTCTCTCTATTTTTCTTCTCTCCTTCATGTCCCTCTTTCTTTTCCTCCTCTTCCCCTCCCTTTCTTCCTGTTGCACATAAAGAAAATCAGCAGCAAACAGAATCACACAAAAATGGCTGGTGACTTCACTTCAGGCATTAAGCAGTATACCTAGTAGTTCTATTGGATTGACCTTGTATTATTATGGTGCTAGGTTGTGCTTTTGTTTTTATTTTTTGTATTCAGCATAGGAGGGAGAACATTGAATCTTAACCTAGAGTGGATTGATGAGGGAGATTACTAAAAATAACTCTAAGAAGACTATATCTACATATAAAATAATCCCAGCTTTTTTTAGAATGCAAAGATTTTAAACTTCATATTGTTAAAATCACAAAGCATGGATTATTTTATTGCATTGTTTCTACAAAGAGACAATAGTTTACTAGGGCCAGTGAATTCTTGAAAAGTGGGAAAGAAACTTCCAATACTTTGGAAAAACAAATTAGAGGTTGAGATATAATAATAAAAGTGAAAGGGCTTTGGTTTATGTGGCCACTAATAAATAAGCTTATCTCTAACCTGTTTAGCATCCTGTGTTTATTCTGTAAGTACTGCCCCATAGGTGATAGATAGTACCTGTCTTAAGGATGGCAGCAGATGAGGTGATCTTGAAGGTCTGAGAGAAAATAGATGTAGAGTGAATGTATTCTGGATTTTAGAGATTATAGGAGTTTTATCTGTCCAGTAAGGGTTTCATCATTAGTGAATATAGCTGCTTCTTTTGTCACTAAACTCAAAATAGAAAATTGCTAAACAAAATAATGTTGTATTTGTTGAGTGGAACCAAAGAAACTATCTATAAATAATTTTGCATGCTCATTTTTATGTATTTAATCACTTATCTTTAGATATTAGGTGATTGTCATTGTGCCTGGAGCTCTCAGCAGTTAGATGCAATTAATGTATGAAACTTGGTCCTTCCTCTTCAGGAGTTGGTACTCTATGTAGGAGGATCTGGCATACAAACATAAAAAACCCTTCAGAACCACACAGAGCAGCCTGTAATCATTTACTCAACAAACATTTAGTAAGTTCTTGCTATATGTCCTGCAGGTACTGTGCTAAGTGCAGGGGATGTAAAGAAAAATGAAAATGAACCCTTCTTTAGATTATATTCTAATGGGAAAAACCACATGTAAAAATATAGGTGAATACATGATTTAGAAAAAGTACCTACAAGCTTACTTTAGAGGGGAAGGTACTAATAGCTGGTGGGACTGGAAAAGGCCAATTACTCCAGTCAGTAGGTGAGCTGATCATGTTGCTCAGGTTTTAAGTATAGGGCAGTGAAGGGCAAGATCGAGGGAGATTCGAATTTTCTGAAAGCTTTCATGGAGAACAAGAGGATTTGAACTGGCATTTCCTTGAAGAATATATAGGATGTCTAATACCAGGGAGTGCAATGGACAGTATTTCAGGGAGGGCAAAGATAATACCAGGAATGAAGAAGGGACCCACTAAGGCAAATGTTAGGGATATTAAGAAAATGAACTTGAGTAAAAGATTTCTCTGTTGATGGAATATCTGGAGGTTGTTGAAAGGGGTTAGGAAGATTAATCTGTAATTGTGTGAATGATGGTTTGGAAGCAGGAAGACAAAGAAAGGGGATATTAGTATTATCCCGGGAGTGATAAACGTCCTATGTGTGTGTGCGTGCCAGATGCACATATGTATGTGTGTATATATGCACAAAATATACATACACATATATCTTTTATATAAGAATATAATTATATATAAATTATATATAATACATAAATGTATAACTGTAATTATATAATTACATAAATATGAATATATACATATAGTGCCTATATAATAATAATCTCTCTTTGATGACAGAGATATAGAACTGTGAGAGGTCTCTAAGTGATACTGTATCCTTGTTTTAAGGATTATGAGACTATGGCTTTCAAGAGGTTAAAGGACTTGACAAAGGTCACATGATAAATACAAAAACTGAGATTTGAACCTAAATCTTGTGACTTCAGATCTAATACTTTTTGTTATAACCTGATGGAGGCACTTAATAAATGCTTGTTCAACAGTACCAAATTGCTTCACATTCTTGTTTGTATTTTGTTTGATGCAGACCCTCTCATTATTTGGCGATCTTGCTCCCCTCTTTCCTCCTGCTCCCTATAATTAACCCTTAGCACTTGCTTCTTACCATATCCTAGAGACGCAGATTTCATTACGAAGGTCTACTGCCCTGTCCTTTGCAAGAGACCTAATCTTTTTTCTCACTTCAGAGCTGCTATCTCCAGTTCCTGTGAAGAAATGCTTTGGATAGGTGATCTGGAATAGGAGGATTTGTGTTTCCTCTGAAATGTGGTGTGTTCCTTAAGTCTTAGTGAAGTTTTAAGCTTTAATAGCTTGAAATTATACTGAGAATTTTGGGACACCTGCTATGGACCTATCTTGTCTTCTGTTATCACTTGTGTGACTAATATCTCCTATAAACTGATAATAATAGTGCATATCTTCCAGGGTTATTGTGAGAATCAAATGAAATGATATTTGTAAAGTGCTTATCATAATGCCTGGTATATAATAGGTGCTCAGTAAATGGTTATTCCCTTCCCTTCTCTGTGAAAAAGAAGATGGAAAGGAAAGAGTGTAGGAAGGAACTTTTCCCTTTACCTATTGCTCATTGTTGCTAGCTACAAATTCCCTCTAAGTCCTTGGGATTGGTGTCTGTTCTGTAATGGGCTTGCTAGAGAGAGAGAAGGAAGCCTTGCCAAAAATAAGAAATAGTAGAATTGAAGGAAAGCAGGTGAAGCTCTTGATTCCAAACTCCCTTGGGACAGGGAATTTGGAATCGAAGTGTGCCTAAGGTTTATACTTCAGCAAGATCTGGGTTCAAGTCCAGTTGTTGAGACTTCCTACTTCTGTGATCTCAGGCAAGTTAAATTCACCTCTCTGAATCTATTTCCTCACATGCAAAATAGAGATTAAAAGTACCTGTAGTACTTTGTAGTGTTATCATGAGGTTCACGTGGGATAATCTATGCCAAGTGCTTGTTAACCTCAAGGCAATGTATAAATGTCAGTTATTATTTGTTATTTTTTTCATTCTCATCTCTCTGGTCAATATAAGTTGATGTTTCTGACCACTGAACGCCTCTTTGCACCCTCCCCCCACCTTATCCTGCCCTACTGGATCCCTGCCTCCAGGTCAGGAAACCCACCATTTCTATTTAGTTTGGTTGGTAGGGAAGAGGGAAATACTCCAGTCACAGAAGCAAAGAATTGCAAGGTTGGGAGGGACCTTGCTGCCATCTCATTCTAGCTATATTCCACTCCTCCTGTCCCCCATACCCTCCATTATAACACACCCACTATGTGCTCATCCAACATTTGTCTGGAGACCTCCTATCGGGGGAAAAGATTACCTCCCACGGTGGCTCCATAATTTTATTAGTAAATATAGTACTTTAGTATTAAATGTACTTTTGTGTTTTGGCCTGGGAACTAGGCAATGTTAATATGGTTTCTACCACCATTTTGAACATCAGAACTCATGACACAGAGACAAACAACTGATTTTCAACCATCTTTTTGAACACAACACCTTGCCCAGTTTTATCTGTATGCAACATATATACTTGCCTTTCCCCTGTTTGCAGTAGTCAGTTATGGAAGTACAGAATGTTGGAGCTGAAAGCAGCCTGAGAATCCATTTAGTCTTGGCCCTCATTTTACAGATGGAGAAGCTCAGAAAAGAATTGATTGATGTTCAGACATGACAATTAAGGTGCTAATTATTGTTATACTGAAATACATTGAAATGGTTTGGGGGCAAAGTATATTTTTGAGATTTCTCAGGCTTGAGCATGCCCAAATATATGGCTGTAAGGTATTTGGCAAAGATGTGTCTTTGAATCTCTAATTTCCAGGTAATTTCATTTCACATAAGTTGGTGTTTGCCTTCTTAAATGTTTTTTGGGTAGCAATGAAGGGCCTATAGCTTCTACTAATAACCAGTTCTGATTTTCTAAAAATAATAATTTAATATTTATAATAATGTATTATTATAATATATATTAATGATATATTATTAATAATAGATATAATTATAATATGTAATTATAATGATGACCTAAATACATATTCATGAAAAGGATAAAAATATTAACAAAAGAGTGGGACAAGGATTTTTAATGTTCATTAGCTTAATACCCTTTTATAACATGCACAAACAGCATCCTGTGTGTCAAGCAAGCACTTTTCCATGTGGTGTTAGAGTGGGGATACAAAATTCAGATAAAACACGAAACGTCTAGAAATGTCAAATATCATGGAAAGAAAACACTAACACAAACAGCTGTAACTCACAAATTTACATGAATGCATTAGAGATTTTTTAAACAAATGTTTCTCATGCAACTTTATGTATTTTTATTATTACAATTAATTTTTACACATTAGCCAGAAGACGACTGGGGAAAATCAGTACAGTTAGCACTTGAGTTGGACCTTAAAGGAAGTGTTAAGCATTCAAGAGGTGAAGAGGGAGAAGCAGAAAGTCCAGGCAAAAGGCATAATCGCTTAGTTGACAAGCATTTAGTAAGCCTTTACTGCCAAGTAAAGGCTGTACTTAGCACTGGGGAGACAAAAGAAAGGAAAAAAGAACCCTTGCCCTCAAGGACCCTTATGTTTTAATAGAAGAGATGACATGTATATACCTAGAACCATATAAGATAACTACAGAGTAGACAGAAGGCAGTCTGAGAATGAAAGGCATTTATGCCTCAATGAAAGTTTCTGTAAGAGCAAGTATAAGAGAATTACGAAAGCACGATGCATATTCAGGGGACACAGAGTATTTGTTTGAGGATAGAGTGAATAGAAAGGAATAGGATGAGATAAAATCGGAAAGGCAAAATGTTGTTCGATTGTAGAGGTCTTTGAATGGCAGGTGAAAGAATTTTAACTTTTTCTTTGGCAGTTGTGAACTAGTAGATATTTTGAAATAGTCAAACATTTAGGCTAAGTTCTGGGGATACAAAGAAATGTAAAAGATTGTCCCTGCTTGCAGTGAGTTTACTGTCTAATGGGGGAGAAAACATGGAAATAACTGCAATATAGAAAGGATAAATGGAAAATAATCTACAGAGGGAAAGGGACTAGAATAGGTTTTGTTGATGGGAACAGAGAATGGAGGAGAGATTCAAGAAATGCTGTGGAGATACAGTTGAAAGAACTTGACATCTGATTGGATATGAGAGGCAAGCAAGAATAACAGCAGGATTACGAAAAAGTACAGAGTGAATAATGATGTCAGAGACATGTATAGTGGCATCAAAAAAAGAAAGTATATCTGGTGAGAAATAAGCTCATGTTAAGAACATGTTGAGTTTGAGGTACCCATGAAACATCCAAATATTGTTATTTAAATAATAGTTTAAGATTCCAAAATAATTGTTTGAGTGAACACTTCACTACCCACTCTGCTCCCTCTTAGAACACCTGACAAAAACTAAAATCCCATTTTCTTCCATTTTACTTTAGCTTACACTTATTTAAGGTCAAACTTTTACTGTTGAAAAAGGTTGAGCTGATGAATAGCTTTCTAAGTAATAGGCAGTACATAAATGCATAAGACTGACCTTGCTTTCATATCGTAACCTTGTGTGGCCAAGTAAAAATATTCACCAGCTAAATATTTAATCAGAGCCAGAAACTGAGTTTATGGCCACTATTTCAAAACCATCCTTTATATATTATTATCATTATATTATTTTTATAATTATATAGTATATAATAATATATTATTGATATATTTATACATATTATTTTCAGAATAAGCCAAATCAGTATTTTTTGCAGGATCATTTTAAGTATAAAACTATTGCTTTTGACCTGTATTTATTGCACACACTGCCATTGCTGCTGAGGGCTTAGGGTGAATACTTAGCTAAAGTGAATCCTATTTTGGAGAAATATGATCAGTTTTATGATGTTGATTTATAGATCATAATAAACATCTGCTCTGTTTTTTATCTTTTTTCCTTCATCCTTTACCTTCCCTGCCCTTAAACTAGGAACTAAGAACTTTAGCTTTTCCCACCCAATCAGTCAAGAACAAAAAATAATGAAATAATGACTTTTCTTCATAGGAAGCTTTTAAGGAAATACGTAGAGGTGTATATTTTAGGGGGAGAGAGAGCAATAACCTTACCTGGTTCTTATAATGAACAGTTTATATCTGAACAGAATCATAGAATTTTAGAGCAAGAAAGAATTGTAGAGACCGTCTAATCAATTTTTCTCATTTTATAGCTAGGAAACTGTAGTCCAGAAAGGGTAAACTAATTTGACCAAGGTCATATAAGCTAGTAAGGGACAGAGCTCAAACTAGATTCCTGGTGTCTTGACCATCCCCCTTCCCAATCTATTTTTATTTCCATTATATTTCATTAATCTTCATTATTTTAAAAAAGCCACTAATGATATAACAGTAATATTAAAGACACATCTATGCATTTTACAGGTATTCTATTTGATTCCAATGATGACTCTATGAGATAGGTACTATTTCCATTTTATAGATGTGGAAATTGAGTCTAAGAGCACCTTTGTGACTTGTCCAGTGTCACACAGGTCATAAGTATCTAAAGCAGAATTTGAACTCATGTCTTCCTAACTCCAGGCTCAGAGCTCAATCCACTATAACCTCTACTTCTCAATAGCTGCTATCCATCCTCTTCCCTGACTCTCATAGAGGTCCAGCATTCTTTTTCACTAAAATCTTTCAGTAGAGATTTCACAACCTTCTCACCAAATGGCAG
The DNA here is from genome assembly GCA_023548195.1 of Bettongia penicillata ogilbyi. NCBI lineage: Eukaryota > Metazoa > Chordata > Mammalia > Diprotodontia > Potoroidae > Bettongia > Bettongia penicillata. Next base: position 6,342,132 of record JAJHZJ010000065.1, read on the forward strand.
TCCATCAGCATATAATCCATCTGGTCAGGAAGTTCTTCATGTCTTTCCCAAATTCCTCCTCATGTGGGTTAAGCTCATTTCTTTTCATCTTCTCTTTGGTGTAAATGGATATTGACCACTAACCACCATCTGCAAAGTACCCTTTTATGTATTTTAAAACTGGTTATTAAATCCCACTCCTGCCTACCCCCAAATCCCATCTTCTCCTTTACCAGCTAAATAACCTCAATTAGAACCTTGAAAATCAGACCTAACATTTCATTCTTTGGCTTTACATAGCAGTGAATTCTGTAGTTTTGTTGGTTTTTTAATTCTTATTTCGGTTGGTAAGAGTGGTAAAGATAGAAAGAAGTCAACATTTACTGACTGCTCATTTTCATTGACTCATGACTACTCTCAGTATCCCAGGGTTTGGGGTTAAGGAGTTATTAATGTTCAGTCTAATGAAAATAATTGTTACTGTTTTAAATAATAATTTGCATATAGGTAGTACTTTTACGAAGTGACTACCTTATAGCAAACCTGTTGGTAGCTAATATTACAGGTGTTATTATATTAATTTTTACAGATATTGAAATTGAGCATAGATCTTAAATGATTGTCTAAGGTCATATAGCTTAGCTAATGAGCGGCAACGTAAAGGTTCTAACTCAAAGTGTAAGCATGCTTTCTAAAATCTCCTTAGAGTAAAACTTGTTGAAGTTACTCATGACCAACAACAGTTTTTATTAGGTGGATGCTGTTATTTATGTTTAAAGTATTGAGGATGCTGTTGAGAATAAGTACATAAATCCTCTCCAAATGTATGTATCATGTTTAGATGAGCATGTCATTAATTTGCATAGTCACCTTCCAAAAATTTATACTATTTCATAAATATTATTCCAGTGTATCTTAATGTATCCATTTAATGTAGCATTCCCTAGGCTTATGAACAGGGAAATTTAGGCAGGGGCTATTGCCACTTCGAAAAGGCTATTCTTGATCCAGATCTTAACTGCCAAACTAATTAATTTAGGTAGTGAATTGGATTTAGGTACAACCCAATATTTTCAATTTTTGCTTTGTCAGTAAAGATATTATTAGTATTGGGAAGAAACCTTCTTGTATTATTTTTGGGTATAAAAGAGAAATGCATTGATATCTGAACTGTATAACTATAAATACATCAGCAAACAAGAAGATTTTGCATAGTTTGTGGAAGATAGAGAAAAGTCCTTGCCTATTTATTTTCTCCTAAGATAATTAAAGTGTATTCTGTAAGCTTCCTTATTTACTTAGTGGATGGACTTTCCTCGTGTAGATGCCAGATGACACTTGATCTCACTGGGTCATGTTTCATTTTCAGGATCAGTTCAGTGATATGAGAATCATTATGATCCACAACCCTGGGAACAGTGATGCTGACTTTGGGTTTACAATAAGATGGGATTTTCCCGGAATCTTCGTGCAATCAGTTGAAGCAGGTAAATTCCTAGTTTAGCCTCACTGTGAACTTTATTTTCAGGTAGTATTTGGAATGGGTGTAGCTACCTGAATTGAATGAATTTCAGAGAGCAAGAGAGAATGTATATGAAAAAAAAGTGCATCAGTGAAGGGAAAAGACAATCCTCCCTTGGTTTCAGAAGTCTTAGTTTTCAAAATTGGATGCTTTCACCTTTCTCTCTTTCCCCTGTCCTATCCAAAGAATTTTTCTTCTAGATCTCTTACATTTTTGTCCCTTGTAAAACTTTATGTTTGCCTGATGCTTTTGAAATTTTATATTCTCAAGTTCTAAATAACAGTAGGAGATTGAGGAAGTATTTTTTCTAACTCAACTCCGTGTTTTTTCTACCTATATATTTAAATTATATAATTCATAGGTACTTGGAATAAGTGTAAGTGCAACTACTACGTCCCTACAAATCCTTGAGTGTTCCCCAAAGAAGAATATCTTCCCCTTTGTCTAGTGGTGTTTCTGGACATGTTTAACTGGAATAAAATATTTGTAATATTTTGTAAAATATTGTCTGAATTCAAACTAACCCTCTTTAGGTTTGAATGCAGTTGATGATACGTATTTTAGGGGAGGATTTGGGTAGGAAGGAGAACAGATATTTATTGTTCTAGTGGACATTGGTAAAGATATTGATGTAGCCTTTTAATTTTCAAAAGTTACTAATGGGAAGCAATAATTTTAATTGTCAGAAAACATTACTCTTAAGTGGACACACTTAATCTTGTTTAATTCTGGTACGATTTTGGCATTAGATTTTTGAAACCCAGTCTTGCATGTTTTAGAATTTTTCCATTCAGAAGTGACTTTTAAAAATTATGTACTACAGTATTTTAATGGAAGGAAATTTTTTTTCATGCAACAGGTAAGATTTTTTGTCATTACAGTTGTGAATTGTTTTTAATCAAAATGTCAACTAATAAATGGAACACCCTATAGTGTCGTATTGTATAGTTCACGCTAAAATTTCATTATATTATTTTGATTTATTGCAAGACTTTCTATACAATTCTATTTTGTCAATCTTCATGTGTTCACACATATCCTATCTGAGCAATGATCACTGGAACCTAGCACAATAGTTACTCTCTCCCGCCTTTTTTTTCTGAAATGAATATGCTAGTTGAGCAAAAAATGTCACTCAGACTGATGTTAAATTTACTTTAATTTTTTTTTAGGTAGCCCAGCAGCATTATCTCAGCTACAGGTAGATGATGAAATTATTGCTGTTAATAACACTAAGTTTTCAAATAAGAACACGGATAAGTGGGAAGAGATCATGGCTAATGCACGAGAAACTGGAAACCTAGTTGTAGATGTCAGGCGTTATGGAAAAAATGGTGAGGAATTATTTGTTGCATGTGTTGTGTGTGTACATATGTGCTTGTATTTGTTCTTTGGTTGAGGGTCTTGACTTGCTGCAGCAACATTTTTACAAAAGGTATTTTATGATAATATGAATGTTATCTAGTGTGTTGTCTGTAAATTTCTTCACTAGCAAATATGCTGAAAATTATCATATCTAAGATCTAGTATAGACATTCTACCATGCATTCATGTATTGAAGGACTTTGTGTTTGAAGTTCTTCAATAGTTATTTCTTAGGTGTTGAATACTGCATTTATTACTATTTTATGTAAGCTAGTTTTGGATCTTTAAAGGAAAACAGGGTACATTATGTTCTTACTGTTGATTCTTAAAAAATATGTGAGTATTTCTGGTTACCATTCACAATTCTAATTATAATTTAGTGGATACATGATCTCATCAATGCAGTCACTCCCTCCAATGTTACATAATGTGACTCATTCACTTTCTCATCCTGTGTGATTCTTATTATCCATATTTTCCCATGTATTTTTCGTAGGGAACCTCTAATGTTTGGAGGTCTTCCTCTAGTATTTTAATGTTATTTGGGTCCCACTGCAGACCTTAGTGGTGGTGGTGGTGCTGGTGGTAGTAGTAGTAGTAGTAGTAGTAGTAGTAGTAACAGCAACAGCAGCAGTAATAGTAGTAACTAACATTTTGTATATAGCATGTTAAGTTTTATAGGATATTTAATTTACATGATCTCATTTATTTTCTCCTTTTTGAGGAGCATGAATTACCTAGCTTCATCTCAATCCCAGCTATGACCAATTTTCTGATGATTTCATCATTTAATACTAAACCTTGGCATGTGGTACATTTCAGTAAATTTGCTTGTATGTTTTGGGATTTTTTTTTTAATTTAACCCTCTTTTTTTGGGGAAGGTGGTCTGCCTATGCCCTAACACATTTCTCTGCTTCCTTCCTGATTTGTCTTTCAATTTTGTGTTTGCATTTTTTCTTCTTTGAATGTATTGTCAATAACGTTGTTCTTTACACTTTTACATCTATCTATACTCATTCCTTAATTTCCATGTGCCAATCAGACTGGGGCAAAGACCAACCTTCCCTGCCATTTATACGGCATAAAACCCTCAATCTCACCAGTATGGCTACCAAAATTATAGGTTCACCTGAAACTAAGTGGATTGATGCAACTTCTGGAGTTTACAATTCCGACAAGGCTTCAAACCTTTCAATAAAGAGTGATTTCTCCGAAAGTCTTCAAAATTCTGTAAGTTTGATTTTTCAGAGATGGGAAGTGGTTACACTAAGGGAACCTCCAATAGAAATTAGAGGGGTTAGAAATTGAGAATAAAAAGGGTTTTGGTTTTATGTTTAGCCCAGTTACAATATTTTTTATTTGCTGTTTTAGGCATGCTATGCAGTGGTAAGTTTGAAGTGGTAAGTTAGGGATACTTAACATATTAATTATTTTATGTGATGGTTTTGCATCACATAAAAAGGCAGAAGATTCCAGAACTGGGTTGCTATGTATTTGCTATCAATCTTTCAACTTCCCTATATGCACATATATGAGAGTTATGTTAAGGAGAATTATAAAATATGAGGTGAAAGTGAGAATTTAAAATTTAAGTTCTCAAAATGATAATTTTATGAGAAATTTGCTTAATTCTTGAAGCAGTTATTATTGTAGAGTTTTCAAAAGTAAAAGAATATTCTGTCTATGTAGAATGTAGATGCTTCATTTAACTGGAAATGTTTCTTTTAAATATGCATTTAACTTTGTTTTGAGAAGATTATTATAATTTTCCTGGGACATTCCCCCTTAGAAATGTTTAGTTATCCTTCTGTGTTGTGAGAAAATAAAGCATATATTTTTTACCTTCATTACTAATACAAGCCAATGAATTGTAATTGTAATTATGCTTATAATGTTTCCTGGAGAATTATGACTGGTTTCCCTTAAAACCAACAACTCTTGTAGCTAATCATTAATCCTTAACCAAATGTTATAGAATACTGAAATGTATTCAAGAGTCTGCAGCATTTAATAACCTACATCAATAGCCCACCGACCTTACCTCTTTGGAAAATGTTTTCGCTTAATAGGAATAGCAATGTTAACTTGGTTCATGAATTATTAAAACCTATTTGGAGAAAATAACATCCACTGTATTCTCTTCCCTTTACAGAGTATTGAAACAAAAGGAATAAATGGCATAAGTGGCGAAAACAGCTCTATTGAACCCAAAGGTAAATGCTCATGGTATCACACATCTCTATGAGGAGAACAGGTGTGGGACTCAGATTCTACTGTTGTAAAAATTAATAACTTTGAATGAAATAAAAACTGACCGCTGCAAGTTGAAACTAAAAGTGTAGGAGCACCCAGATCCAGTTGCAACCAGGTGGACTGGAGCTCAATTATACTAAGTGCTGAATAGCTCTAGAATGGTGCTTGGAGCCTTGGCAGCAAGGTCTGGATCTCAGGATGCTGGTTGTAGTCTTTTCTGAGTAGAAGGGAAAAGGAAGATGAAGGAGCTCAGTCCTTTCTCTAAATGAGATATTCAGCCCAGTTTTTGAAAGGGGTCATGAATCTCTCTTTTTTAAAAGACAGATTTTTTTAGTAGATGGGCAGCAGGGTAGAGTAGTGGATAGAGTGCTAGGTCTATAGTCAGGAAGATCCAACTTTGGGAGTTCAGTTCTGGCCCCAGATACTTACTAATTGTGTGACCTTGGGTAAGTCACTTCATTTTGTTTGCCTCCATTTCCTCAACTATAAAATGAACCAGAGAGGGAAATGAAACGCCAACAAAACCTCAAACAGGGTCACACAGAGTCGGACACTACTGAAAAATGACTGAATGACAACATTTTGCAGTAGAATCAAAAAGGGAAGAGATGAATTATGCATTTTTGCCACCTTTGACTGATATTTCTGAATCAGACCCTATTTGGTGATATTAGAAGTTCTGTTTGGCAATTTCTATGAGTGGAAACAACTTCACATGATGAAACAGATGAGAGGATCTGTGTTTTGGGGTGGCTGAATTGCATACCTGATAGGATGCTGGACTTGGAGTCAGAAAGACTTGAATTCATGTCCTGCCTCAGATAGGCTTAACCTCTCTCAGCCTCTTTTTCTCATCTATAAAATGGAAGTAATAATAGTTTCTGCTTTCCAGGGTTGTCTGGGACATCAAATGAGATAACATATGTAAAGTCAGTCAGTCAGCATTTATCAAGTACCTGCTGTCTGCTAGGTACTGTTTTAGGAGATACAGAGGTACAGACAAACAGACATATAAATAAACAAGTGAACACATACACACATAATACATAGAAAACAAAAACACCCCCCCTCCCCCGCCCACAACAACGACAAAATAGTTCCTACTGTCAAGAAGTTCACAGTCCAATGGGGGTGATATCATACAAACGACTCTGTGCAAACAAGACGACTACAGAATGAACGGGGGTAATCTTGGAGGGAAAGGCACAAAAGTTTGTTTTGCAAACCATATGAATTCTAGCTGTTATTATTGGGAAGATGTATTACATACTAATGACCTTAGAACTATATTAGTACCAGTCTGCTATGATACATGCTTAAGTTTGGTACCTTTGAACATGAAATGCCCAGGCATTTTGTATAAATTCACATATTAACTGCACCTCTCCCTTCTCTCTTACATAGCCTCCAAAAAATTGTCATAAAGAGATATTACTATAGTTTTGAGTTTTTATATTGTATAATTTATTTGAGGAGTTTTTTTTATAAAGTCCCCTCCCTTGTGTTCATGATTCTGTTAGGTTTAGGCCTGATATTGCTAGATTTCACTGTTTAATGAATCCTTAGAGAGTTGTGTTTCTTTTAAAATTTTTAAATTGTTTTAAATTTTTAAATTCAAGTGAAAACATTAAAAATTTTTAAAATGTTTTAAAATTCTTTAAAATTCATGTATAGAAAGAAAGGACCAAAACCTTTAGCTAGTAAATTAATATCAAGTGACAATATTATCTGCATTCTTTTGGATTGATCCCAGGTGGAATAGTTTTTAGCCTAAAACCATGTGAAAAATCAATGGGAGCTAAGAGAATACAATTTACTCTACTTGTTCTGTAATTTAATTAGTCTTTCTCATTGTTATAAGGTCTTGAAACTGGACCTAGACTTTCTAGAAACACTGATATGTTTTCAGGAGAATTTAATTGAATTTTTTCATTTATTTTCATATTCCAATCTCCCCTCTCCCACAATTTAGAAGTCAACTCTCATTTCTGGTATTTCTATGTGGTTGCTTTCCTCTCCCTTCTTAGGTAGTGGTTTGCTATAGTACATAGAGTACATACATAGTGGAGATGAATATACATCACTGAACAGTGTTTTTTTTTTTTAAATGAGATTTCTCTTAAGAACACACTCAATATAGATGGAAAATCAGTCATTTTAGTTGGGTATTATGCACTTCGAATGTCATAGCTGAAACTTCATTATATCCCTCTGGTAAAATGTGTTACTGAATCAGTTTACTACTTTTACTAATTTGAATGCTAAGTAACCTACTAAAAACATCTGTGTATGTATGTGCATTAAAGCATTCCATATCCTCCATTGACTTCAGTTTTTTTTTAGTGGTTTTAAAAGAAAGACATGACTGCCCCATGAGGCAGGAAGCTCCTCATCCCTGAGGGCATTAAAGCAGAGGCTACTTGTCTGTGATGTGGTAGAGATGATGTTGTGGGGGGTTGGACAAGATCAATCATTCCATGAGCATTTCTTAAGTGCTTACTGTGTGCAAGATGGCCTCAGTGGTCTTTTCCAGATGTCAGATTTTATGAAATGTCATTTATTTTCCATGGGTTATAGATTAAAATGAGTAAGACATGGTATTGATTTATTTTTTTTTTCATTTTTCAAATAGCATCTGAACCTATTTCTTTGAAAAACTTAAAAAGGCGATCACAATTTTTTGAACAAGGTAAACCACACAGCTAACAATTCATGTACCTTCATGAAATTGTTCCCACTATATTTTCTTTCTAACTGGTCTGTGGTGCTGGGTACTAAGCCTCTTCAACATCATTTGTTGTTGTTATGACCAAGCAACATAATCCATTTCCATTCTTTCCCCAGGGTCGTCAGGTTTTTCTTACAGTTCATGGGTCTACCTTTGTGGTAATGGGTCTTTGTGTGTCCTTTTTTTCCTGTAAAACTTTTTTTTCCTGTAAAACTTTTTTTCCCCTCCTAAACTGAAATACAAAACTAAAACACCACACTTCTTTCCAATGAGTAACAGTAAGAAATGAGGAACTTTGTTCAAGCCTGACTGCTCCTGTATAATTCATACTGTTAGATTACACCAACATACACTTAATTCTAAGTTTTAAAGGGTTCTTGTTATAGATATATTTTCATTTTGGAGAAAGTTCTTTAACAGCAAAGATCAGGTTAGTTTGGAGGGGACTTCTTTCCCCCAACGGAGAGTCCTGAAAGGGTTTGGTGCTTGTGTGCTGCCCTGTTAATTTGGAAGTGACTTTAAAATAGCTCATTTATGGAAGCAGGAAGCATGGGAGTCTGAATTTTCAAAAGATTCTCTATGTTGGTGTAGTCCTATGGAGCTGCCACCTTTTGTTATGCTCTCTGCATGCTGTATTTTTTCACATTTTCATATTCTTCTAATACTTCACCTTGGTAACTGTCATGACTGAACTTTGTGTTGTCTATGAGAACTTAAAAATAAGAGCCAACATCTGAAATGTGGTGGTACATTCAAATCAGGATGTGCTGCCGGTTTCTAATGTTACTGCTTCTTACTTTTAAGATTATTGAAATATTGACAAACTAGCTTGATGACAACTAGTAACTTTTCTTGGTTTGAACATATTAAGTATGGAATTGAGCATTCATTTCTTCTCAAGTGCATTCTAAGCTTCCTTGTTGACCTATAAATAAAATAATTCAAGCAATTTTTATTATTGAGTCTCTATGTGTAAATTGTATTTGTGCTCTCATCGCAGTGTGTTTGATTCTTTTGCTAAAAACCTAAAGCCTAGTAACTTGAAACATTACACTCCTTACCCTGACTGGCCAGGATAAAGCAACTAATTCTCTTCCCCATTTTAGTTTTGCATACTTTTCTCTAACAGACATTTTTCAGAGGAGATGATTTTTTAAGATTTTGAAATAGCTTTGTTTTAATGTAACAAGTTATAAAAGCCCATTAAGTCATTTACTAATACCTGATGTTTTAGAAAGCAAAAAATACAGTTTGTGGTATATTTTCCTTAATTTTTATCAGCATAGCATTCATACACACACACACACACACACACACACACACACACACACACATTTTAACCAGGAGAGTACAGAGAACAAAATTAAAGATTATAACTACATTTCACTGTAAGGGAATTGTAAATGAAACATTCATTCTATAGTGATTATATTTGTAGTGGTTATGTCTTGGCTATAAAATGAAATTTAAATCAGTTCAAACACCTAAAAGATTACTTTTGTTACTATATACCATATAGCTAAGAATTTTAGTGCTGGAAGAACAACTTCTAGTAGCAAGGCAATCTGTGTCCATGGAGGAGAGAACACTGAAAATCTTCCCTTCAGGAATATACCAACAAGTCAAACTAACAAGGACTGATTTTATCTTTTTTAACTGATATCTTGAAATATGACTAGCCACTGATGGAACTCAGGAATGAATAGATTAAAAAAATCAATGTCACTTAAAAACATGAATATTGGTACATAAGGTATACTTTAATATTATTTTGGGGGAGGGAAAATTTCATAGTAGTAAATTTCTAACTTAATATATTTTCCCATTATAATACAGGAAGTTCTGATTCTGTGGTGCCTGATGTAAGTAGCATTTATCTGTTACATTGCCATAGATAAAATGATCTTGGTGGGGTTGCTGATTTCTCTGCAGAAATACCAGCTATTCTTTGGCATGTTACAAGAAATGTTAGCAAACTGTCTTTCTGAATCGAAAACATCATTTATTTTAAAAACCATGAGTTAAAAACTTCACAAAACATTTAGTGTTGATTTTTTAAAAAGTATGCTAGACCTATAAATTATAATCTTGTCTCTTTGTGGGTACAGTTTAGTATTTTCTCTATCCAAAATAATTTAATAAGTTATATATTTTCCCCCTTTTCCTACTAACTCCTTTGTGAAATGTTAGCTTCCAGTTCCAACCATCAATGCTCCAAGTCGCTGGGCTTGGGATCAAGAGGAAGAGAGGAAACGACAGGAAAAGTGGCAGAAAGAACAGGACCGTTTGCTGCAGGTACAGATGAATTATACAAATGATTAGATCCTAAATACTGTCCGTTAATTGTCTTTCCTGGTCAGTCCTATAATGTATTCAAAAGCATTGCTAAAAAGCGTTTATTTAAAAAGAAAAGAAAAGAAGCATGACCAAGCTTAACTTTGGAGAAGAGATAATAAAATACACTATTCACTGGAGAGGTGGGTTGCCATGGATGCAGAACATTGCCTCCACTGGGAAAATCCTTGGATATAGTAGTTAGCTTTACATAACTGTTCCCTTGTACCCTCCAACCCCCATTTTCTTTTTCTTTTTTATTCTTTGTTACACGGGATGCTCTCAGGTTAGACAAGGGAGGGAGTTACATCTGGCAAATGATCCAGAAACAAAAGATACTAATGAAAGTGAAAGAGGATGAAAGAAAATATTATTAAATCCACAAAGTAGTTACATAATTGAAAAACTTTCTGTTGAGTTTGGTTCCAAATGTAGGAATGAATCAATTAATTATTAATCATTCATCAAGTGCTTACTCCATGTTAATTGCCAAGGATACAACAACAACCAAAGGAAAAACAGTCTTTTCCCTAAAGGAATTTTCATTCTAACGGAGGAGACAAAATGTGAATTAATAGATATGTTTAAAATTTATAAAGTAGATTGAAATGAAGCCTTAGAGGGGAAAGCTATAACAGCTGAGGGGTGGGGAGGAGATCAGGAAAGTGGTATCAGGGCTGACTCTTGAAAGAAAACGTCATGGAGCCAGTCAGTGTGAAGAAACAGAAGACTGGAATGGAATGTGGTATGTGAGAAATGGCCAGTAAAGGAAATATGGTATAATACAGTATAGGATTGTAAGATTATATCATATCTGGAGAGAATGAGAAGAATGAAAATGTAGGAAAAGACCAGGTTGTGAAGAACTGTAAATGTAAAATAAAACTATAGTTGATTCTTCAAGTAGCAGGGCAGCATTGGAGTTTATTGAGTAGGGGAGTTGATAGAGGTCACATCACTTTGGCAGTCATTGAAAATGGAATAGAATGGGGATGGACTTGAGGCAGGGAAACCAATGAGGAGGTTATTCTGTAGATTAGGAGAAAGGTGATAAAGGCGTAAGTTATGGTGGTGACTGTGAATGGAGAGAAGGGGACATATATGAAAGGTTCTGTGGAGGTAGAAATGGCAAGTTTTGGTAACTGATTACATGAGGTGAGTGAAAGTGAGTATCTAAGGATGACAATAAAGTTGTGAACCTAGGTGGCGGGGAGAGTGTTGGTGCCCCCAAATAATAGTGGAATTCAGAAAAGTACAGAATTTTGGGGAAAAGAAATGAGTTCTCTCTTAGTTATATTAAGTTTGAAATACTTGTGGATCATCCTATATGAGATATCCAGAAGGCAGTTGGTGATGTGAAGATGGAGCTCAGGAGAAATTCTAGGACTAAATGGAGAGATGGACATATATCTGCATAGATATAGTCACTGTATATTGACCTCTGTATCTCAAAGAGAGATACTTTTGTTATGTGGATAAAATTTTAGACAGTCTAGCTTTTTTGGTTGTACTATATGATGTTCTCCACACATATTCAGAAAATATCATGTCACATCCCTTTCAGAAACAAAGCAAGTCCATACTTAAATTTTGCTTACTCTTGCATTGTCTATGTAATGCTATTTTTTATTATATCATGTCTGACAAAGTTCTTCAGTTATTTTTAAGTAAAAGTTCTTCAGTTATTTTTAAGTAAATAATTTTTAATGAATTTAAAGCAGAGTAATAATGAAAGATAAAAACAATTCATTAGCACCTTATTATCTATTTTAATGGAACCCAGGAAATTTGGTATCTCTGGGTTTAGTGTGTGATGGGTTAAATTTAAAAAGGAACTCTCTATCACATGAAACACTACATGTAAAAGTTTAGGGTTGCTAGCAACCACTGTTAACTTGAAAAGCCACTAAAAATTTAAGAATAAAAGCATGTTTTTTGACGATTAACATTTTGCCTTTCTTGATAGGAAAAGTATCAGCGTGAACAGGAAAAACTGAGGGAAGAGTGGCAGAGGGCTCAACAGGAGGCTGAGGAAGAGAGCTCAAAGTACTTAGATGAGGTATCGTTGGCATGCACCTTCCCCTTTTCTGTCCCATCATTTCACTGATGCAGTTGAGTTTAGGAAAAGAAATTCTCTATTTGGCTGGTCTTTCAAAGAGGTTTGCCTATATAGTTCCTTTCAAAGACAGACTTTGATATGCAGCCAATATTCTGCTTGATCGTTAAGCTTTTCTTCTTCTAACTCCTTTATAAATATGGTAATAAAATAGCAGGAAGGTCTGCATCTTTTAAAAAAAGAGTCTAAAATTATCCATCTCCTCTCTTTATTAGAGCTGAAGTATCCATGTGTTTCGTGTGTCAGTGCTTTTCTTTTGATGTTTTTTAGAAGTTGTTACCAACTCAAGGATGTGATGAACACCATCTAAAATAAATGCTAACAAATGTGCTCGTTCTATGTATATGGACACACTCTCTTTGCTTATTTTCCCATTCTTTTATATAGGAACAGATGGTATTAAAATCAAATAGTGTCTCTCTCACCTCACGTGAACCTACTCTTGCCAACTGGGAAACAAATTGGCGAGAAGAGATTTATCCTTCAGACAGGGAAAAAAGCAGAATTGAGGAGGAAGAAAGACTCCGTCATGAAGAGGAAAAAAGGAAATTAGAAGAACAACTTCTGCTTGAGAAAGAGAGAAAATTAAAGGAACTGGAGGAAGAGCAGGAACGGCGGGCACAGATAGAAGAACAGAGGCGGCGGGCAGAGATAGAGGAACAGAGGCGGCGGGCAGAGATAGAGGAACAGAGGAGGCGGGCAGAGAAAGAGAAAGAAACTTCAGTGCAGATATATCAGTATAAAAGGTTAGTGCTATAGCCAAAGTGCACTTGTATTTTTTCTGCTTGTCTGAATCGGACGTATCTATTGTTAGCTTATGGTTGCAATTATAGGCCTGTTTATAGTCTGTAACACATAATTTGAAAATGACTTGTTTTGACTCAAGCACACAGCTGCCTCAGGATTCTTTCAAGAAAGAGGATACCATCTAATTTATTTATGCTTTTGGACAAGGTTTTGTCCTCCATCTCTCCTCTGTCTGCGCTTTCTACTCTGACAAATTCGTCCAAAGCTTCAACTTACTCACAAATAGGTATCTCTGGTCTGAATTTCTCTTCTGAGCTCCAGACATTTTTTTTTGATACACACACACACAAATATGTATGTATGTATATATATACACACATATATGAAAATATCTCCATTTGAATGTTTCATTTTCACCTTAAACTCAACACTTCCACAGCCAGATAGATGCCTTGTCATCAACTTTTCTATTTTTGTTTTTAAATTTATTTTTATTTGTTTTTAACATTCAATAAAAAAATTGAGCTCTAAATTCTTTCCCAGCCTCCAGTTCCTTCCCCACTTTTAGAAGGTAAGCAATATGCTATCAATTTAGTTACCAAGTAGTGCATACCTGTTTTATGCCAGACACTGTGCTAGGTCCTAGGGATACAAAAATAATAAATGAAACAATATCTATTTACAAGAGTCTTGCATCCTAATGGAGAAGAAAACAATGACATCTAAAATATATATAACAGAAATATAAATTGAAAAAAGACATACATATACAGGTATATTTGTTAAAAATAAGTTAATTTGGCAGATCCTAGAAGTTAGAGGAATCAGGAAGAATTTTATGAAGATGTCGGCACCTAAGTTTTGTCTTAAAAGAAAAGAGAGACTCTGAGGCTAAGGTAAGGGGGGAGTGCATTCTAGGTACATGGAACAGTCATGCTAAAGCACCACACAGGAGGGGGAATGTCATACATGAAGCAAAAAGACAAGGTTTGGCCAGATCTTGGAGTGTCATTTGGGTCAGTCATGTCTAGTGAGGCTGAAATGATAAGTTGGGGTCAAAGAGGGCTTTATAAACAAAACAGAGGGATTTCTATTTTATTTGTATAAGCAATAGGAAACCGTCATTATCTTCTCCCCTAATCAAATACTTTCTACTTGCTAACTTCCCTATTTTTACTAAAACCTTCTTTTCTAGATTTGATATTCCTTTCTCCCTTTTACCCTCTACATTTGTGCAGTCTTTGAGTCTCATTGATTTTGTTTCCCCAAAGCTGTCATGCTTATCTCCTCCTCATTCGCATTGCCACCATGGTAGCTTCTCTACTTCTTCTCTGGACTCATTCTAGTGATCTCATTTGTTGAATGTACCGTTCTTTCAGGAAATCAAAGACAAAATTCATTTTCAAGCATAAATGTTTGTATTTTTGACTCGTGTTTTTTAAATATCTTGAATTGATGTAACTGACTCAGTAGATAAAGTGTTGGAGTAAGGAAGTCCTAATTTCAAGTCTGCTCCAGACGCCTCCTGGCTATGTATGTCTAGTGAGACCAGAAAGGTAATTGGTGCCAGGCTGAAGAGGACTTTGTAAAGAAAAAGGAGCAGTTTATATTTTATTGTAGAAGCAATAGGAAACCTGCGAAAATCTCTTAACCTTTGCCTGCCTCAATTTCCTCATTTGTAAAATGGAGATAATAACAGCTAGCTTGGTTATAAAGATCAAGTGAGGTAATATTTGTAAAATGCCTTACAAGCCTTAAAATGCTATATAAATGTAAGTATTATTATTCTGATATTTTCATGTTCTGTGATTGTATAAATGGTTCAAGTTTCCTTAGAGTTTCATCTCCCTGAGTACCTCTAAGCTTTTTATAAGATTAATTCTCCTTCCTCTCCTCATCCCTCCCACTCCCACTCAAAGGTTCCTGCAAAAAATAATGAGAGAGTACTTGAAACTTAGGGACCTGGGATTTAGAGCTGGAATGGAGCATTTAGTCCAATAATGTTATATTAAAGGTAAGGAAATTGTGCCCCCCCTCCCCCAAAGTGAAATGACTTTTCCACAGGTCACGAGGATAGTACGCAGAAAAGCCAGGATTTCAACCCTAGCTTGAGGGTTGTGTTGGTGAAACTACAAAATAATGTATCTCCAGGTTAATTTTCTTTTATACGGGAATGAATCCTATTTGAATTTTTACCTCCAGAATTTCCAAAAGGAAGTCCAACAAACAAACATAAAAATTGATTGAAAGTTTTTGCTGATACCTCAGTTTAGATCTTATCTCACCTGGAATCAGGAAGGTGCTACTGAAAGCTTCAGAATTTAGCTTTTTAAAATACCTTTGGTGTCCTTATGGTTGAAATACTTTATTCCTTATACAAAAAAAATGCTTTTTTCCTTCAGTAGCCACTGGGAATATTATACTTTTGTAGGATTTATTATCTTGCAAATGCAGAAAAAAATCTTTTAACCTTAATATTTTAAGTTTAAGAAAATTCCTTTTCCCTCTTTTAGGCCTGTTGATCCCTTGGAAGTTTCAAGGCAAGGAGATGAGTCAACAAATCTACTTCCTAGTGACAGGTTTGTAAAACTCTGAATTACTGCCAAGTGGGTAATGATTTGGCTTTAGCTGATCTCTCAAGGAGAAGCCAGATTTTTTGGAATCACAGTTTCAGCTCCTTGCAGAATTAACGCAGTCCTTCATCCTTTGCGGGATAAATGGAATGCTTGGCAGGCCTCTTAACTTTTTGAGCAAGAAGTGTGGTGTGAGAAATATGTGGGGTTTACCTAAAAATAGAAGTCCTACATGGACATCAGAGAAGGGAGCGATGGCATCTAGTTAGGATTGTTCAACTTGAAACCCTAAGTCAAATTTTGAGAGAAAGGATTCTAGATATTTAGGAAACTATTTCTTAAAAATTTATCTCTGAAACATTTGATTAACTTAATACGGTAGTTATGATTTTTTTCCCCATATTAATCCAGTTAGGTCTATTATAGTCTCTAGACCTATGTTTCAGTGAAGTTAATCTTCAGTGGGTTTTGACTTTGCTTCTGACTTAAGTTTTCTTTTCCTTTGGTGAAAACTGGTACCAAAACCTTCAGTCGTACTGATAATTAGTTGCATTATTGAATATGATACAGATCTGATAGGGTACAGTAAAGGAAAGAGAGACTTGAATAGGAGTACATTGATCTTGGACCTATGAAAAAAGTGAGTGATCCTCTTTGTAACTATTTTCTCCTGTATATATTCATTTACACACACACGACACATACATACATTTATAGACACACACATGCATACATGTATTTGCATGTATATTTATACACATATACACAATACACAAACACAATTCATTTATATACATATTTATACATATAAACATATATTTATGTGCGTATGTGCATATATTTGTATCTTTATATATCTTATGGGATTATATATATAGGCTGGTAAAAGGAACGTTGCCTTTCTTGAGGAATTGATTTATTTATAGAAGGCTGTCTCATGTAACTTAGTATCTTAGGGAAAACTAATTAGTATGCCAAGACAGAAACCTTGGTAGCATTAGGAATCTTATCTCCAGGCAGTAACGATACATCTTGCTATGGAAATCTTAATGAGGTTTGCCAGGTTTCTGATAAGGAAGTGAGTAAATAATAACTTTTATTCAGAGTGAATAAATAATAATAACTTTTGGCCATAAATAGTAGTAGGTAACCTTTTTCATTTATTTAGTGTCTAAGACAATTTAGACCCAGTTTTCTGACCTATCTCAAGTACATGATCTCATATCTATCTCATGTATTCAAGTACATGGGGTTGCTAACCTACAGGGTGACATTCTTTCCAAGTTTTCATAATGGCAGAAATATTGAACTTTCATATTTCAAATGTGATAAATAGCAGATTTTCTCCATTGATCTTAATATCTGAAGTTGCTTAATCTTGCCCTTTATAGTGGGAATGAGAGAAAAATCATGTCTGGGTTTAGATTCACAAGCTCCACCCTTTTGGAAAGTTAGGTTCTTTAAGATAGGACATTGATTCTTTGGAATGGAGGATGCTATTTACTGTAGAGCTGCTTCAGAGCAGCAAATGTATATACTCTTCTAGCCTGAAGGAGTTGATATAACTTATTTCAAGAATATTGATTAGATATTGAGATAATTCCTTTGTAGGAAGGAATCTTAATGAAAGTTTCTTTATATAAACTTCACCAGTTTGATTAATGGAAAGTCATTCCCATTTTAAGGAGAAAATGGATTTGCAAAAATCACCTAAGAAATATTGCACTAGCCATTATAGAACTCTAGAGGAAGTGCCTAGATGAATTTGTTTTCATCATTATCATGTAGAAGTTCTCTATATTCAGAGTTTTTAGGAGCTATTCTTTAGCATACATAGACGTTTCAGTTCTCTAAAATAACAGTAACTGTCATTTGGAAAAAGGAAAAAAGATTGATGGTTTAGAGTTTTATAAACTTCTTAAGTATGAATAGATCTTTCCTTTTAATTATAAAGGCATATTTATATTAAAACTGCCTCTCAGCTTTAATATATTGGATTTTATATTTTAGGAATAAATCAAGATCTACTACTGAATTGGATAAGCCCACAAGTAGAAGTGGTAAGTTTAAAAAAAATTCTTAAGAATAAAATTACTTTGTGGTATCAAACATCATAATTAAGGCCATTTCTAAAGTCAAGAGTCAAAGATCCCAAGTATGATTTCTGTTTTTCGATTCATTGAGGGTTTCTGTTCCTCCATATTTCTTCTGCTCCTCTGTGAGGATTACCTTAGTGTTATGTTCTGTATACATTGTGGTCCAGTCTGTAATGGAAGCTGCTTTTAGTGAATTTAGAGGGGATGTTACATGCTAAAATTTTTATTCAATTACAAAAAGAAGTTATTTTACTCACCTTTGCCAAGTCCGTTGAACGTTGAATATAAAAGATTAAACAGGATAATTACTTTTCCCAGAACTGTTTGTATTTGAACCCCATTAAAAAAGAGAATGAAATAAAAATAACAGTAATAACAGAAATCTATCTATCTTCATATATGTGCGTATATATATTTTATACACACAGACATATATGTGCGTATATATATATTTTATACACACAGACATATATGTGCGTATATATATTTTATACACACAGACATATATGTGCGTATATATATTTTATACACACAGACATATATGTGCGTATATATATTTTATACACACAGACATATGTGTGTATATATATTTTATACACACAAACATATATGCTCACATTTTTATAACATTTTACTGTTGAAAAAAGATCGATTTATAAGAACCCACTGAATTGGGTAGCACAAATATTATCCTTATTTTACAATGTTAACAGCTTCTCTAAGCAAGAGGGCTATTTCCCCAGGCATCTGACTTTATTACCTTATTTTTTCACTTTTGCCACATTGCTTCTGGATTTTTTGATGGATTTAATTTCTGCTAGCAGTAAGGGGATTTTCAAATGGAAATGTGTTTTTTTTATATCTGATAAAATTTATATTATATGTATTGCTTTGCACAAATGTAAAAATAGGATTCTGTGAATAATTATTGGGTACATTTCACATTGTTTGCAAAACGATGAACTGAGAACTAAATTTGGAAGAAACCTATAAAGAGATAAAAACTGAATCTGGAGATGGAAAGGAAAAAAATTCTCCATGAAACTTTCTGAGCCTAATAAAGGTGACACTATAGCTTGAAAGTGCTTATGTCACTCATTTCAAATAATAATCCAACCTAATACACTCTGGCTTATGAGAAATATGGATGAGTCTAATTGTAATTAATATATTTAATAACAAAGCTATATGTAAATGATTTCATTTCTGAAATAAAGGAACCTGAAACATTTATCAATGTATAATTGGATCCCTGTCCTACTATCTAAGCTCTCATCTAATGAACGAACCACTGGGCACTCAGTAAACATTTCAATTCCTATAGTTTAGTTAGGTTTTGTTGTTGGGTTTGAACTCACCTTAGGATCTTACACAGAGTGATGTAAGCTCGATTTGGATATGCTTAGTATTTGCCTTGTCTTATAGACAGACCAACAACTTCTTTGAGGGCTGGGACTATATTTATAGTTCAAGGCACAACACAGTGCATTGGCTGTACTAGACTTGGTTATCTTTGTAGAATAAGAAGAGCACAGAATTCAGTGCAAGCCTCCAACTGCATGTTCTGACTTACCAGCTTTTGACCTGTAACAAGTCACTCAACCTCCGAAGAGTCTCGATTACTTTATCTTTAAAATCAGATACTAATATTTGAATTACCAAACTCATGAAGTTATCTTGAGGAAAGCTGTTTCTAAACTATTAAATGCCCTATAGTTTTGAACAATTCTGGTCTTTTTGTTATTATTGCTTGGAGCCGGAAGTGTTTCCTGGCAAAAGACTATTTTGCACAAGAGAGCTAAAAGGTGGCCAAAATCAAGATGGTGTGACTTACTTTCTCTCTTTGGCAATTGCGTTCATTTCCGTTTTTACATGTCCCACGTAGTATCACTTTCTGTTGAATTGAATATTGCAGCAATAAGAGAAATTTAGTCCCTTTCCTCTATTATCCTTTCCCAGAATTTATGTTAAAACATGCAAATTGGCATTTGGCACCTCGAATTTTATAGCTTTTTATCTTCACTCCTGACTGAAATTTTATTTTCTGTCTCTGATGTTCTTGATGTCTTTTCAATTTAGGGAGTAATAAATATTTGGACCGGATTGGGAATGCAGGTTATTCACAGAAAGGTTCTCGAAAAGAGCAGGCCACATCAGAAGCTGAGATGGAGAGGCAACAGATCCTTCAGGAAATGAGAAAAAAGACCTCTCTCCACAATGACAACAGCTGGATCAGACAACGGAGTTCCAGTGTCACCAAGGAGCCCATCTCCCTGCCTGGCATTATGAGAAGGTGAGAGCCATACTGATACTCTTAATGCTTTACTTTTACTTTTCAGCTAGGAAATATTTAGCTTCCAGGCCTCTGGGCTATTTAGGAGCTCAATGATCACTTATCTTTGTTTCTTGTTCCAATTTTGCAATTCCATGAGCAAAGTTGGGTGGCCCAGTGAACCTGGAGTCAAGAAGACAGGAGTTCATATCTAGCCTCAGCCACTTACTTAGCTGTGTGATCCTGGGCAAGTCACTTAACTCGGTTTATCTCAGTTTCTCCATCTTTAAAATGAGATGGAGGAGGAAATGGCAAACTCCTCCAGTATCTTTGCCATGAAAACTCCAAATGAGGTTATGAATTAGACATGACTGAAAAATGATGGAAAATGGGATTAAGAAGAGTACCTACATCCAAGGGGTTGTTGTGAGGAGAAAATAGGCAATATTTTTAAAGTGATCAGCAAAATTTAGAGTACTATATAAATTCTTCTCTTCCTCTTTCTCTTCCTCTTTTTTCTCTTCCTCCTCCAAATGATAATCATGGTGACTGGAAACACTTGGAGCATGCAGTTGCAGAATTCTGCTTTTCTTCAGGGCTGAAAATGACTTTTTGATTTATATTCTATGGCATTTTGTTCATTATTTGTTTATTAGAAATGAGTTTGTAATTAATTTGTAAATTCACTTTTATAGTGAATATTTCATGCTATGAATATATATTTTATACATTAAAAAAATCTTAATGAAGGCAACTATGTCAGAATGTTAATTTAGTTTTAGGAATTAAAGATTTGACTTAATTGGATACACTTAAGTCTGCTTGAATGTCCTAGATATTTTATTTTAGATTTTTGAACAGTCCATGTTTAGAATTAATGTTGTTTGTAGAAGAGTATGAATGTAAGTAAATCTCTCTACAATGTAGCGGTATGCATCAGAGTTGTGTACATTAAATTAAGGTAATTATTAAATGAAGCCTGTAGAAATTGTCTCGTTACATGAACATCCTCTTTCTTTTATTTTGTAAGTTTGAGAATTTTTTGTATTGCCTTTTCCTAGTGTAGCATATTGGCAAAGATGTTCAAAGACATATATGGATACTTTTATTGAAGAATTATAGATTGTTTTCTTCCATGTTCCCCAATATTAAGCATCCTTTTTACTTGGCACTCTGGTACAGAAGCATCAGTTATGACCAAAATGAATGTTCATTAACAGATGGTTGGTTAAAATTTTTCTTACTTTTTTTAGCATGAAGATAAAAATACATTTTACTTGTATGTGTGAACTTGGTGGGGCTGTGGATAAAGTGCCAGTCTTGGAGTAGGAAGACTCCTTCTCCTGAGTTCAAATCTAGCCTCATACACTTACTAGCAGTGTGACCCTGAACAAGTCATTTAACCCTATTTGCCTCCATTCTCTTATCTGTAAAATGAGCTCGAAAAGGAAATGGCAAAGTGCTCTAGTATTTTTGCCAAGAAAACCCCAGATTGGGTCACGGAGAATCCGACATGACTGAAAAAATGACTGAACTAAACTGTGAACTAAGTAGTCAGATGTGCAACACCCAGTAAAATTAGTCAAAGTTTTATTGCTTATTACTTACTTATTTATTAATTATTATGTACATTAAAGTAAAAAAAAATTAATGGTTTGTAGTGACTTTTGAAACTATGACTTCATTTTAAAACTGAGTATATTGGGATATACTAAGTTTCTCTTGTTTGTGTTTTAGAGGGGAATCTCTAGATAATCTCGACTCCCCCAGATCAAATTCATGGAGACATGCCCCTTGGATGAATCAGTCCACAGGGTTTCACACGTCTTCATCTGTGCAAGACTTCAGTCGTCCCCCTCCACAAATGGTGTCCACATCCAACCGTGCTTACATGCGAACTCCATCTTCCAACTTGGTACCTTCTTCTGCTGGTTCTGGACGAACGGGACCTTTATCGGCAGCACCTTCCCCAGCGCCTCGAACACAATCCGCCTCTCCTTCTCAGTCAGGGATGCAGCAACGAAACAGGTATGTTGCAAAAATGTTTCTTTCTGTTAGCTATTATTTTCCTTCTGTTGCAATAAAGGGAAACTTTTAAAGCATTTTTTAATGGAAACACATTCTTATCTGCAATTTCCATTGGGAAAAGGGAAAGAAGTAATCTCTTGCAATATGTGAATTTTTTTATTTTTGCTATTTTCTGGTATCCAAACTCATCAATGGTTTTCTTAATTCTTTTCAGATGACTCTTATGACATTTATAGGTTTCTTATAAAGCCACTGTAGAAATTTTAAACCTCTAGCTTATTGCCCATGTCTCTCTGTTTATTACTACTAGTCCAGAATGGTGAATCATAAAAATCTATAGAAGTTCATGAATATATTTCCACTTTATGGTCAAAATCTGTTTTAGAACAGTGTATTTTTTTCAAAGTAGACATGTTGTTTGAGATCATTTTTAGAGGAAAGGGTATAAGAACAATAATGAATTAAAACTATGTGCAGCAGACAGTCTATTTAACGTGCCAAGTCAGATTTTAATAAGTAATAACGTGCCATATGGATAGCTCAGATGTAGAGTTTTACTTTTACTTTTAAAGAATGATCTCAAGCTTGCTAGCATCTTGTTCCTCCTACATAGATTAACACCTGAGTACTCTATGTTTCTAGGATTGAAAATTAGTTGTACTGTTATAAGTCTAGAACTTAGCTAATGATATCTAATGATAGCAAGACAGACTATGGCTCATAGAGAAGCAAAAATGTAGGAGAATAGGAGCTGTTTTTTACAATAACAACTTGAATCTTGAGGACTCAGGGTGTACTCTAGTGACTGTCTTTGGCTGAAACTTAAGTAACTAGAAGCTGAAATTCTATCTAAGGCACAGTATTGCCTTCTAGGATGTCAGATAAGAATAGTTAGAATAAGGTAAATCATTAAACACCAACTAGAACAATAATATGTATGTCGAAAAATGCATAATGTATATATTCCGAGAGCCTGGGTTAGAAGGAAGGCATAAATGGAATTAGATGAAGATTGTTAGGACTGTAGGGGTTGACCTGACTTATTGTTAGCTAAAGAAGGTAGTTAAAGGGACCTGCCTATATACATGGCATTAGGATGGTAGAGGCTCTAGATGTTGAAAAAACATCTGTGATGAAAAGGCAAAGATATTTCTATTCTCCAGGCTTTTCTGGGCCTACATCTCCAGCATTTATTCATAGTGACTGTAAATTAGCAGCCTTGGAGCATAGTCTTTAGAAAGCTGGCTTTGGAACCAGGAAGTCCTAGATTCCTTCCTCTGATGCATACTGGCTGTGTGAGCCTGGATAATTTACCTATTCTCTCATTGCCCTAGTTAATTCTTTTAAGATGAGAAATTGCCAGGCATAGTGGTGAATTCCCTGCTGCTTGGGGAGGCCAAGGGTGGTCGATCTATTTAGTTCAGAGCTGCAGTAGGGACAAAATCCATGAGGTGTCCGTGCTAAATACGGCAGCAATATGGGGAACCTTTAGGAGAATAGGGTCACTAAGCTACCTAAGAAAGGTAGATCAGATCAGAAAAATGGGGCAGGTTAAGCTCCCTGCTTGTTATTTACTATATATGTTGATTGCTGTTGGGATCAGGCCTGTGAGTGACCACTGGTCTTCCAGCCTGGGTGAGGTAGGGATATCCAGGTTCTAAGACAACAGAAAGTGGACCCTCCAATATAGAACAGATGCCATCCTGCACTTTTTGAGGAAAGAAATTCCTTACCAGGAATTCTCTGAATCAATGACTTTTACAGGCTCAGTTTCTGTCAAATTACCTCTAATCAGTGCAGCAGAGATAGCCAAGGATTAAAAAAGAAATTAAAAATGAGCAACATGGTCTTGAGGTAGCTCACAACCTTATTTGGAGAGGTAACATGTACACATGCAATATTTAGTGCATGTCATCTGTCTGGAACCAAACATAAAGGTCTTTCTTCTCTAGAACAGAAATGAGAATTTAGCAAAGGATATTTCTGAGCAGAGTGCAAATGGATGCCATGCAGTTTGTGTGCCAAAACTTTACTCCCAGTAAAGGCTCTCGTTCAGATCCCAGCTTTTGCTCGCAGTTCTAAAAAGCTTGGTCTTGTGGTTTCTTTCTTTCTTTTTTGTGCTATTGATATTTATTTGATTTATTGATATTGATTTGTTTTATATGTTTTTATCTTCCATTTTCATATTGCCGCCATTAAATGAGAGATCTCTTATAACGCTATAAAACGATTAAGATAAACTAACAGAACAGTGACCTCATCTGAAAATGCATGCCACATTCCTCCTATGTAGCCCCTCCCCTTGGGCACTTGGGTGGTGCAGTGAATAGGATGCCAGGTCTGGCGTCAGGAAGACTCATCATCTGGAATTTGAATCTGGTCTCAGACAGTCACCTGTGTGTGCCTCAGTTTCCTCATTTATAAAATGAGCTAGAAAAGCAAATGGCAAACCATCCCAGCATCTTTGCTAGTCGTGACTAACATTGGCTGAAGCACAAAAGCACCATACACACACCCCTCCCTATGTCTGCTTTATTTTTTCTCCCATCCTCCAAAGTAGATTAGAAGAAACAAATGAATTGGAAGTCCCAGAGATCTACTGGCAATGGAAGTGACAGAATCATAACAAGCAGAGAGAGATTTTAAAAAGCATGGTGGCGTCGAGCCAGTTAACGTAGCAATACGTAGCTCTGAGAGGGGCCCTGGGGTCATCGTTGTGCGCCAGCACGCGATGATAACAGATGTTCGTCATGATGATCCAGAGTTGCCAGGGAATGATTGTTAATGTTTATTATACACTTTTTGGTACTTTATGTATTTGTAGCTTCACTGAATCCTGATGGCAACTTTGTGAGTAAGGTTCTACTGATATCATAAAGCTCATTTTACTGATGAAACAACCAAGGCTCAATAAGTTGAAAGATCATGACCATGGTTGCACAAGTAAAATGTCCAAGGCCAGATTTGAACCCGTTATTTCTGGATTCCAGGTGTATTGGACTCTTTGCTACACTATGTAAGTTCAGAGAAGCAACATGTAACTCAAGATAGAATGTGGGACTTGTCATAAAGAACTGTGAAATCCCAGGTCCTTGATGTATTGATATTTAAGAAGAAAAGAGATATATTAAAATCTTTTTTCCACTCAAAATGGTTCAAATAAAATGTGTTGGTATTCAGAAAAGTAAACTTTTGGTCCTATAAAAACTTGACCTTTTAAACCAACTCATTCCTCAAGGGTTCCGGTTAGTAAAGATTTTCCTGTATGATACTAGGCACCATCGTAAGTGACTGCCATATATGATGCATAGATCTAAAAAGGAGTTCAAAGGGTGGGGAAAGGACAATAATTTTTGGCTTGGTGGGGAAGGGTTACACTGTTCTCTTGAGAAATAGGTTATAAGGGATCTGTTATAGTAAATAATTTGTATAAGTAACTATAATAAAAGACAGAATGCAGTTAAACATTGTAATTAGTAAGTTCTGATGCAGATGTGATTACTCCAAGCTGGAGTGATCTAGGGAGGTCTTCAATCAATCAATCAATATCTATTAATCATCTACTAAATGCCAGACACTATGGAAAATGCTGGGTAAGGTGTTTCATGGAGAAGGGATCATTTTAGCTGGGCCCTTTTTGAAAGATAAGAAGGAGTTTTAACACATGGAATTGGAGGTTGATGGGCAGTGGGGAAGGGGATTGCTGATCAAGGAGAGGTTTTTAACCTTTTGATGTTTTATGGTCTCCTTTGGCAATCTGGTGAAGTGAAATGGGACCCTTTGCAGAGTAATATTTTTGATGCAGAAAATAAAAATATGTACAATTACAAAGGAAACCAATTATATTGAATTATAAAATTAACTTTACAGATTCTAAGTTAAGAACAATGAGAACAAAGTCCTGGAGAGTGGGAAAGTCCGACAGGGGTGGGAATCTGAGGCTTTGAGGCAACAAGTGGCTTTCTAGGTCCTCAAGTGTGGTCCTTTGAAGCTGAATCTAAACTCACAGAACAAATCCCCATAATACCAGGATTTGTTCTGTAAAACTTGGACTCAGTCAAAAGGTCACACCCAAGGACCTAGAAGGCCATACGTGACCTAGATGTTGCATGTTCTGCATCCCTGGATGAATGTGTTTGAGACGCTGAGTGGTCCTGTTTTATTATGGTATGAGGGTACTTGAGGGAAGTTAAAAGAAAATAGAACAAAGGAAACAGTGCTAGGCAGTCATATATTTTAGGGGCAAGAGCAAGGAGAGGTTCTAGCAAAAGAAGCAATGAAATAGTCTGAGAGCTAAGAACTGAACTGGATGCTCTAGTTGCCTCATACTCCTGCCAGGAAAAAGTGTGTGCGTGTGTGTATGTGTGTGTGTATCTGTCTGTGTCTGTGTCTGTGTGTGTTTGTGTCTGTGTGTGTTTAGGGGGAGCTGGGCTAATAAGAGCTCATATTTAAACAGCGTTACTATAATATAAAGCTCAGTTAGTGAGGTAGGGCAAATGAAAACTGAGATTCAGAGAATGGAAATGAATTGCTCATGTCACACACATGTAAGCATAGGAACTGGTATTTAAACTCAGTTTTGGGTATTCAAAATCTAAACCGTCTTCCTAGTTTACAACATTGCCTTTCCAGGGGAGAGAACTTTCATTTCACAACTAAGAAAAGAGCCTGGTTAAATTCCATTGCAATGCAAAGGTTTGGTTGAGAAAACACTTTACACATGAATGAGTTTTTATCAAAGTCTTAGAAATCATTTTGTACTTAGGCCTGTGAATGACTGATGCTAGTTCTTTCTGGTTTTGACAGGGGCAAGAGAGAGAGATTGAGAGAGGAATTGATGGTTTGAAGTGAGGTAAAGGGTTTTGACAAACAGTAGGTAGAAAGTAAAGAACCGGGAGACGAAGAGCTGCAGAAGACAAAATTGGACAGTTTCCCTAGCATAGGTATTCCCTACCTTCAGTTGAAACAGGGTAGGTAGAAGTCAAAGGGGAGGCATTTTTGTCGTGTAGCTGAAGTTGTTCTTAGCATTGGTACAGGAAGATTGTTTTTTTAAATATGGGAGTTTACTTTTTATAAATCAGTTGCATTCCAAAGAAAATTTTCAATTGGGATATCTTGGTGATTCAGAAAATTTGAGTGCACCAGTATCCATTAGGGGTTTTCTATACAATTTTAATATTTTGTAGTATGGAGAAATTAAAAATTCATATTCCCTCATCAGCACATAGGAATATTGTAGTCTCCATTTTGTTTTTAGTACTAAAAATGACTTCAATTATTTTTCATTTCTATTATGAAATATTACAACACATTTTCATTCTACTTGAGCCCCCAACACACTCAGCTTGTTCAAGCAAGAGGTTTTGTGAATCTGATAGCTGAATTTCAGTTTTTTTAACATACAAATTAATTTTGTAGTGGAGAGGACAACATAGTGTAGTGGACATGGCCTAATGGATAGGGCACTGGATTTGGAGTCAGTAAAACCTGAGTTTGAGTCCTACTATACATATTTCTTAACCCATGTACTTCTGGGCAAGTCTTTTAACCTCTCTGAGATTTAGCTTCCTCATTTGTGACGGGGATAATAGTAATACCTATTTCATGAAGATTTTTTTGTGAAAATCAAATGATTAGGTATGTAAAATGCTTTGCAAAACTTAATATCATAGTTAAATGGCTGACATTATTATCTTATAAATTGTATTGCGATCTCTCTTATTTTTACAATAACTGATACATTTTCACAGATATCTCACCTCATAACCTTAGGGAACTGTCCTCTATAACAAAGAATTTTTTTTAAAGGGAAAAACCAAGAAAACCTAACAAAAATGCAGTCCCAGTTCAGCTCTCTATGTAGAGTTCAACACATATAGTTTCTCCTGTATTGTAGGAGATACAATTTTACATCTCTTGAGGGGCCAAGCTTGGTCATTCTAGTTTTGTAACATTCAGCAT
Organism: Bettongia penicillata ogilbyi; assembly: GCA_023548195.1. Taxonomy (NCBI): domain Eukaryota; kingdom Metazoa; phylum Chordata; class Mammalia; order Diprotodontia; family Potoroidae; genus Bettongia; species Bettongia penicillata. Next base: position 6,370,107 of record JAJHZJ010000065.1, read on the forward strand.
TGTTTGCTTTGCTGTTGTCAGCATGTAAATTGCTTTCTTGGTTCTATTTACATGTCTTTAAATCAGCTCAAATATGTTTTCCTATGTGAGCTATCAGTGTTATCATTATAAAGGTATGAAGTATGTTAGATTGGTAGTACTTTGGCGTTCTGCAGTTACCAACATGTAACCTTAGAGCAGAAGCACCATTTAATGTTGGCTTTTCCAAATTGCCCATGGATTTCATTAACCAAGGTGACTGTAGATGATTAGATCAAAAGGCTAACTTAAGACAAAATACAATAATTATACCATCAGTATCTTAGATGCTATAGAAATGATTGCATAGATGATCCTTCCAGAAGTCATTTGGTCCATTCCCTTATTTGGAAGTAAGATGACACCTTCGGCATAGAAGATACTGTAAGCAAGATGGTAACAATACACTATCTCCTATGCCATTGCCAAGAAATACTTGAAGGTGGTGTCTGCATTTCTGTCCTTGAGGTTGGCTACTGAAAAGGAAGAATTTTAAGTCTGGTTCTTGGTTTAGTCATCCTCTTGTGTTATCCAGTAGTTAGGACAAAACCAGATAAAGTTAGAAACATGGAATAAATTAGACAGTGACATTGCCGGGATATAAACTATTCAAATGCAGATATGTCTTTTGAATTCATCCTTTTCTCTCAACTCACAGCCACCACCCTACTTTAGGTCCTCATTGCCTCTTACCTTTTGACCTCCTATTGGTCTCCCTGCTCCTACTCTTTTGCCTCTCCAATATAAATAACCTTTCTAGGGCAAAGACTTGACCATGTCCCTCTTCGACTCAAAAATGTTCAGTGACTTTCTCTTTCCTCTAACATAAATTATAAACTCTTGAATTTACCTTTGAAGGCCTTCCCCAATCCTGCCACAAACTACTTAGTTAAGTTTACTTATAGTATTCCCTTTAGGGGAAGCATACTACACCATTATGCTGGATTTGGATCTTAAGAACCTGAACTAAAATACTAACTCCCTACCTGTGTGACCTTGGGCAAGTCACTTAACTCATCCAGACCTCATTTTCTCATCTGTTAATTAAACGGTAGGACTAGATGTCCTCTCGGGTCATTTTTAGCCCTAAGTCTATGATCCTATAATTCTTCCCATAGCTGTGTTCCAGCTGAGCTGTTTCTTGAACTTATTGATCCTGAACTCAGCCTGTCCCTACACCTAGAGTGTACTTCCTCAATTACTTGACTTCCCAGAATCCTGTCTTCCTTCAAGGGTCAGCTCAGGTGTCCACCTCCTCCATGGAAACCTTCTCTAATCTCCAGTTGTTAGTATTCTCTCCTTACTCAAATTACCTTACATTTATTTAGATGTGTTTATACTTTGTGCTACCTGACCCTCTCACAGAATATTAGCTTCTTGAGGGCAGAGACTTTCTGTTCATTAACGTTTTATAAATTTAATTGTACAGCTTGGATTAGCAACATGAAAATGTCAGAGAAAATTATTGCTGCCGTGTTAAGTGTCATTCAATGAGAAAGCTATTTTAGTATATCAATGCCACAATCACTATATGAACAATAGTTAGAAGCAAAAGTTGAAGTATGTTTCTACATAGTTAAAATGTTTTCTGAACATCTACTCCTTCTTATGAAGAAGTTTTTCTTTAAAAAAGAGACTCCAACTTCAGGTGTGTTATATTAATGTTAAGATGCCCTCTATTTTTAACTCCCTTGAACAAGGCTTCCATCCCATTCTTGTTCTGTGTCCAGGTCAGTCAGTGGGAAGAGAGTGTGCTCCTACTGTAATAACATTCTGGGAAGGGGAGCGGCCATGATCATCGAGTCTTTGGGGCTTTGTTATCATTTACATTGTTTTAAGGTGAGAATTCAGAGAAGCAACATGAAGACTGGGGCTTGGCTTGGAGAACGCATGGCTTCTTGGATCGCTGGTTGTGGGGACACTACTAACTAGGCTTATGCTTTGGGCATCAATCCACATGGCCTTTCTGCTGATTTTTCTACTAATATTTAGTTCTTAAAGCTTGAACTTAGATGGTTTGATTTGGAAGCACCACTATGATATCCTCAAAACTGGCACATTCTTTGATCCGCTGAACAAAGTACAACTACCTTTATGTTGTTATATTTAAAATATAGTTTTTGTGTTTTGTTTTGCTTTTCCAGGGGTGGAGAGTGAGGGTGCTTGTAGTCAAAGGTAATCTTTAGAGTGGTTTGTCCCTGGAATATCATCAAATATATGGTGGTAAACAGTCTTTAGACGTAGATGAACGCTATGAGAAATACGGAGGTCATGGATTTATTTCATACCCTAAGTTTTATTTGCTATTGAAGTGGAGACTATAAAAATGAAAAATGGCTATAAATTTTAATCATATTCCCCATATGTATACATTTGACATTCCACATTTAAAAAAAAGCAATTGACATATTTTTTCTAAAAAGCCTGTAATTTTTGCCTTTTGAGATGCTTATTATTGGAGAAATATTATGTAGTTCCATTATCTGAGGAGCACTTACTTTGAGAAGGGGAGTAAATGTAGTGATTGTCTCATTGTCCTATAGGACATAACCACCAGGCTTGTTCTCATTGGTGCAATGGCAGTAGAGACTTGTGTGTTGGCTTACCAGAATAAGCCAAAATATTTAATGTTCTCCAAATACATGAACAAAATTGTGGGGCCAAAATATCCTTCACTGAAGTAAAGGTTTCATGTGAGAAGTAGGTTGAAATTTGTTCTGCATGGAATCTACCAGGAGCCCACCTCAGAAAGCTGGGCCCACATCCCAGCCGTCACTGATGAAGAGGGAGGTCTTCCCGTGATGCCATGACTGTTCTTCCCCTCACCCCACCCCAGGAAACCTGAAGATTAAGATTTCATTAAGTTAATCAGTGATTCATTTCTGCCTCCCAGCATATTTAGAATGAAAGTTGGCTGGATGTAGTCAAACTTATGTCTCATCTGGAGCACTCCCTTCTCATCTGCTAATCCTTGCGTTTGCTTATGCTCATACTGGTTAAGGGAATTAGAAGCTGCTTCTCTCTCTCCCTCTCCTTCTCCCTCTTCCTCTCCCTCTCCCTCTCCCTCTCTCTCCCCCTCTCTCTCCCTCTCCCTCCCTCTCTCTCTGTCTGTCTCTGTCTGTCTGTCTCTCTCTGTCTCTGTCTGTCTCTCTCTCTCTGCTCTGTCTCTCTCTCTGTCTCTGTCTCTCTCTGTCTCTCTCTCTGTCTCTCTGTCTCTCTCTCTGTCTCTGTCTCTCTCTGTCTCTCTGTCTGTCTGTCTCTCTCTCTGTCTCTCTCTGTCTCTCTGTCTCTCTCTGTCTCTCTGTCTCTCTGTCTCTCTGTCTCTCTCTCTCTCTCTCTCTCTCTCAGTGCTTCTCTATTCATTATTTCCACAAACAGGTTCTTTTATGGCACAGATAACTAATTATTTCTCTTTCACTTTCAGTGTGTGGCCTGTGAGTGTGATCTTGGGGGCTCCAGCTCCGGAGCAGAAGTCAGAATCCGAAATAATGAATTGTACTGCAATGAGTGCTATCTCCGATTCAAATGTAAGAGAGCAAATCAGAGAGAAAATCTCTTGCCTTTTAAAGAGACCTCGGGCTCCCATGTACATTCCTGATTCTGCAACTGCTACCCCCACAAGCACCCTACCTCAGAATCCCCATTTTTAGGAGTACTTTTTGTATAAACTTAAAGCTACCTCTTTCCAGGGAGGGTTTGAATAGAGTTGGGTGATTGCTTAGGATGTCAGCACAAGAGGATAATTGATGATGTCAAGAAAAAGGGGTTGTGGAGAACTAGACAACTGGGATTTGGCCTCTATGCTGACCTCCTGGGAGTCCACAGAACCCTAAGCAAGACTGGCTAAAAGGAAAATAAGATATTTGAAATTAGTTCTCTTAAGAACTAATTTTTTTTCCTTTTCATTGCTTTCACCTAATTTTAACAAAGATCTAACTTTAGATTTTTGGATATGTTTCTTAGAAAAATAATCAAATAAGGTGAATGGTTTGGAATTTTTTTTTTACTATAACATTTCCTAAAAATTAAAAGTCAAAAAAGAACAAATAGTTGTTAAAAGTTTGCTGTTATTATTTTGAGATTGTCTTTCTACATATTTCCCCCCCAAAAAAACAAAGCAATATTTCTCAGGGTTATTTGGGCCTTCAGCATCTTTCTTCTGGAGACTCAAATTTTTGAAGTCCCAAATGCTACTTTCTGTCTTAGCATGTGACACTTTTGTTTTGATTTAAAAGAATGTCTTTTTTAGTGTGTTATAAACCATAGGAAAATAAAGTTAATGGACTTGGCATATCATTCATAGCTATGTGAATGCAACCATGACTGCTGTTTATAGTTTGGACAGCGATGCTGGTAACCTGTGTTTCTTCTTTATCAGCAAAACAGTATGATTTTGAACTATGAGGTATTTGTATAGACCTTTATTTGCTGAGTGCCTTATTAATGACCTATACTCAGCCAATTCTCTCTTTTCTGTGGATGGATTATTCTTTCAGTGGGTTATCTGTTATGCTGAGGTTTCTTTACCCTAATTGTTAAGCCATATCCTGAACTGCTGACCATGGGTTCATGGCACAAGAATGTCAAGGTTAGGCATGTATTAAGTTGAATATTGTCTGTCTTTCTTCTGGATTAAATTTCAGAGCCAAATCTGGATTTTTTTCTTGGGGGCAGTAGTAATTATAATTTTGTACTATTGGTGCCCTTTCTTCTCTCCATTTAGCACAAATAAGTGAGAGTTGAATGTAATTTATTCCTATCCAAGTCATTCAATTTCATCTTCATTTTGCAAATGAGGAGAATCCTTCTGTCCAAAAGATACAGTTGATTTGTCCAGTGATTCAGTTGCAAAGCTCAGTCTTGATGATTTTCTCAAAACACGATTGCTGCTAAGTGTCCCGGATACTCAATATTGAACTCTTTCTGAATTTAAGTGTTTTTCTTCTTTCTTTTCTCCTTGCCTGATCAGCTGGACAGCCAACCTCCATGTGAAGTTAACCTCCATACGAAAGCACTGTTGCAGATAGAAGAAGAGGTGGTTGCTGCTGGTGTAGATCTATAAATATATATTGTATGTCTTTTTTTTTTAAAGAGTAACTTTTTTTTGGCCTGTCTAGATTACCTAGGAACATTTATATCCCTCATGTTAACTGTATTTTTTTTTTTTGTTATTTATAAGAAAGTAATCATGTTTTGGGAAAAGCACAGTATTCACTTTTGAACTCAGCGTATTCAAAGCACAAGGGAGAACAAATACTTATCAATAATAATTTCAAAATATTTTTGAGGCTAATAATTCATATCTAGCTTGACTTTCGATGGTGTATGAAAAGGATGTTTTTGAAAGAAAGAATGCTCTTAAACATTATTTGAAATAGCTAATTTAAATATATTTGCAATGGCTGACCTTATTTGTAATGTATACCACAAAATAAGTAATGCAGACCTATTGCATTAATATTTGTTTTCTGTAGTCTGGTTTTCTAACTTGCCTCCCATTATGATTTTTTTTCATATACATATACAATATTCTTTTTTGTTTTTGGATGAGGGGGACTCTTGCATTGGTTAATCAGTGGATTTAGTTTTGAACAATTCACTCTTGAGAGTTTCTTCTCTCCACTAAGGAAATGTAACTATGGCTTGTGTAACAAAAGGTTGCTTTTTTCTCCCCAAGAACTAGTGTATTTCTTTACTGTTCCAACTGCATTTGTAAATAAACTTGCTGATGCATTTAAATCACGTTTCTTTTTTTTATTCTCTTACCCTCTAATTTTGACACTGAAGTTTCCAATTTAAGATTTTCAGCAAAACGTGCTTTTGTCACACCTGAAAATTATTCTCATGAGCATTCATCTTGAGGATGTGCCTCTGGTAACTTGTCTTTGTGTACAAAGTCCTTATTCTTTTGCAGCATAGAAAATGCGGGTTAATGTGACATTGGATTCAGAAGACGTTTGGGGCAAGTTATACATAAGCATTTTGTGAAAAGGAAGCCTAGACTGGAATAGCAAAAAATACAGCAGGTTAGCCTAAGTTATTTGATAAATAGGAATGAAATCTTGCTTAATAAATATTCTATTTACAAAGGTAGTTGGTAGACTGTATAATATAAAATTACAGGAGAGTGGAGAGAATGGTCGTGGGAATGGGTTATGAGTACATAAAGCTGTCAAATGGTAGGAAAAAGTGAGATTATGATTCCAGTTTTTAAAATCACATAAGCAAATTATAATCCTGAAAATTGCCTTCCAATAAAAGTGACTTAAACATGCAATAAATGTAGATTTTTCCCATACACATTTTTTTTTTTTTAGTATATGGGACTGTAGGGGTTCATGAACAATACATTAAGGTAGGAAGGTTTTTATAGTAATACTAAATTTAAGAAGAAAGGGAGTATGACACTTTACTTGTTTATCACTATGAAGAATTTAATAGAATCTTAGAATGTTCATGGTTCCATTTTCATTGATTTAGCAAGAACACGTAGAAGCACTTGAGATAAACTAACATCTGTTATTCTCTTTATATTTCATTTTTGGTGGAAGGTATTGGGCAGGATGTCTTATATATAGTGTCTTGCTTGCTGGATTTACTGGGGAGTTTAACCTTTCCCCAGGGAAGAAACAGCTTTTTTGACAAATGTACGAAGAAAGGGCATGAGTCATTTCAAGCAGACAAAAGCCCAGCTCCTGGCCAGAAACCACAAACAAATTGCTATCTAATGAAATAGCCCCAGATACACTGATAGTATGGAGCAAATAAGAGCTTTCATCTTTCCATATGAGGTTTTTTCTTTTGATTCTCATTGATAGAAGGATAAAGAAATCCCTCCAACTCTTCATTGTGCATATAACTGAGAAACTCTGACTTGGGAATAGAAGGGTGCATGTAGGCATGAAGGTGACTGCTCAGAACATTGCATGAATCATTAGGTGAGCAAATTAGCATAAAAATGTGGAGAATGTGATATCACTCAAAAAGATGACATTATTACACTCAGAACTGGGCTTCATACTAGAACTTGAATTTTCCCATTTCCAGATTAGTGTATAATTTTATTAACTTGAGGGAATCCTCATCAGTTTTAAAAAAAATTTTATTTTAAAATTTTATTGTAATGTTTTATTCTGACATAATGTTAATTTCCAAATATATCCCTTCCTCCTCCCTACCCCAGAGAGTCATGTCTTGTAACCAAAAATAAAAAGGAGGGCAAAAAGCAATTTGGCAAGGCTAGACGTCAACTGAGTCTGATATTTTATGCGAAGTTTCAGAACCATGATTCTCCATTTCATCAGAGAGAGGAGGGAAAATATTTTCTCATCTGTTTTTCAGGATCAGATTTGGTCATAGTAATTATATGGTGTTTAGTTTGTGTGTGTGTTTTCCTTCCATTTATACTGTTATTGACTGGTAAAATCATTTTCCTGGTTCTTCTATATATCTTTTCTACAATTTTTCATATTCATTGTTTTTTTAAGAAACAGTAACATTCCACTGCATTAATGTAGTATTAACTTTTTTTTAGCCATTCCCCTCAATAGGCTTGTTTTGTTTCTAGCCTTTGATGTGTTCTACTTGGTCTGAAAGAACTGGACTAGGAGCAATGAGTGATTTAAAGTTTTGATGACAGGAAAAGCTTCCTATATTTGAGCTAGTGGGTTCCCTTGGAGATAGTGAGAGTCTCTCTATCGCTGAGGTCTTCAGGCAAGCACTGATCACTTGTCAGGTTGGTTGTACAAGGAATTCTCCTTGAAGTGTAGGTTGGATACGATAGTACTTTTCAACCCTGATAATTGTAACAGAAAGATCTGATTAGTGACATCAGACGGTGTAGTACAAGAGAACTCACACATGATTATTTTATATGTGAATAAATGGCCTTCTTATAGATCTCTCACTGTATGGCACTGGATGATTGAAGAATTACCCACTCTGTGCCAGAACAAAACAGCAGTATGTTCTTGAAGGATTGTTGAAAAATCTCTAAAATTCCCAAGTATAAAATGAATCATCTTACACCATTCAGATAGCTGAGTCAAAGTGTCAGAGCCTTGGCCTCTATTATAAGAAGGTAATCTTTCTTTTCACTTGTAGTAGTTTATGTTAAAATTCTTAAGTGTGTTTCTTAGGGACCTACGGGACACTATATATGAAATCATAGGTGATATAAACACCCCAATTTTATAGAGGAAGTAAACAGATATTCTGAAAATGTGACTGAGACAAAGTTTGAAATCCATTTTTAGTTATATAGTCAAGTGAGCAAGTTCATCTTTTCATGCTATCTGATTCATGTTACGTGCGCAATTCTGATTTCAACTTGGAATAGAAGGTAGTTGTCAGTGATGGATATAACCTAGTTATATGTTCTATTATCTTCCTCAAAGACTTTGGGTGTGATTAAAGACTCTAGCCAAGTCTAGGCTGAGGAAAATGCTCTGTGTAATCATAACTCCACTGGAAGTGAAGAAATAAATACCCTAAGTTGGCTTAATGCCCTGGATAGTGTTTAGAGTACTTCCCATGCCATTGATAAAAAATTAATTTTGTCCTTATAAACATGATCAAAGACTATTTATTTAGAAAGATAAAACATATATGTATGTGGAATGTTTAATACCAGGAGTAGGTGACATATGGCTCAGTGAACACTGGTACTAACAGGGGCTAGAAATCACTGTGCTCTGGAGTAATTAGGAAAAAAGGCTTCATCAAGGGTCATAGGATTATATATGGGTCTAGGGCTGAGAGGGATGTAAGAGGTTAAAAACTCTTATTTTACAGATGAGGAAACTTAAATGACTAAAGTCAGAGAGGTTACTACGCACAGAAGTAGTATGGGGCAAGAGATGGACATGTAAGGGTTTAGGTGGAGAGGTGAAGGGGAGAAGTAGAAAGTAAGAAGACCACCTTGAATGGAACCTAGGATTTGTGCTAGAGAATGGTTCGTATAAGGTTGAAAAGGTGGGGCTAGATTGGAGAGAGTTTTTGAACATCAGATTAAGGAGTAAGGGTCATACCCTGGAAGCAGGGATCACAAATACTGGGCTAATTAACAGCCTGGTTCCCTTCCCCACCAAGGTACATCACACAACCCCTTGTTCCTTTGTTCAGAGGTCTTGAGAGCAGTGCACACAGAAAGGTAGCATAAACTTTACCCCGAAAATTTTCATCTGGAAGGACTCCTCCAGACTGTAAAGAACAGTTGATAGTTTTTGAGTCTGGGTAATGATATGAAAAAGGGGCATTTTTAGGAAAATTAGTGTAGCATACCAGATGTGGGATGGATTGTAAGAGGGAGAAAAAAGCTAGAAAACTGGTTGGAATAATTCAGGCATGAGATTATCTGAATTTGGGTGGTGCCATATTTTGGGAGAGGAAATTAAGGAAAATAAATGAAAGGTATTACAAAGGAAGAAATGCTGGGATTTAGTGGCTAATGAGTTGAATTTGGGAGCGGTTGAGAGGAGGATTAATATCAAACCTGAGTAGATCAGAGAGGATCATAGAACTTAAAGCAGGAATCATTTCATTTTTTTGATGTAGAAACTGAGTAGTAAGCAGGAAAGCTGTGGGGATTTCTCTAAAGTGGACGAGGTGGCTACCGGGGCCCCTTGCAACTCTAGAATTCTTTGATGGTGGTTTAGTTCTCTGATGAACATATGCAGAGACAGAGCAGCTGAGGGTATTTGTGACTAAAATTTCTGATCTGGTCGCGCAGCTATGAAAAATCAGATGTATCTTTAGTTGCAGTGAATGTGTTCATCCTTTGTTGCCTAAGAAGACCATGCCATCAGGGAAATGATGACATGACTTGCCCTTGACTTTGTTTTGTGTGAGGGAGGGCTGTGTAGGTCACAAGCCTCCCTTCTCCTCCATAGCCATCTAAATCCAGGGACCAGATATTCATCAGGATGACTGGAGATGACCCAGGGTGAGGCAACTGGGGTTAAGTGACTTGCCCAAGGTCACACAGCTAGTGTCTGAGGTGAGATTTGAACTCAGGTCCTCCTGACTCCTGCACTGGTGCTGTATCCACTGCACCACCTAGCTGCCCCTAGTTGCAGTGAAAGAATTAATTTGAATCACCTCTAAAAATGGACAGTGATACTTACAGATTATTGTGAATTCCTAAAAAATCAGGCTCATAATGTTTTATGTGTTTCCTCCATCGTCGTCGTCATCGTCATCATCATCATTGTCATCATCATCGTCATCGTCATCATCATCATTGTCATCATCATCGTCATCGTCATCATCATTATCATCATCATCATCATCGTCATCATCGTCATCGTCATTATTGTCATCATCATTGTCGTCATCATCATTGTCATAATCATCATCGCCATAATCATCATCGCACTTACTATGTGGCACCTGCTCTGCTAAACACTTTACAATTATTTATCTCTTTTGATTGTCACAGCAATCCTGGGAGATAGGTGCTATTATTATCCTCATTTACATATGAAGAAACTGAGACAAACAGGGGTTAAGTGATTTGCCTAGGGTCACGCAGCTTGTAAATATGTGAGACTTAGATCTGAACTCAGTTCTCCCTGACTCCAAACAAGGCTGGTGCTCTATCCACTAAGATACCTACTTACATAAACTCTTGCAATCCTTATTCCTCGTTAGCTAAGTTTCTACCATTACTGTTTGGTTTGGAAACTCCCAAAGGGCAGAGACTCTACCGAATCAGTAATGAATGGCCCAGGACCTGATCTTGCCTGTCCTCTCCCTGTCCCCCCATCTCTCTCTGTCTCTTTTTCAATTGGCATTTCTCTGTAATGCAATTTTGTACCTCATGTACTGTAATTTTATCTTCTAAACACTTTATGGTTACTAAACATTTATTTCTCAAGAAACCTCTCCTAGGTGGATTAACTTATTATTTGCCTTTAAAATAAGGTAGTGAGCAAAAGAGTTGCGTTCAAAGATCCAGAGGAAAGAAAGTGGTAATGAAGCCAGCTGTGAAGGTGGCAAATTTGGTGGCCTATATTTAGGTTACCAGCTTATGGCTCTTTATATGTTATTTGGCTTCACAGCCAAGCGGGCAGTTTCAGTTACAGCACTGCCCTAATTATACGTGAAAATGAGTCATGGAGTCATAGAATTAGAGAATTATAAAGTACCTTAGAGATCTTCCAGCTCAGCCCCTTCGTTTTACCACTGAGGCAATTGAGGTCTAGAGACTTGCCTGAGGTCACACAACTAGTTAGGAACAAAGCTGGCCTAGGCCCCAGTCTTTCTGACTCCTGGTCCAGGATTGATTGTCTTGTACTCTACTGTTTGATGTCACCAATCTGATCTTTCTGTTACTATTTCAGGTTTTAAAGTATGAGCACTTAAAAAAATCAAATGGCCTTTATTAAGGACCTTTCTATGTACAAATACAGCGCTAGGTGGCACTTGCTCTGCTAAACGTTTTACAGTACTAGGCACTGGGGATCCAAATTCAATTCAACAAACATTTATTAAGCACCCACTCTATGTCAGCCACTGGGATTAATTACAAAAACAAATGGAATAGTCCTTGTCCTCAAAGAACAACTTTTGTTTCTGTATTTATGAAAAGGCCCAGGTATGTTGGTTGATAAAAGAATTTTTAAAAATAATTTTACTATAATTTCTTATAGTTGTGAAAAATGCATTTTAAATAAAAATTATTATGAGTGGATTATTCTAATGTTGCTTTGAAATAAAATTTTTCCTCATCTCTAGTATGTACAAATACATCATGTCAGTTGTAGCTTGAGGTATTCCTAAATTCTGCAGATTGTACTGTTAAATCGTTCAGTTGTTTCAGTCGTGTTTAACTCTTTGGGACCACATTTGGGGTTTTCTTAGCAAAGATACTGGATTGGTTTGCCATTTCCTTCTCCAGCTCATTTTATAGATGAGAAGTTGAGACAAATAGGATTAAATGACTTACCCAGAGTCACACACCTGGTAAGTGTCTGGAGTTGGATTTGAACTCAGATGCTCCTAACTTTGGCAGGGGTGGAGGGTGGGAAGGGGGGTGCTCCATCCACTGTGTCACCTAGCTGCCTCTGTTGTCATTTTAAATGACATGGCTTTGTGTCCTCAAGCTGAATGTAAGTTGCTTGAGGGCCAGGGCATTGCTTTGTTACTAATTATTGTCTTTGTTTTTCTAGTGTCTAGCCTGGTGCTTTATAGTAGGTCTTAAATTTGAATTTGGAGAAAAATAAATATTCAGCTCTTGATATACTTTCTACTAGATCCCACTGATGTGGAATATAGTTGGAATTCTTTTGTCTTTGCTGTGTTCGTCCTTTGTTGCTGAAGACGACCATGTCATCAGAGAAATGATGACATCACTTGCACTTGACTCTGTTCTGAGTGAGGGAGGGCTGTGCAGGTCACCAGACTCACTCTCTCCTACTGAGCCATCTGAATCCAGTGACCAGATATTCATCAGGATGACTGGAGATGACCCAGGATACAATGGGAGATCTTGGCCCCTTTATTCCTAGAGGGAAGAGTAAAGTGGGAGGAATCATGATATAGTGGAAAAAGAACTAGCCTTGGGGTCAAAGGACTTTAATTCAAATCTTGCTGCTCACACTTATTGCCTCTGTGACCCTGGTGAGTTGATATAATTTCCCTTGGCTTTGGTTTTCTCATTTGTAAAATGAGAAGGCATGGTGCAGTGGATAGAGTGCTGACCCTGGAGTCAGGGAGATCTCAGTTAATTTCTATCCTCAGATACTTACTTGCTGTGAGACCCTGGACAAATCACTTAACCCTGTTTACCTCAGTTTCTTCATCTGTAAAATGAGCTGGAGAAGGAGATAACAAACCACTCCAGGATCTTTGCCAAGAAATCCCTCAATGGGTTCATGGAGAGTCGGACAGGACTGAAATGACTCAGCAACAAATGATGAGAGTGCTGGCCCCCAAAGTGCCTTCCAGCTATCATCCATTCCCTTCAGGAAGTCTTCACTGACAACTGATATATGATGATATATGATGATATATAATGATATGTATGATGATATCTGTTCCATGTTAGTGAATATATTAGCCATGTACTCTCTATTACCTCCGTCCCTTTCATTCCTCTCTTTCTATTTAGACATTCCTGTAATGCTGTATTCTTAACTTACCAACATTTGGGCATGAAATAAAAACGTTTTGTAAAAAATGCCTTCTCTCCTCACTGTCTCCTCCTTCAGGTTCCATGGGTGTAACTGTCACTCATTTGCTAACATATATCTAGTCTCCGTTCTCTTCTGAATTTCAGCACCATCTATCCAACTCTCTCTTGGACATCTCCAACTCAACATATCCAATACGCAATTCCTTTTTTGTCCCTAAGCCTTTCCCTTTCTCCTAACCTCCCTCTTTCTGTTACTAGAACATCAATCTTCTAGTCAGCTAGGTTTGCTTCCTCCTTCTCCCTCTCCAATGACATCAGTATTCCACCTCCACAGTATATTTCACATTCAACCCCTTTCCTCCTCTCACCCACTAGTCACCCTTATTCAAGTCTCCTTGCCTGGATTATTACAATAGATTGCTAACTGGTTTCCCTATTCCTTCTTCTCCTTAGTCTTTCTGCTCTCTAATCCATTCTCCAGAGAGATGTGGGATGTGATATTCCTAAAGCAAAGATGTGATCTTGTTGCTTCCCTACTTTAAAAAAAAAAGAAAATTTAATGGCTTTCTTCTTAAAAAAAAAAAAAAAAAGGAAGCTTTAATTGCTCCTTCCTGCCTCCTCTATTTGGTTTTTGATGCTCATCATGTACCATTCTGGGTTTATTAGGCATGACTCTCCTTACATTCAACTTTAGTGAGTTGTATATAATATTCCATCTTCTTTCTCTAGGCTTTATCATAGTCTGACTCTTCCCCCTACCCTGGCCCCAGCTCCTGAATCTTCCACTCATGGAATCCCAAATTTACTTCAAGATTCAACTTGGAAAGAAATCTGTCATGACTCCCCTTCCATTCCTGGTGATCTCAAGAAATTATTCTGAGTCTACTTTGTGTGTATTGAATCTACTGTGTGTGTGTATGAATATGAACATGGATATATATGTATGTATATATACACATATATGTATATATATGATCATATTTTACTGTGTATACATTTTCCCACAATAAAATAAAATCATTGAAGACGGAGACCATTTTTCCTTTTTCTGTCCAGGGCCATATTAACCAGAAAATGGAGGATTAGATATTTTTTTAAAGTCCTTCTGAGTGCCCAAAACTTCCCAAAATAAGAATTATGTGCCAAAAGTAAAGTAACTTCAGCTGTCTCTGCAAGCCACGATGCTTAAGAAGTCTAATCTGATGAAATAGCATCAGAGAAGCTCATCTCCATTCCTTGATATGCTCTCTCAGCAATCCCTCCCCTCACCAGCCCCCATACTCTGGCAGGTCAGCAGATGCCAAATCTACAGGCTTGGGCTCTGGGATCCACCCAGCAATTTTTCTCTTTTACTTCTACCGTCTCTGACACCACACCCTGCTCTTACCCTCTGCGTGGTCTGCAGAGGGTGGCAGCCCACCTCAGCCCAAGTAAAAGAAATAGCACTCAGCCTAAGTAAAAGGGAACTGGGGAAGACATCAGTGTTTGTGGGGGATTTCTAGCCAGGCCTCAGAGGGGTGCCATCCAGCTGGGGCCACTTCTTTCCTTCTAGAAGGGACTGAGGTGAGTGAAAAGTGAATTCCCCTGTGGGGAGCAGAGGCTGAGACAACTTTTGAGTCCAACCCTTGGGAGAATATGGCATTAAAGAGGGGGTCAATGAACAATAGGGTGATGTATGGACAAAAAGGCTGAAATCACTAAACTCTGTGAAAAATTTTTTAAAAAGCAGATGAATCAACGAGGAAAATTTTAAAACAGAAGGAAAAATAGCCACCATGTTGTCTAAACACATCTAAATGTATTTTGATTATAAGGTAGAGTACCTGACTCATCACCAAGTACTAACTCAAGCCTTGTTAAAAGCATAGATATAATTGTTGTGGTCATTATTATGAGATACTAAACAGGACATTACTATTCTCAAATCCTTTTCAGAGGCTTGACATTCTGGATTAAGTAGCTTGTCGAGTCATACAGTCATTAGGAATCAGAGGTAGGGCTTGAAACTGGATCTTCCCAGTGGAGGGCATTTTCTCTCTGCTATGCCTGCTGCCTCTCAAGAGAGTTAACGTGACTCTAAAATGTATTTATTTGCCAAGAGAATGTATGTTGATGATTCTAACTGAATATATATATAAGCATGCCCCTTTAGCAGATTGTAATTTTTAAATTTTGAGATTCTTACTAGGAAATAGGACAAATCCAACATTTACAATCTTCTTGGTTTTCATTTTCTGAGTAATAATGATTATTTCTTTTGTAAGTTATTTTCACCCTTTATTGAGGTATTATTTATGGATACTTAAGAAAAACTATCAAAGTGATGGCATAACATGCTTTCCTATCCAATTGTGAAAGCTGATACTTAAAACAGTGGGTCTTCTTTAGATCTGTGAATACAGGAGTTCAAAATTACTGTCAACCAAACAAAGGATTTTGCCTTTCTCTGATACCTGCTTCTCTCTTTCTGTCTGTCTTTGTGTCTGTCTCTGTGTCTGTTTTTCCTTTCTGTTTCCCTCCTTCCTACTCCTTTTACCTCTTTATCTGTTTCTGTCTTTGTCTTTTTCCCTTCCTTTCCCTCTATTTCCCTTTCCCTCTATTTTCATGAATAATTGTGCTTATTGCTTAGTTCCACACTTGGATTCTACCCTCAGATATTATCTTTTCTTTGAGAACCAGGACACATTAAAAATGTTGTCCATTCTACTTCATTACATCATGAAGTAGTGGCTTGACTCACACATGAATTGGATTTAATTGGATTTAAGTGAGGAAGGCTCCAGTAGCAATGTATGATTGTGAAAACTGGGCTATAAGGGAAGCTGAGTGCTGCAGAATGGACAATTTCAAATCATGGTGCTGGAGAAGACTTTTGAGAGTGCCTTGGACAACAAGAAGGTCAAGTCAGTCAATACTTGAAATCAATTCAGGTTATTCACTGGGAGATCAAATACTGAAGCTGAATCTTGAACATTGGCCACATAATGAGAAGACATGACTCATTGGAAAAGACTCTGATGTTGGGAAAGATTGAAGGCACAAGGAGAAGGGAATGGCAGAGGATGAGACTGATAGATAGTGTCATGGAAGCAATTAACACGAACTTAGACTTCGGCAGATAGTGGAGGATAGAAGGGCATTTCTTGTCCATGGGGTCATCAAGAGCTGGACACAACTGAATGACTGAACAACATTAATGAAAAAATAGTAGCATAAAGTCATCAGCCTCGGTCTCTCTTCCAGAGTCATTGAAGTTCAGTGGCAAGTAAATGACCGTGACATCTTCCATGTCTTACCAACTTCTAAATGTTCCACAGCTTCTGCTGCATTTGCCTTCATGGCCATTGGAACAACTTGGTCTTATCTGCCCATTCCACATATTTGGGGTTGACATCCCCTTGACTCATGGACAGGTTTGAGGTCTTTTGGTTGCCTTCAGCCTGGTTTAACCTGTCTGCCAAGATGGTTCACTGGGTGTGGTGGCTGGCTACACATGCTACAGGTTCTTGGAGCCACAGGGAAGAAAGAGCTGGTTGAAGGTGGACACCAAAGGTGTTGTCAAGAATAACCACAAAACATCACCTGGAACAGTACTGGGTACATGATTGCTCAAAAAATGGTAAAAGTGAATGAGTGAATGAGCAAAGGAATGAATGAAAGCTTGTTTCCAGAAAAGTCATCTCATTCAAGCTTTTAGAATATGTCAGACCCACACAACCTTATTAAATTTTGACAAGCAAACAATAACTTAGCATCTTTGCTGGAAGTGAAATTATCCCTTCTCTTGTGTGACTTTATTTTACTAATATTTTGAGTTTTAGCAACTTCTGAGAGGTCTCTTCCAATAGCATCCTAAGACAAGCAAGTTTGGGCACTAGTTCTTATTTATTTCCGACACTAGGTGGCAGTGTTTAAATACATTTAACACCCAATGGTGAAAATGGCAGTTTTTATTCTGTTTTATGACCCTTTTTTTTCTGAGTTACCATCCCCATATTAGTAGTCTGTGCACACCCAAGCACTGTGTCCTACAGTAAACTGGGTTGAGTATTAACAGTAAATTTAAATGATTATTGCTGTATACAGAGCAAATCCTGGCTGTTGCTGTGTAGAGCAGAGCTGTCCTCATTTCTTTTTCAAGTGGTTACACCAGATTGTGGGGGTTTTCTACAGGATGAGTGAATTTGTGCATCTTTCATTACACAAAAGCAGAGCTGTTATTCTAGCATTCTTCCTGAGAATGCAGCGGGTTTGATAGGAGCTGTCAGGTTCAGAGAATTTCAATGTGTTCCTTCCACTAATGAGCTAAGCAGGACTTGGTGCACTTAGTCTTGTTTCCTAAATCTGAGAGAAGCATCTGCTAGGACACCAAGTTCCAGAGTTTTCCAAAGTGCCCCCAGTGGGATCTTTAAATTTAATTTGAGTTGTTAAGGTTGGGGTAGGGGGTAAGGAAGAAGGGAAGAGAGAGACAGAGAGAGATACCCTGAAAGAGGAAGAAAGTTTTCAGTGGACAGAAACAGGAGATCATGGCACTATAGAACAGTGGCTCAGATTTGGAGAAATAATAATAGGTGAATAAGCAATTCTCCTTTCAGTTCATGTTGAGTGGATGTTAATTGAGCTACCTCAGTTTTTCTGAGGAAAGGAGCTAGTTTGGACAACTATAAAATCCACGGATAATCTGATCTGGTTCTTTTTGGCCATTGCTTTCAAACTTGTCTACCAATCATCTTTTAAAAAAATTGTGGAATTGGTTGGTTTATTTGACCATTTGGTCCATTTTAGAGTCAAGGAAATATATGCAATATGGGTGACAGAAGGAACATAAACCAGTACTTATCGTAGGAGAATCAGATATAGAGAATGTTTAGCCTGGAGAAGAGAAGATTGATTGGGGGCATGATAACTGTCTTCCGATATTTGAAGAGCTGTCATTTGAGAGAAGCATTTAAATCTACTCTAGTGAGAGAGAAAAGAAATAGGGTCAACACGTTGGAAATAACAGGATGACAGATCTCAATTCCATATAAGGATGAATTTCCTGACATTCTGAACTGTCTGAAAATGGAATGGTCTATATGTCTCAAAAGGCAGCCTTCTATTATTGGAGTTGTTCAAGCAAAGGCTTGAACTGGCCTTTGATACTGACCCTGTATAATATTATACAGGGTATTCATTCTTTAGGAAGGTATTGAACCAAATGACCCCTAGTATGCCTTCAAACACAGGGTCTGTGTTACTCTGACATGTATAATCATTTGTTTAATTATTTAGTAATAGCTTATGAAATTTTACCTTTGAGGAAGTTTGCTAATGACCAGGGTTCATTTTTTTTGGTTAAACTAGGAGTTACAACAATATGGAAGAGATACCATTACCTTATGAGATCATTTCTGCAAAGGAGTAACATGTCTCATGGAACCCAAAATATTCTGATTACGTTTTTACGAGAGGTAGCTTAGTGTAGTGGATTTGGTGTCAGTTAGAACTAGGTTTACATCTTGTCTCAGACACTTCTTGGCTGTGTAATCCTAGGCCAGCCATTGAACCTCTGTGCTTACGTTTCTTCACCTGTGAAATGAAGGTTTGAGCCTGTCAGCCTTCAAGATCCCTTCTGCCCTGAAATCTAAGACTCTGTGCTTCACATGCCTTAATTTATTCACCAACAATCATCTTTGCCCTTCTTGGGTATTGCCTCAGCTTGGCTTTTGACTGTTGTTTAACCAGACACTATGACAATTATATTGGATTGCAAAATCAAAATAATCCTACTGGATGAGAGAACAGTTAAGTAATTACATTGTTGGTGCTAGTATTGTAGTACTTCACATTTATGTAATGTTTAAATGGCCCAGTTTCCCTCCAGTAAATGATACATATACTGCAATATATAATTTTCATATGGTTTGGGTTGGCAGCACTTGTAAGTACCTCATGGAAGGATTGGCAATAGCTCGTCTCTCACTTGAATTGTCTGAAAGAAGCAAAATTCAGGAAAACATCATCTTATCAATTTCTATGGCTGATTTCTAATTTATCAATTCATGAAACTCTCATATTTAAATATTAACCAAATAATGTAGACCTGTGCATACTTTGAAAGATCCATGATTTCATTATTTTGGGTATGCCTTCTACCACCAGAGTCTACAAGCCCTTTTCTCCTTATTTAGAGTTATGTCATTTTTCGGTCATTCAGTCACTCAGTTGTGTCTATTTGTGACTCTGTATAGGGTTTTCTTGGCAAAGATACTGGAAGGGTTTGCCATTTCCTTTTTCAGTAGATTAGGCAAAACAGAAGTAAAATGACTTGCCTAGGGTCACACATCTAGTAAGCATCTGAGGTTGGATTTGAATTCAGATTTCCTGACTCCAGGCCCAGCCTTCTATCCATTGAGCCACCTAGCTACTTTATTTTGAGCTATGCTTGCCCTGTTTTCCCATGGCTCTTTCTTTTTCTTTCCTTTTTTTAAAAAAAAAAATCACATGAATCATGTTGTAAAGAATTAGAATGAATGGGAGGAACTATGAGAAGGAAGAAAGAAAACAAAGCAATAAAAAAGAGAGCATATAATACATTTCCACCTGCATATAGACTCCACAGTTCTTTCTCTGCATGTGGACAGGATTTTCCATCATGAGTCTTTCGGAGTTATCTTAGATCCTTGCATTGCTGAGAAGAGCTAAGTCTATCAAAGTTAGTCATTGCACAACATGAATATTACTGGCTACAATGTTGCCCTGGGTGAATATCACTGGCTACAATGTTGCTGTGGTTCTGTTCATTTCACTCTGCATCAGTTCATATAAGTCTTTCCAGGTTTTCCTGAAGTTCACCTATACATCATTTCTTATAGCAAAATAGTATTCCATTACATTCATATACCATAAGTTGTGCAGTCATTCACCAATTGATGACTATCCCTCAATTTCCAATTCTTGGCGAGTAGACTGAGCTGCCTGAGTGGGAATCCAGCTAGCTGGGTAACGTAGCTCATCCTCTTCATTGTGTCTCTCTCTCCCCTTCCTTTGGGATTTACTAGCTGGATGACCTCCCTCTCTCCCTCCCTCCCTCCCTTCCTCCCTCGCTCCCTCCCTCCCTCCATTCCTTCCTTCTTTTTCCCAAAACCTTAAACCCAGTGCACTCCGAAGCCCATAGGTTGGACAGCAATAGATCCCTGCCCTGCCCAGCCACTTAATGGCTGGCTTAGAGTGATTATCAATAGTAACAGTTTCTCTTTCCTTTCCAGCTTGATTTAGTTTTTTTTTCTTTTGCTCATTAAAAGGGACATTCCTATTCACTCAACGGGCATTACCTCCCTCTAAGTGAGTATCTGAAAATGCACAGCCTAAAAAAGTCAAGGTTTTCCATTGCATCCTGGGCCATCTTCGGTGATCCTGATGAATATCTGGTCACTGGATCCAGATGGCTTGGGAGGAGAAAGTGAGGCTGGTGACCTTGAACAGCACTCCCTCACTCAAAACAAAGTCAAATGCAAGCCATGTCATCATGTCTTCTGATACCATGATCTTCTTTGAAAACAAAGAATGAACACACAACAACCACCAAGAGCATATTAACATACTTGTTTTCCAGCAACCCTCTCCAAAATTTGTTGTTTACCATTTTTGTCATGTTTGCCAATTTGATAGGTGTGAAATGAAACCTCAGAGTTGCTTTAATTTGTATTTCTTTTATTAGCAGTAATTTGTACAATTTTTCATATCGTTATTAATAGCTTGGAATACTTACTTTGAACAGGAAAAGGTTCCTGTTCAAAACCTTTTAATTTATGAAAGGAGGAATGATTTTTATTCTTGAATCAATTCATCATATATCCTGAAAAGAGACTTTTATCAGAGAAACTTGATGTAAAGATTTTCCTAGTTGCCTGTTTCTATTTAATTTTAGCTGCATTGATTTTGTTTGTGTAAAATACATTTTAATTTTATGCAATCAAAATTGTCGATTTTATCTTCTGTAACTCCCTTGTTTGGACATGAATTCCTAGCTCCTCTAATTTCTCTACACTGTACACTTTTATATTTAAGTCCAGCAGTATATTCTAGTTACAAATCATATCTAATCAAGTCTCATTTAAACCTATGATACTAAATTTACCTACACTATGCTATGTGTGGCTTTGTAAATTTTTTCACCTTTCCTTATCATAGTAATCTAATTCATAAGGATATTATTTTCTAACAGCACAGACTTAAACCTGAAAGACAGAAAGATCACTGATTTCTCATGTCTGTGATAGGATTAGGAGAAATTTCCAAACTGTCTCAGGTACCATCATCGCTGAGATTTTTAAGACCACCTTAGTTTTTGGTAGCAAGGTGAATTAGGTATGGCAGAGCATGAGAAATATGGGAGTCATAATAGAATCTTTTCCTTAACATATCTCTGTGCTATAAGAACATTTGGGAGCTAGAAATTGCCCCTCAGCTGTGACCTGAGATCAGTTGAATCTTTGGCTTACCTTACCTACCAAACTAGCCCAGTCTTTATTTAGGCCAGTAATGATCAGTTTCATTTTTTTTCTAAATGTTTTTAGTCTGTCAGGAACTCTTCACCAACAAAATATCCAAGTTTTAGATTCAATGTCAATTTCTTTCTCCCTCCCCGCTCCATGACCTCCATTATAGAACAGTGGGGTTATAGAATGACCACAGAGCTAAGTCTGCAACATCTTTCTTGAGAATATTTTTGGAAATTAATTCAGATTGCTGATAGAAACAAAAAAAATGGAACAAATTATACCTGTATACCATACAACTCTGAAACAAAGATAGAATCATTTATAAAATATAGGTGGAATGAACTTCAAAGATAACCTAGCCCCATTTTACAGATGCAAAAACTAAGAGTCACAGAGTAGGTATCCAAGAATACTTGAATATGGGGGCAGGAAAACCTATGTTCAAATTTTGCCTATGTTATGTGGTCTCACTGAGTCTATTTCCTCATTTTAAAAATGAAGGTAAAATCTCACCTAGTTGTGAGAATCAAATGAGATTATGTATAGTACTTTGCAAATCTTGGGGAATTATACAAATTTCAGTTATTATTATTATTAAATTTGTGATGTAGAATTATTCTATTGATGGCACCTAGTAGAAATAAACCCAAAGATTAAAAATGATTACCAGATTTGGTAGCTAAAATAATTTTTTGCAGATGTGTATATTTGATAAATATATTAAAATAGATATTATTTAAAGTATTAATTGTTGTAAAAATGAACTATATAAATGATATTCTAAACTCTTTGGTAATCTTTATAGGAGCTATGATTTGGATAGTAAAAATGTCAACAATGAATGATTTAGAATAGCTGATACTGATCCATGTGTCACAAGAGATTTCAAAAGACTTTGAGCTATAAATTATTGTATTTTAATTACTTCATTTCTATGCATCATTTAGATTTAATGGAGTATATTTTATTGAGCATTGACTATAACAACTCTAGCATTTATCCAGGTCAACCCGGAGGTGTGTCTTTTTGCCCACAGTATGCTGGGAGATGGATCCTTATCCCTAATTTGACACTTACTCCTCATGGAATTTTGGGTCAGTAACTTTGTAAAATGAAGGAACTGAAGGCACTTGTCACCCAACCAATCTCCAGGGTGCTGTGAGAGTAGTCAATATAAGTTGGAGCTCTTGGCAAACGTCTATAGAAAATACTTGAATAATTAGTAAAAAACAGAACAATCAAAGAAAAGGAGCCTGAATCATTTTTATAGTGTGGTAAAACTTGGCAGTTTACATCTGTGTATTAATAATGGCATTCTGACACTTACGTATTTCATATATACATATATATATCTTTGATTCTTTTCCCACTCTACCTAAACAAAAGGCATCTGGATAATTTACAATATAAAACCTAGAATATTGGATGACATGCTTCAAAAACTTTTTCACCATCCTTTTTATTTCCCTCTTCCTCAAATGAAACCTCTAGCAAGACATGTGATAAAAACTTAAAATGCTGGTATGCTCTGGAGATTATCCAAACAAATAATTAATAACTTTTCATCTATTCATAAGACTATCCCTAAAATAAACTCACAGGGGGAGAAATACTAATCATGAGGATATTAAATACTGTAATGAAACACAGAATAGCAGATGGTCCCTTGCTGGCAGGGGTGAGAGAACCAGGGGGCAGGGAGATTTAGCTTTATATTACTGATTTCCTTATTAATATGTTCATGATTTTACCATGGCTACACAATACAAACTCAACATTTTATTCAAGTCCATCATTTAAAAGTCATCTTTTAAATGATCAAAGAGTGCTAGGGAATGTACAATTAGGAAAAAAATGTGGTGTATTGTGTTCAGATATGGGATATGTGTGCATGGGGCTTTTCTATAGAGAAAACCCTGGCTTCAGAGAAGGGTGAACTCCAAGGACAATCTAGCTAATCTTAATAGCTATTTTATTTCTAAGCCTTAAGTACCTACCCATGGCCCTAAGGATGTAGAACATACTAAAGAGAAATGATTCACCATAGAATGGGGAACTAGAACTAATCAGTCATTTGAACTGGAAGTACCCTTAAAGATCATAGAATTTGAACATTTTGTTTTAAAGATGAGGAAAATAAAGCCCAGAGAGGAGAAAGGTCCAAGGTCAGACAACAAGGTTTTTGATTTTCAAACCATTGTTCTTTCCACAAGATGGTTCTGGCAGTGTGAGGTTAAATTCAATTGAATTTAATATGTTGATTTATGTTCCAAAGACAGGGGAAATTGCTATGTATAGACAAAGAGCCTAAGGCATGAAAGGATGTTGCATTCTATGTCACCTTTTCATTCTGAGTTTTGTTCCTTCATGGCACTGGGTGATCTCAATGGATCAAGGAGGTTTCAACAGGGCTGAAAGTTACTTCTGTTCCAAAGTAGGTGGTCTGAGGGTGTTCCTTTCATCAAGAGGGTTCATGCCTACCAACTAAGGAGGTGTATGATGTTGTTCAAACAGTGTTGCGCCTGGAGGAGAAGTTCTGAGTTTAAATTCTAACTAGCTAGTTACATGACTAGGGGCAAGTCAATCTCTCTAGGATTCTGTTTCTTTGGATGTAAAAGAGGGTTTCTAGTACATGCATTTCATACCTGGTATTTCTAAGGAAAAGGTTTTGCAGGCTTCAAAATACTGCATAGTTGTAAGTTGCTATTAATAATAATGAGGCCGCAGTTGTTCCTGCTGTCTTGGCTGAGAGGTTATTTCCACAAACCATTTAGAGTTAGACCATGAGTTAGTAGGAAGCTGGAGATCAACTACTGCAATCTCTTTGCACAGAATGCTTCATAGGTAGTCAGCTAGTCTTTGCTAGAACCATTCCAGTCCCAGGAAATTCATTACCTAATATTTTCATTGTGGCATAGTTCTAAAATTTAATAATAATACTGAAATTTTGTAGAGCGCTTCAATATTTGCAAAACTTTGTGAGTGTATTATCTAATTTAATCTTGGCAATAACACTTTGAGGAAAGTGCTGTTATCCCCATTTTTATCACTGAAAATGATGGGATGGAAAGAAATTAAATGAAGTAGCTATGCACCCCAGAGGATAGCATGCTGGACCTGGAATCAGGAAGATGTGTTCAAATCTAACCTCAGAGACTTATAAGCTGTGCGAACTGGACAAGCTTCTTTCTTTCTTTTTTCTTTTTTAAATTTTTTTAAAAAAATTTATTTATTTAACTTTTTACATTTATTCTCACAAAATTTTGGGTTCCAAATTTTCTCCCCATTTATCTCCTCCCCCACCCCAATACTCCGAGCATTCTAATTTTCCCTATCACCAATCTGCCCTCTCTTCCATCATCCCTCCCTTCTCTTGGCCCCATCTTCTCTTTTGTCCTGTAGGGCCAGATGACTTTCTATTCCCCATTACCTGTATTTCTTATTTCCTAGTAGCAAGAACAATACTAAACAGTTGTTCCTAAAATTTTAAGTTCCAAATTCTCCCCATCCCTCCCTCCCCATCCACTCCCTTTGGGAGGGCAGGCAATTCAATAGAGGCCCTATCTGTGTACTTTTGCAAATCACTTCGATAATAGTCATGTTGTGTAAGACTAACTATATTTACCTCCATCCTATCCTGCCCCCCATTGTTTCTATTCTGTCTTTTGATCCTGTCCCTCCCCAAGGGTGTTGACTTCAAATTGCTCCCTCCTCCCATTGCCCTCCCTTTCATTATCCCTCCCTCCCTGCTTATCTCCTTCTCCCCCACTTTCCTGTATTGTAAGATAGGTTTTCATACCAAAATGAGTGTGCATTTTATTCCTTCCTTTAGTCAAATGTGATGAGGGAAAACTTCTTGTTTTTTTCTCAGCTCTCCTCTTTTTCCCTCCACTAAAAAGTCTCCTGCTTGCCTCTTGAATGAGAGATAATTTACCCCATTCCATTTCATCCTCTCTCCTCCCACTACATTTCTCTCTCACCGTTTACCTTAATTTCTTTTAAGATATGATCCCATCTTATTCAATTCACTCTGTGCTCTCTGTCTCTGTATGTGTGTGCATGCATGCATGTACATGTATGTGTGCATGTGTGTGTGTGTGTGTGTCTCATAATTTTTAAATTGTCTCTCCTGGATCTATTTTCCAGGTCAGTTGTTTTTCCAATGAGATATTTCACATTCTCTTCCATTTTTCCATTCTTTTGGTTTTGTTTGGTGATTTCTTGGTTTCTCAGAAAGTCATTAGCCTCCATCTGTTCCATCCTAATTTTGAGAGAACTGTTTTCTTCAGTGAGCTTTTGAACCTCTTTTTCCACTTGGCTAATTCTGATTTTGAAAGCATTCTTCTCCTCATTGGCTTTTTGAACCTCTTTTTCCAATTAAGTGAGCCTATTTTTCAAGGTGTTATTTTCTTCAGCATTTTTTTGGGTCTCCTTTAGCAGGGTATTGACCTGTTTTTCATGCTTTTCTTGCATCTCTCTCATTTCTCTTCCCAGTTTTTCCTCCACCTGTCTAACTTGATTTTCAAAATCCTTTTTCAGCTCTTCCATGGCCTGAGCCCACCAGACATCCACCTCGGATGTCTGGGATACAGAGGCCCCGACCTGCACATCTTTCCCTGATGGTAAGAATTGTTCCTCGTCATCAGAAATGAAAGGTGGGAACATCTGTCCCCCAAGAAAGTAGCTTTCTATGGTCTTATTTTTTTTCCCTTTTCTGGGTATTTTCCCAGCCAGTTACTTGACTTCTGAGATTCCCTCCACCCTCACCTAGATCTGCCCAGCTAGTGCTTGGGGTCTGAGATTCAAATGCTGCTCCCCAGCCTCGGAGCTTTCAATGGCGGGCATGGCTGCTATTCAATGTGAGCTTAAGTTCTGGTGCTCAGGTAGGGGCAGGGCCGCCTCCCAGGCTCAGTTCCCTCAGGGGGTTTATGCAGAGACCTTTGGTAATGGCCCGGAGCTCCTGCTTGCTCCGGGAGCACCTGGCCGCCTCTGCCTCTGCTACTGCCTGCCAAGGGGGCCCGAGTCACGGAGACACCCCGCTCCCTTCTCAACCAGTCCAGAAGTCTGTGTCACTGACCTGGAGCACCTGTGGGTGGAGAGACCTTTGCAGCTGCCAGAGGTTCCGTCCCTGAAGCCTGCTGGGATCTGCTCCTCTGGGGCCGCCTGGCCAGGGCAGCACAGGGGTAGGCTGTGCTTTCTGGTGTGCGAGATGGACCTTTGGGGTTGGTTTTTCAGGGCTCTCTGGAATGGAAATCTCCTTCACTGCATTTCTGCATGGGTTCCACTGCTCCACAATTTGTGGGGAGTTCTTTTTACAGGAAATTTATGGGCTGTGGGTTCCGGAGGTAGCATACGTGAGTCTTTCTACTCTGCCATCTTGGCTCCTCCCCCCGACAAGTTTCTTTCTTAACCTTTATTTGCCTCAGTTTCCTCAACAATGATATAGGAATAATAATAGCTCCAACTTTCCTATTGTTGTTGTGAAGACCAATATTTGTAAAGTGCTCAGCGCAGTGCTTGGCACCTAGTAGGTATTATATAAATGCTTATTTTCTTTCTTCCTCCCTTCCTTCTTTCCTTGCTTCCTTGATCAGAGAGCTAATGAATGTCTGGGGTAGGATTCAAATGCAGGTCTTCCTGACTCCAAGACCAGTGATCTTTTAGGAAGTTCTTCCAAAGATACAGTGTTCCAAAAACTTTACGAACTTCAAGCTGCACTAAGTTTTTGGAATGCCTTCAAGAGCTTAAATCTTCCTCCCTATGATTTGTACTCTCTGGTCTTCCTCTTCCTCTCTGAGCCACAAAGAACATCCAGTTCCTCTTATGGAGGTTAGCTTTTCAAGAACTTTGAAAACAGTTAGTATGTACCTCTAAGTGTCTTCTATTTTCTAAGCTAAGCATTTTCAATTCCTTCAGTTGATTCTTGTAGAGCGGGGCATAGTTTTAACACAACGCTACTGGCGCTATTTTAAGTCTTCTGTGTAGGCTACTCCAACAACTTACATTTTTCAAGAAGCCAAGAACCAGGAAGAACTTGTGGAAAGCGAAGTGAAAATTCTGGAAAGTGCTGGTGTAAAAGGGACCTCAGGATGACATGCAGTTTAGCATAGTTTTTCTAACATGTCCTATTTTTGTACTGTGTGATGCTTATTTGGATTTCATTGTGCTCGTTGTGTAGCATTTGTTCTGTGGCTGAGAGTTTAATTATTTAGTTATTTATGAGTGCATCTGGGCATAAGTGGCACAGTTTTATTTCTGTGACAAATTCATGGTCAGTGAATTTTAGTAATTAATGAATAAATTATTTCTCCTCCATAAATGCCTCTGCAATTTGTGATTTCCATAACAATTTATGATAATCCAAGAAAGGTTTTTTAATTAGTTGAAAAATCCAGTGCAAAATGGAATCAAGGAAGATAAGTTTATATTGCTTTAATTAACAATGTTAATTAATATTCAATATGCATATGGTATTGAATTGGCATTATTTGATTCGATTCTGGTTGCCCGATAGCCACATCATATATGAATGAACCTTTTAAAAATACATTTTGGATTATTTAGGATGAATTTCTGCATTACTGAGAAATCTTTAGTCTGTCTAGTAATCCCCTGAGTATATTTCTTGAACCTTTACTTGTATGAAATAACAAATAGGGTGCTCCCAAAGTCTTAGTTTTTTGAGCTCTATGTGGAGTGTTTCACAAAACTTAAAGCACTATATAAATGCTACCTATTATTATTATCATCATCATCATCAATACCCAGTAAAATCAATACATTGATTTGGGCTATAAATGTGTTTATTTTCCAAAAGAAAATCTTTACCAACCTTATTTTAAGGATCAAGAATTGGAAAGAACATCACTATTTCAGTGTCTATCTTTAGTTGTAATATTAAAAAAACCAGCAAATATTTATTAAATACCTATCACATGTGAGGAATGTCTGAGATTTTGGTGATAAAATGATGAAAAGGAACTAGCCCTTGCCCTCAAAGAGCTTACATTCTGCTCGGGGAATAAGATGAGTACACAAATGAGTAAACAAAGTAATTTCAGGAAGGCTATGAATGAAATGAAACTGGGAGATCAATAAAGAAGGTATTGCAGTAGTCCAAGGGGGAAGTGATAAGAAACTGAACTATGTTCAGCTGGTTATGTGAGAGGAAGGATATGAGAGATGTTGCTAAGATTCAGCAACTTCTGGAACTTTGGAGAAGGAAGATTCAAAGATGACTCAAAGGTTGCAAACAGGGACATCTGAAGGATGATGGTGTCCCCAAGAGATAGATAAAAAGGAGTTTGGAGGAATGATGGGTTTTAGGAAGGAAGACAGTCAGTTACATTTTAGGCATGATGAGTTTGAGAAACCAATGGGACATCCAGAATAGACAATTGGTGATGTAGTGCTGAAGTTCAGGAGAGAGATTACATTGGATTATCTAGATTTTGGAATCACAGAGATGATAAACAAACACATGGCAACTGGTTCAATTAACAAGAGAAAGTATACTAAGAGAAAAGAGAACCCAGATAGATTCTTGGAGGATATCCATGGCTATGGAGCAGGAGGTAGACGATAATCCAGCAAAGGTAGCTGAGCAAGTGGAGTCAGGTCATAGAATCCAAAAAAGAAAGAGA
This sequence comes from Bettongia penicillata ogilbyi, assembly GCA_023548195.1. Lineage (NCBI taxonomy): Eukaryota > Metazoa > Chordata > Mammalia > Diprotodontia > Potoroidae > Bettongia > Bettongia penicillata. The sequence goes on from JAJHZJ010000065.1 coordinate 6,399,389, forward strand.
CAGTAGACAGTGTCCAAAGCTTCAGGGAGATCAAATAGAATGAGGACTGAGAAAAGATGATTGGATTTAGTGGTTTAGAAATAACTGGTAATCTCGTAGAATTTAATTTCGGTCACGTGGGTAGGTTTAGAAGTCAAATTCTAAGTAGCAGAGAAGTAAATAAGTGGTGAAAAAATAGAGACAGTGAAAATAAATAATTTTCTAGGTGTGAGAAACAGAAATCATACAGGATAATGGCTTAAGGGAATCTTCTTTTTCTAAACTTCCTTTCACCATTTAAATCTGCTTAAAAAATAAAACAAATCAAAAGTTTATGACAATTTATTACCTTGAGTCTATATTTGTGGGTCTCATTTTTCCTCAGCTGTCAGGGAGCTTTTAAGTATTGTAAATAAAAATCAGAACATTCCTGTCTCATTTGAATCACCACCTAGTTAGGAGCAAAAAGTGGCATTATTGGGATACAGATTTGAACCTTAGTCTCTCTTTAAAAAAAAAATCATCTTTACATATCTCAGCAGTTCATCAGTTCACTGGCAGTATCCATTCTGCTTATTCTCAGATAAGGTGACACATAGCCCAAAGTAGTAAAATCTATAGTATTTATTCATGTGGCAAAAAAATTTTAAACTACTTAAACAAAAATTGGATGGTTAACTTTATGGAACAGAATAAGCTTTGAAGTCAGCTTCTTTTCCAGTTGGTCAGAGAGGGAGGAGATAAAGTAATGATTATACTTTATGATCTGATACCTATTCACACAGGAAGAAAGTCAGATACCATTTGTAGCTCAGACATCCACTCCTCATAGCTTCTAATTGTCCCATTCTGGTTATTAAAAGAAAAGACAGCTGTGTCTCCATCTCTCCCTGTTCCTCTGTCTGTCTGTCTGTCTGTCTCTGTGCTCCTTCAGTGTCTCTCTGAATAGGAAAAAGCAATGCTGGATTACATTTCTCAGAAGTTTATGTAGCTAATATCTTGTCTCTGCCTACATAGGGATCAGACTGGCTCTGTAGCAATTTGCTACACAGATATGTTCAGCAACAGTGTGAGTAGGAGCAGAGAAAGTAAATCGTGGTGATAAGCCATGGTAGGTTATGACTGGTGATAGGACAATGGAGTGAGTTATTCAAGGGTAGCTTTTAATGCATGGTTGAGTCATAGACTTACGTGTGTGAAAGAAGGCTAGTGAGATCAGAACTGGAGACACGTTGGGGAAACAGGTGGCACAGAGGGAGGCTTTCAAGGATAATAGTAAGATTTAAGATGTGACTATCCATATGAATTAGAGTAAAGGTTGTAGGTCAAGCAAATGATGAACTGGGAGCAAAGGGTGCTTGAGGGAACATAAAAGGTGAAAATCTGAAGTCTGTGCATGAACTCTGGGTCTAGGGGTGAAAGGGAATCTGTACATCTGGGAATCTGTTCTCCTTGAAGAAGTGACTTCCAGTCCATATGATTGAGTAAATAGGAAAAAACCAACTCAATTCCCATTTCTGTGTTACAGAAAAGATAAAAATGGGTTTCAGATAAAGTAATAATTCTGTCCGTGTTTGTCCGTTTTCAAAGAAGACCATGACATCAGAGAAATGATGACATGGCTTGCACTTGACTTTGTTTTGAGTGAGGGAGGGCTAGCAAGGTCACCAGCTTCACTTTCTTCTCCTGAGCCACCTGGGTCCAGTGACCAGATATTCATCAGGATGACTGGATATGACCCAGGGTGCACTGGGAGACCTTGACCTATTCAGGTACTCACTTAGAGGGAGGTAATGCCCATTGAGTGAAATGGCCCCTTTAATGAGCAAAAGAAAAAAAAGAGTAAATCCAGCTGGGAGGGAAAGAACAACAGTTAAAAATGATTAAGAAATCAAGAGAAAACATAACAAGTACCTTCATCCAACTGAAAGTGATGAAAAGGGACACCTGGAAAGCTGTAGGCAATAAGGAAAGGCTCAACCAGAGATGTTGGGATGAGGAAAGCATAGGACTTGAAACTCTAATAGTTTGGGATTTCTCCATCTAAGAAGCCTAAAGGCAAGTGACACATGCCCATTCACATGACCTTGGAAAGCTAGAGTCCTCCAGCAAGGAATTCCTTTCAGAAGTTAAGCATCCAAGACTCTCAAGTCCCACATATGGAAATGAGAGTGGGCAAAGCTCCTAAGAGTGAGGAGCAATCAGTGGGCATGCACAAAGGGCTCTGAAAGTTTGCAACAAACTGACATGAGTCAGACCTGGTGATCGTCTCAATGCTCCACGTGAGGGGAATAGGTGAGCCTGGAATCTGTTAGATTTTGTACATATCAGACACCAGTAGCAAACAGGATGAGTAACAGGATCCCAGGTAATACTCACTGAAATTAAAAAGGGGTCTCCAAAACCAAGCATGCAGAAGAAATTGGAGCCTGCCCCTGACAAAACTCCTATTTCAGAAATTAAAGCTAGAAATATGAATAAATTTCTGTTTACCAACAATAAAGAAGTTTTATGGATCCAGGAACATTCAAGACAGATGCCTAGAGAAAGAGTCATTTCACCAGGAATATATACAGAGCTTCAAATAAGTGTATGGTATGGTCACAAAGTTTATTAGAATTTTTGGTTGTGATAAGACAGAAGGATGCAAAAAATTAAATGAGGATTTCTACAGGAAAGAATTGGAAGGAGCATAAACAAATGAATAAAGGAGGTCCAAAAATCTTACCCAAGCAATGGATTTCCTAAAAATTAGAATGGACCAAATGGAAATCAATGACTTTATGAAGTAAGGAATAAAAGGGGGAAAATCATTAGGTTAAAAAAAATATAATTCAAGGTATTTCTTATGAAAAATGCTGGCTCTAGAAAAGAATCTTAAAAATGTAAGAAATATTGAGTTATCTGAAAGTCATGACAAAAAAGAGAGTTTGGATACCCTATTAGAATAAATATGAAAATTTCTCAGATTTATTATAGCCAGAAGAAGGTAGGAAACATTTCAGTTCTGTCTTTGTAGCCCTGTTGTCTAGTACAGTGCCTGGCACTAACAGATGCTTAATAAATGTTTTTTGGTTGATCTAGATTATTTAATCTAGGGATTTATGATGCTTGTGTTATTGGGGGCTGGATTTAATGCAAACCCATTGCTCTATGACCTTATGTAACTGCACAACTTAGAGGATGATGCACTCCCTGAAATCAGTCGGAATATGGAACCATTAGTTCACAGTCTTCAAATCCTAGAACGCACAGGCCTTCTGTTTTCTTTGGTACCCTGAGACTCAAGACCTCATGAGAATTTGATGTCTTTTGGTTTAGACTCTCCACTGCCTACTGAGCTACAGTGTGGCACTTCAAGATCCATGCAGTTCTGAGACCAAGTTAGGAATGTAAAAATGATCACTACTTAAGGAATTATCATTGGTTAAAGTTTATATGTCCTTGAAAAGGATAACATATTGAACTTTATCAACTACTAAAATGCATACAAAGCAGTCTTGCTGATTTCAATATGACACCTTGTTGACAGCTCCCCATTGAATGAGACAGAACAGGTGAATTTTGGCTTGTGAGTCACAGGCAAAAAATGGGAGGGGATAGAATGTTTCAGAACTACAGTGCTTTTTAAAGAAGGAAGACTCATGTGAGGGGAAAACTGCTAAAAAGGGAGATGAAAAAATTGACCTGCCTTGTATTTTGCATAAAGCTGAGACTGGTCATCTTTCAGCTCCGGTTCTGCTCACGTTACTGTTCTGTTTTAGTGATGTCTGACTCTTTGTGACCCCATTTGGGGTTTTCTTGGCAAAGAAACTTGACTGGTTTGCACTTTCCTTCTTCAGCTCATTTTTACAGATGAAGAAATGAGGCAAACAGGGTTAGGTGACTTGCCTACGATCATACAGGTGGTTCAGTGGATAGAGCACTGGCCCTGGAGTCAAGAGGACCTGAGTTCAAATTCAGATTCAGACTGATACTAGCTGTGTGACCCTGGCAAGTCACTTAACCCCAACTACCTCCTAAAGATAAAAAAATAAAAATAAAAAATGCTTTGAAAAAGTGATCTGAAAGTCCATTCAATATCTGAAGGATTCATCGTGATCCACAACCCAAAGGAGAGGCTTCATCCATTAAGTTGCTAGTCTTAGCATTAATAAGATCACAGGGTGCACTCCAGAATCAGCTTTCTGTAGCACCAGACTATTCTTGCCTTTAGGGTTTTCTGGAAAAGGTTAAGGAGGAATGGGTTTTTGGGGGCAATGTAGCTTTGATATTAGGATGATAATGATCAGGAAAGGGCAATAGTTGTTTTGCGATATTGTTGTTGTGTTTGTCCTTCAATAAAGTATTAATTTAAAAAAAAAGCATCTGAGGACAGATTTGAACTTGGGAAGACTCATCTTCCTGACATGCTCTGTACCAGCTATCTGCCATGTACTTTCCATGGAGTCTTGATAAAGAGAAATTTTGCTCTTCTGTGTTGGTTTCCTCTTCTTTCAAATGTACTTCTTACAAAGCTAGATTAGCTATAGAATACTCATAAGGACTCAATTACATAATACTCATAATTAGCTGTAGAATACTCATAAGGACTCACAGTTTTTCACAATTGTATTGTGCATCAGTATTGAAAGCATGAGAAGGATTCTCAGTATTTCCTGTTGGAGAACTAACAATAGAATATGAACTTCTTTAGGGAAGGGACTGTCTCACTTTTATATTTGATTCCCCAGTAACTAGTTTAGTGTCTCACATACAATAATCATTTAATAAATACTTGTCGATTCATTAATTACTAATAGATTTAACAGGTTCTTCATATGATTCCATTCTAGTTTTTCTATCAGAATTATTATATTGTTCTGACTCCCAAGCTTCTTAGCATTAGTGGAAGGCAAAAAAAAAAAAATGGTTTAGTTACATTAATATGTAGTAGACAAATCAGAATAGTCTCTATCATGGAGCTAAAGTTTGTTTTTCTCTAATTGTTGGGCTGTCTGTGTAGATCAGGTATGTCTCTACATGGGATATCTAAAAGTATAGACTTGAGAGGAGGTATTTGTATATATCTCCAGAATTTTATCTACTCTTCTCCAAGGTTGACTGTGATTCCTGCTAAAGAAGGGGCTGTGAGTTTGGCTTCTCTATTCTTCTCTGAGAGGGGTACCAGTCTAGAATTATATCTATCTTACCCCTTAAATATTACTGGACTAGGGGCATAATCTTTTTTTCAATTTTTATTATTAATTTAAAATTTTATCCTTCCTCCTTCCCCACCTTCACTTTTAGAAGGCAAGAAAGACAAAACCCATTATAAATATGTATTGTCATGCAGAACAAATTCCCCATTAGCCATGTCTAAAAAGGAAAATAAAGAAGAAAAAATGTAATCCCTGTCCCAAAATCCATTGATACAGGACTTTCTCTTTATTGGTGGAGATGAATGTCCTCCTCTACATGAGGCATAAGGAATTCATCTCCACCAGCATCAATAGACTAGGGAAAAGAGTTATGGAAGGAAAAAAAAAGAAAATATGCCTTATTTTGTACTCTGTGTCAATCAGTTATTTATCTGGAGGTGGCTAGCATGTTTCATCTAGAGCTCTTTGGAGCTTTGGAGTTGTGGATGGTCATTGTAAAGATGAGTTACTAAGTCTTTCAAAGGTTATTAAGGCATGTTCTTTTTAAGATTTGAAAGTAAAAAAAAGTCCAGTAGATTTTTTGAGCTTTATCTCTCTCTTTTTTTGAGCCTTATCTCTTAAAGATAAAGAGTACAAAAAGTTTGTACTTTTTTTTAAAATTTTTATTTATTTAACTTTTTACATTCATTTTCACTAAATTTTGGGTTCCAATTTTTTCTCCCCTTTTTATCCCCTCCCCCACCCCAATACACTGAGCAATCTAATTTTCCCTATCTCCAATCTGCCCTCTCTTCTGTCATCCCTCCCTTCTCTTGTCCCCATCTTCTCTTTTGTCGTGTAGGGCCAGATGACTTTCTATTCCTCATTAACTGTATGTCTTATTTCCTAGTAGCAACAACAATACTAAACAGTTGTTCCTAAAACTTGAGTTCCAAATTCTCCCCATCCCTCCCTCCCCACCCATTCCCTTTGGGAAGACAGGCAATTCAATATAGGCCCTATCTGTGTAGTTTTGCAAATGATTTCCATAATAGTCGTGTTGTGTAAGACTAACTGAATTACCCTCCATCCTATCCTGCCCCTCATTGTTACTATTCTGTCTTTTGATCCTGTCCCTCCCTGAGTGTTGACTTACCAAAAGTGAACTGTTTACATTCCTACATGGAAAGACAATATTTGTAACTCTTAAAACTTTTCAGTATCTGGGTAGTTGGTGGGATCACACACACATGTACATGTGTGCACACATACACATACACACATGCATGCACATGCAGAGACAGAGAGCACAGAGTGAATTGAATAGGATGGGACCATATCTTAAAAGAAATTAAGGTAAATGGTGAGAGAGAAAGGTAGGGGGAGGAAAGAGGGTGAAATGGAATGGGGTAAATTATATGTCATTTAAGAGGCAAGCAGGAGACCTTTTAGTGGAGGGAAAAAGAGGAGAGCTGAGAAAAAAGAAAAACAAGAAGATTACCCTCATCACATTTGATTAAAGGGAGGAATAAAATGCACACTCACTTTGGTATGAAAACCTATCTTACAGTACAGGAAAGTGGGGGAGAAGGAGATAAGCAAGGCAGGGGGGATGATGGAAGGGAGGGCAATGGGAGGAGGGAGCAATTTGAAAAAGTTTGTACTTGCAAGATTACCTCTTTCTCACCAAATTCTAATTACACAAAATGCCATCACAGATAGTGAATATCAAGTAAATCTATTTTATCTAAGCAGATAGCAAGGAGAAATTGGAGAAAGGTATGCAGATTAGAATATGCCTTACATCATTATATTAGAATATATATTAAAATGCATGTTAGAAAATACACTAAGATAATAAGTTCTGTTAATAGGAACTAGATATTTCTTTTTTTAAAGCTTTAATTTTTTTAATTTTTTTCCCAATTTATTTATTTATTTTTAGTTTTCAACATTCATTTCTATAAGATTTTGAATTTCAAATTTTCTTCCCAGCCCTCCCCTCCCCCACCCCAAAACACCCTGCATTCTGATTACCCCTTCCCCCAATCTACTTTCCTTTCTATCATACCCCTCCCTTCCCTTATCCCCATCTTCTCTCTTTTCTTGTAGGGCAGGATAGATTTTTATACCACATTACCTGTATTTCTTATTTCCCAGTTACATGCAAAAACAATTCTCAACATTTGTTCCTAAAACTTTGAGTTCCAACTTTTCTCCCTCCCTCCCTCCCCACCCATCCCCACTGAGAAAGCAAGCAATTCAATATAGGCTATATATGTGTAGTTTTGCTAAAGACTTCCATAATAGTCATGTTGTGAAAGATTACCTATATTTCCCTCTGTCTTATCCTGTCCCCCCATTTATTCTGTTCTCTCTTTTGACCTTGTCCCTCCCCAAAAGTGTTTACTTCTAATTACCCCCTCCTCTCATTTGCCCTCCCTTTTATCATCCTTCCACACCCCACTTATCCCTTTCTCCCCTACTTTCCTGTAGTGTAAGATAGATTTTCATACCAAATTGTGTGTGCATGTTATTCCCTCCTTAAGCCAAATGTGATGAGGGTAAGCTTCACTTTTTCTCTCTCACCTTCCCCTTTTCTCCTCCATTGAAAAAGCTTTTCCTTGGCTTTTTTATGACAGATAATTTGCCCCACTCCATTTCTCCCTTTTTCCTCCCAATATATTCCTCTCTCACCCCTTACTTTTATTTATTTAGATATCATTCCTTCCCATTCAACTCCTCTTGTGCCCTCCAACTACCCAAATACTGAGAAAAGTCTCAAGAGTTACAAATATTACCTTTCCACACAGGAATGTAAACAGTTCAGCTTTAGTAAGTCCCTTATCATTTCTCTTTCCTGTTTACCTCTTCATGCTTCTCTTGATTCTTGTGTTTGAAAGTCAAAATTTCTATTCAGCTCTGGTCTTTTCATCAAGGATGCTTGAAAGCCTTCTATTTCATTGAATAACCATTTTTCCCTTGAAGTATTATACTCAGTTTTGCTGGGTAGGTGATTTTTGGTTTTATTTCTAGTTCCTTTGGCCTCTGGAATATCATATTCCAAGTCCTTTGATCCCTTAATGTAGAAGCTTCCATATCCTGTGTTATCCTTATTGTATTTCCACAATACTTAAATCATTTCTTTCTGGTTGCTTCAGGAATCTGGGACCCACAGCTGCTGCCTGTGGCATGGTGCCTTGAAGGCCCTACAGTCCTGTCCTTGCCACAGTGTGATCCACACTGTGTCGTGCTCAGCTCCGTGCCTGGGCTGAGCTCCACTCTGTGCCTGGGCTGGGCTCCGCTCTGTGCCTGTGGAACTAAATATTTCAGTTCAATAAAGAAAAAGACCACAATATCACCCAATATCTAGACAGGCAATGTGGATATCAGAGACATGTTGAGGAGCTGTATTTGCCTACATAGTTGCCATTTTTAAAGACTTTTTTTCTCTCTCAATCTTAGAGTCAGTTCCAAAGAGAGTCTGGAACCAAACATTTCCTCTATTGAAAAAATGAAGAATACCTCTCCTCTCCAATGCTCTTATGTTAACAATGCCTCTCATATAGTCACTTGGCACTGAGTCAGCATTCTCTCTACATTTTGAAGGCAGCATACAGCAAAGAGGGGGTGTCCCTTCTCCTCCCACCTTGTATGGGGGTTCCATTTCTATTTACCCCAACTGAAGGCAGATGTCTCTGCTCTGAGCAGAATGAGCAGACCTGGACTTTGTGTTGCTCAGGCTTTAGACAGGGCTGTGTGATTTTTGAATAAATAACCTAGCCTCTCCAAGTCTTAGTTTTCCTTGTCTACAAAATGGAATTGATAAAAAATTCTCTGCTGTTTCTTACTCGCTGTGCTCATGGCAATTCCAAAACCAAGTTAGATTCAGAGAATATATACTGAGAATTCTTCATTGGTAAGTTTTTCATTTACTTGCTTTATAAATCAGAATATTGTCACAGATTTGCTGACTAGGATTTGCTATTAAGAAATGCTATTTTTGTTCTTAAGGATAATAAAGTATAAGGTTCCTAATAATAATTGATGTTCATATATCCCTTGCACATTTTTTTTTATCAGCTCTATACACATCATCTCACTTGAACCTCAAAAATAGCTTTATGAGATGGATATTATTCCTATTTTACAAATGAGAAAAAGGAGACTCAGAGAGCATAAATGATTTGATCACACACTTAGTGAGGACCAGCATCTGGAGCTGAACACAGCACTTTCTGACTCCAAGTCTGGCATTCTAACGTCTTCACTAACCTGCCTCTCTCCAATCAAGGAAATTGAATTCTGGTCATTTCCCCTCGCTCATTTGGAAATTTCAGACAAATCACTTAGCCTTCCCATGTTTCCTTTTCCCTCCATGTTCAAATAAGGATACAGCTTACCATTTTAACAAACTTCACAACTCAGAAAGAACATCTTTACTGTGTGGATTAAAACATTGATTCTGATTTGTTCGGAAGGTTGAGGAATTGTCTTCTCTGGAGGGGTTTTGAAACAGGTCTGACAGCTTCTATTTCTGGGTCATTTACAAGTAATCAGGTTAGAGAACAGTTGTGGGTCACTTTTATTTTCTGAAGTTTCTCTAGAGAGCCAGTGATATGGTCCTGAAACCCTAGTTTGGGAATCTGTAGACCTGGGTTCTATATTTGGCTATCCCATTAACTAGTTGTGTGGTCTTGGATAATTTAGCCAAATTCCTTGGGTCTCATTTTGCTCATCTATAAAATGAAGAGTTGGATTAGATTCTTTAGGGTCTCATTTTGCTCATCTATAAAATGAAGAGTTGGATTAGATTCTTTAGGGTCCAACATTCTGATTTCTAAATAGCATTACCTTTTTTTAATGCATGGCAAGCATTCACTGCCATCACTAATAATATTTGCTTATCGTTTTGATATACATGATGGCCTTTTCTTCCATAGACTAGACAAGTTTACAATTTTCAGACTGTTCTTTCATCTCAGTTATACCTAAGAATAGAGGTATAGGTAGCTTAGAAATAAGTAGCTTTATATCTAAGTTTTTTTGCTTACCTTTGCATGTTCTCCGTGATAATATGATTATTTCTTCAAGTGTGAGCTCCTGAGGGTAAGGATTTTTTTGCTTCTTTGTTTGTATCCTCAGGCTCATGACAATGCTTGGCACATATCAGGCATTTAATAAATAATTGTTGATCTGACTAGTGCCTAAAACTCTAGGTGAAGTACTACTTATGATGATCAAAAGATGTAGAGCTGAAGCAGAACTTAGAGATCATCCAGTTTGCCTTTTTTTAATAGATGAAGAAACTGAGCTCAGAGGGGCCAAAGTGACCTTGCCAAAGGTCACATGGTAGAGCTAAGACTGATGCCTAAGTTCAAACTCAGTGCTCTCCACTAGGCTAAGCTACCTATTTGCATGTTACATGATAAATAATTTGAATTAAAATGAACTTTCTTCTCCATTAGATTCATAGTCAAATTCATTTTGATGCTTGCAGAGTCCTTCAGATATGTTCTTGACAAATTACTTTTTCACCATTAATTTTGCGTGGCTAGGTGTTAGATTTACTTCTACCTCCCATGCAGTGTCTTCTATTTATCCCCCCTGAATTTCATCCTATTGAATTCAAACCTGTCCTCTAATTTAATCAGGTCAGTTCTCTCCAAAGTAAAGGAAAATTCTACCAGCATCTGCAAATGTGTTTTTCAATTGATTTGTCATTTATATTGATGATTGAAAATAGAACTCATTAGAGGACTCTTCTGCAACTCATCTTGATGTTGCAGTAGTCTTGACAATATACCCTGACCAATTTTGCTTTGATTGTTCTTTTAAAGTCAGCTTCTCAATCTTCATTCATCAAGATAGAAGTTGCCTCCCTCTAGCTGCTGATTTTTCCATTCATCATTTGAATACACATGTTTTATATGTATTATATACATGTTTATATATACATATATACATACATACATGTATATATGTGTATATGTATGTATATATGTATTGAGTTAGTTAATTAGGAGTAGAAGTGACTTAGTGGAAGCAGCTGTGCCTTGAGAACCATACCTTGACCACCTATACTACCCAGTCCTCCTCTAGTACCTCATTAGGGCACGTAAGTGGCTGGATTCTTGAAGGTTATGCCACTGTAGCACAAGCTCTGGTTGGTAAGTTCTACCCAGAATGGCTTTGCATCATTCCAAGTACAAAGAATATTATTACTAGGAGGCTGGCAACTTAGTGCCACATTCTTTGATGATGGCAGTTCACAAAACAGAGAAAATACTAAGTAGCCCTTGGTCCTTTACTTCCCTTTTCCACTTCTGTAGTGAGTGGCAGAAGAGTGGAACGAGGAGGCAAGGGTCCTTAGAATGATATAATTTTTAGACCTTCTCTAAACATTAATTTACTAGCTTTGTGACCCTGGACAAGTTATTTAACCTCCGTTTGCCTTAATCACTTAATCCACAGTATCTTTGTCAAGAAAACCCTATGGACAGTATTGCTGCTCTATGATTATTAAAGTCATGAAGATTCAGACACAATTAAGCAATAACAAAATATTATATTAATTGTTGGTACCCTAGATATGAGATCTTTGCCTAATGATCAATAAGTAGACATAGCACTAGAGGAAATCAATTATAAATATCTTGTAATCCTCACTGTGAATGAAAGCAGAAGATAAGGAAGTTGCACCTAAGTAGAAGGATGATTGTGGGTTATATCTGGTAAAGCAAATAAAAGTCTGATGAACTGGTTTTATTGTATATTCAATGGCAATAGGAAACATGCTTTCATGGAAAATTTGGATCATATCGTATTTTAGTGCTCATGATGAGTATTTGTAAAAATAGTTTCCAACCAAGAAAATAATTACAACATATTGGAAGCAAGATTTGAACCTTGGTCTCTGGACTTCAAGCCTCACAATTTATCCACTAAGTCAACTTACTTCATGAAAAGAATTGGAAGGCACTTTAAATGGCAAGTAGAAAATAACATGAGATGAAATAAAATATTTTATATTCTATCAGCCAGGAAATTATTCATTATTGATCTGAGTGTCTTTTTCAGAATAGCTGTTTATGTACAATAGGGACAACTAATGTTTTAGGACTGAGGTCAAAATTAAAATTTAATCAATACAAAGCTAGAATAATAAAAATGAGAAAATATAATGTAATTAAAATAATTCCAACCTGACTTGCTGATGCCAAAAATTGGCAATTTAAAAAAAAATTCCTAAAGAGGTTGAAGCTCTAGAAATTAATTGATCCCACCAAGAGATCTTAAGAGTCTAATGATAACTCTAGCTACCAAATACTTCATCTCATTGTCAAGCAGAGAGACATTATCTGCCAAAAGCAGCAACTGTTTAGAATATAAACTCATTTGTTACATCTCATGCGCAGGAATTTGTAGATGATGATGAAGCATGGATAAAATAAAAACAACCAAATTTTGAAAAAGGTTGGTGAACAACTCAGCTAAGTCAGCCTAAGGATATTTAAGGAATAAATTGGAAGAAGGAGAAAACATATGGAAAATGGGAAAGATTGAAAAAGAATTCGTTGTAACATCCTTTCACTAATAAGTCTTTGGGGCTACCATATTTTCACTCTAACATTACAGTTCAGTATATCTTTCATGAGCAAGTATAAAATGAAGCTGAAGAAAAAAAAAGTAGAAATAAGCAACCAGACTGGACCAAATACAAAGAAGACTAGCTGTGCACTGAAAATGGTGCAATATTGAGGGCATTGATGGCTTGATTTTCAAGGCATCTGAAAGATGAGAAAATATTAAAAGGATTGAAAAAATATTGGGTCATATTATTAAAAAAAAGTAATCAGGAGAGTATGAATATCTTCTGACCCCTATAACTGGTTTCTAATTTCTATGAATTTTATGTGTGAATACATACATTTGAATAGTATCCTTGATGAAGTTTTGAAAAGGAGACAGCTAAATGTTTAAAATTTTAGTTCATGTAAGAAGACTATATCTTTACAATCATAGAGTGACTAGAAGGTGTGAATAATAAAAGATCCCATTAGACTTAACTGTTTGTTGACTATTTGATTCAGTGGAGCAAGCTGCTGCCTTAAAATCACTCCTTCAACAATCTATTTCCTATGAATGTTAAAAGCATATAAAATTCCTTTAAATATGTAGCAATAGAGTTAACATTGCTCAGTGATCTCTTGATTATTAATAAGTAAGGCATAAAATAGTGAAACATGATCACCAAAGATATCCGTCACTTTTATGAAGGATGTTCATTACAAAGTCCAAATGGAAGAAGTATTCCTTAGAGATTGTAAGTCTTACAGATGAAATTATTCATGAATCACATTGGATCAATTTGTATCAAGCCCTGAAATATTGCAGAGCCTGCCAATTTGACTCCAAAAAGCTCAGAGTAATTATCACAATAAAAAAAGCTAATGGTGAAAAATGCTTGTTGTTCCTCCTATGATATGAAGTTGGTTGGACAGCCAATAGCGTTCTCTCAATATAAGTGAAGGCATCAACCTGTGATGTCATTGGTCCTGTTTGAAATGAAGGATGAACAACAAGAAGATTCTATCATCCATCCATCCATCTATCCATCCATCCATCCATCCATCCATCCATCCATCCATCCATCCATCCATCCGTTCGTCCTTCGGTCCATCTGTCTGTCTAGAACAGATGTTGTAAATAGATAATGAGAATTGAATAGGAGGAAACTAAATTAGGTCTTTGGGAAATGATACAGTTCTTTTTAAGATGATAAACTTCTTACTGAAACCAAAGTCTGCCTTCTTATCATTGATATTCTCCTGCTATTTATGCAAGTCATGGAATACTATAGTTTTAAAACTTGAAGTTGTGAATCACCTAAAGAGGATTGGAAGATATGAATAGACTGTAGTCCATTGAACAAAACTATGAGTGGTAAAGTTATGTGTGAACCTGCATGTGTCACTGGTACTTCTGCCATATTAAGAGAATTCAGGGAAGGACTCCAGAGTCTTGAGTGAGCTCTTTGTGGCAGATTCATGAAAGGACTTGGACAAGAGTGGCACACAATGGTAAGGCATGATTGAGTTGTGGACTACATTATTGGAGAGAAAGATTTCAATGACACTATAGTTCCTTTAGAGTATTAGGGGATTTACAGATCATTTAGTCCACTCCCCTCTTTTTACAGAAGAAGCTGAGGCGAACAGAGGGAAATGAATTTCCCCAAGTTATCATATCAGAGCCAAGACTAGAACCTGTATTCAAACTCATGTACTCTTAATTTGCATCTCTTATTCCTTCTATAACACCATGCTACCGATTTACATTTTGGATGTATGATGTTCCTTTAGATGAGTCTTTTAAATTAAAATTTTGTTCCCCCTTATATCCATATTCAGTTTGTTCCTATATTTGCAGGGTCCTTCAGATGTATTTTTGTCATATTATTTCCTCAAAATTCTTTTTTTTTTTTTGCATGGATGGGATTTATATTTTCTACCACTTCTCATCCAGTGTCTTCAATTTATTCTCCCTGAATTTCATCCTATTGAATTCAACCACTCCTTTAATTTGATCAGATCAATCTTTCTCTCCAAAGTAAAAGAAAATTTCACCAGCATCTGCAATGTGTTTTTCAATTGATTCTTCATTTACGGGAAGATTGAAAACAGAACCCATAAGAGGACCCTTATGTAACTCATCTTGATGATTTCTCTTATCTTGACATCACATTCCAACCAGCTTTCCTTTGTTGTTTTTTAGTCAGCTGCTCAGCCTTCATTCATCAAGATAGAAGTTACCTCCTCTCCTGTAGCTGCTGCTTTTTCTATTTGCCTTTATGACTTTCCTGTGTTAGAGGTAAGGATGACAGTGGAAGTAGATGTGCCTTGAGAATCATACTTTTGTCAATTCAACTTAGACCTTACATCATTTGATGATTGAACAATTGATTGAATTTTTGAACAATGATTGAAAAACATCTACCTATTGGGTGATGCCATAGGTCTGATGTCAGATTGTGTAAATAAAGTATTTTTTTAAAAAATGTATTTATTTATTTTTAGATTTTGACATTCATTTCCACAAAATTTTGAGTTCCAATTTTCTCCCCATCTCTCCCCTCCCCCTCCCCTATAATATCTTGCATTCTGATTACCCTTCCCTCAATGTATCCTCCCTTCTATCACACCCCAACCTTCACTTATCCCCATCTTTTCTCTTTTCTTGTATGGCAAGATAAATTTCTATACCCTATTACCTGTGTTTCTTATTTCCCAGCTATATGCAATAATAATTCTCAACATTCATTTCTAATACTTTGAATTCCAACTTCTCTCCCTCCCTTCCTCCCCATCCCCACTGAGAAGGCAAGCAATTCAATACAGGATATATATGTGTCATTTTGCAAAAGACTTCCATAATAATCAAGTTGCATAATACTAACTATATTTCCCTCTATCCTACCCTGTCCCCCTCTTTTATTCTCTCATTTGAACTTGTCCCTTCCCAAAAGTGTTTACTTCTAGTTACTCCCTTCTCCCATTTGCTCTCCCTTCTATCATCCTTCTCACCCCACTTGTCCCCTCCTCCACTACTTTCCTGTACTGTAAGATAGATTTTCATACCAAATTTAGTGAACATGTTATTACCTCCTTAAGCCATATGTGAAGAGGGTAAGCTTCACTTATCCCCTCTCACCTTCTCCCTTTTTTCTTCCATTGAACAAGATTTTTCTTATTTCTTTTATGAGTTATAACCTGTCCCATTCCATTTCTCCTCTCAGTATTTTTCTCCCTCACCCCTTAATTTTTATTTTATTTTTTTATGGGTATAATCCCTTCTGATTCAAAATATGTATGTATGTATGTATGTATGTATGTATGTATGTATGTATGTGTGTGTGTGTGTGTGAAAAGTCCCAAAAGTTACAAATATTTTCTTTCCATGTAGGAATGTAAAAAGTTCAGCTTTACAAAGTCTT
Organism: Bettongia penicillata ogilbyi; assembly: GCA_023548195.1. Classification (NCBI taxonomy): domain Eukaryota; kingdom Metazoa; phylum Chordata; class Mammalia; order Diprotodontia; family Potoroidae; genus Bettongia; species Bettongia penicillata. The sequence goes on from JAJHZJ010000065.1 coordinate 6,415,484, forward strand.
CTATGATTTCTTTTTCCTGTTTACCTTTTCATGTTTCTCTTGATTCTTGTGTTTGAAAGTCAAATTTTCTATTCAGCTCTGGTCTTTTCATCATGAATGCTTGAAAGTCTTCTGTATCATTGACTGATCATTTATTCCCTTGAGGTATTATACTCAGTTTTTCTGGCTAGGTTATTCTTGGTTTTAATCCCATTTTCTTTGGCTTCTGGAATATCCTATTCCAAGCCCTTTGATCTCTTAATATAGAAGCTGCCAGATCCTGTGTTATCCTGATTGGATTTCCACATTACTTGAATTGTTTATTTCTAACTGCTTGCAATATTTTCCTCTTGACCTGGGAACTCTGAAATTTGGCCACAATATTCCTAGGCATTTTTTTGGGGGGGGTTTCTTTCAGGAGGTGATCGGTGGACTCTTTTGATATTTATTTTGCCCTCTGGTTCTAGAAAATCAGGGCAGCTTTCCTTGATAATTTGATGAAAGATAATGTCTAGGCTATTTTTTTTTCATCATGATCATTACATAATTTTTATATTATCTCTCCTGAATTTATTTTCCAGGTCAGTTGTTTCTTCAGTGAGATGTTTTACATTATCTTCCATTTTTTCAAACTTTTGGTTTTATTTTCTAACTTCTTGGTTTATCATATAGTCATTGACTTCCCTGAACTCAATTCTCTCTTTTAAAGAACTATTTTGTTCAGTGAGATTTTGAACCTTCTTTTCCATTTGGCTAATTCTGCTTTTAAAAACCTTCTTTTCTTCATTGGTTTTTTGGACCTCTTTTTCTAGTTGAGTTAGTCTCTTTTTAAAGGTGTTATTTTCCTCAGCATTTTTTGGTTCTCCTTTAGCAGGCTGATGATGCTTTTCAAGCTCTTCTATGGCCTGAGCCCATGTCATATTCATTTTGGAGGTACTAGAGGCAGAGGCCTTGACTTCTTCTGAAAGTATGCCTTGTTCTTCCTCATCCAAAAGGATGGAAGGAAATACCTGTTCACCAAGAAAGCAACCTTCTATGATCTTATTTTTTCCCTGTTTTTGGGCATTTTCCCAGCCAGTTACTTGACTTCTGAATCTTTTGTCAAGAGGAGGGTCCTAGTACCCCTCCTCTCCCCAGTAATGTATTCAAGGCTGAGGTTCAGATCAGTTGCTCAATTCCCCCAGAGACTTTAAACTGAGGTGCCTGGCCAATGGACCCAGGCTGTCTCCCCATAGCCGCCCGCCACCCTCTGCTGCTGCCACCTGGGGCCAGTGCTGAGGAAGCTCCATTCCCCTTTCTCCCAGCTGGGAAAGCCCTCCCAAACTGACCTTTGGAACTTTCTCTGTCATTTGTGGGTTGAGGGATCTGGGACCCTCCCTGCTGGGAATTCTTCCCTGGAGGTCAGTTCAGATCCTGTTCTCTCAGTGCCCTGTGGCCAGGGCTAGACTCCAATCCACTCAGTGGCCCAGTGAGATAGACCTTTCCTGTCAGCCTTCCAGGTTATCTTTGACTGGAAACCTCTTTCACTCTGTTGTTCTGTGGCTTTTGCTGCTCTAGAATTTGTTGAGTCATTTTTTACAGGTATTTTGTGGGCTGAGGGGGAAGTGCTAGAGTATATGTGTCTTTCTACACTGCCATCTTGACTCCCTAAATAAACTATTGTACTAATAGGATATGGGGCTTGCTTCATGTGGGAACTGAAACAGCCATCCCAGGACAATTTCCTTATCAACATGGTGAATATCAGGAAGGGTAGTTATGGGAACTGATATGGGCATCAGAGAGGGGAGAAGGACATGAGTCCAGCATAGTTATGAGAAAGTCTACTTGGGATGTCAGGTCAGGAGAACCGGAGTCCTCAGAGAAGACAGGAAATTAGCAGGGGTAAAGGTCAGAGGTATTTTTATAATCAGAAATAATTAATAAATTTTACAGCTATATATACCTTAGAAATTCTAGAGTACAGTCAATATGCTTATGTATTTTGAATGACTCTGTAGAGAATATGATTGTTAAAATTGAAAGAGATGGTAGTGGTGGGTCTGATTTCGAACATGGTCATCATTATCTTCACCAGGAGTTAAAAGGGCACAGGATGAAGTTACAGCAATCACATTTTCACAGCCTAGCTAGCTCCTGAACTTTTTCCTAGTCAGCTAGGTGGTGCAGCGAATAAAGTGCTGGGACTAGAATCAGGAAGACCTGAGTTTGACTGAAGCTTCAGATACTAACTGTGTTACCCCTGGGTAAGTCACTTAACCTGTTTGCCTCAGTTTCCCCTTCTGTGCAATGGGTATAAAAACAGTACCTCCTTCTCAGGGTTGTTGTAAGGATCAAATGAAATAATAATTGTAAAGTGCTTAGAACAATGCCTGGCACACAGTAAGCACTAACATTATCTATTATTATTAATATTATTGCATGTTCAGGACTTCCTTTCAGGCACTACATGCTTTAGCTGAATGAATCTTTATACTGTTCCCCATATAAGAAATTTCATGCCCCACAGATTGCTCTCTATACCTGGAATACCCTCCTCACCTCTACCCTTTTGGAACCCCCAGCTCCCTTCAACACTCATTCAAGAATTGTGTCCTACAATTCTTTCCTCATTTCCTCCTGTTGTAAATGTTTCCTTTTCCCCTAAAGTTATTTTTATTTTTTGTTTTGTTTTTTGTATTTTCTTATCTGTAAACATTTCTGTTCCTCAACTAGAATGTGAGTTTGTTGAAAGAACTAAGTTCTGTGTTTATCTCAGTACTTAACCCAACATTGAAACATATTAGATATTTAATACATGTTTATTGATTCATTTATTCTTTCATGCCACTACCATAAGAAGTAAGAATATCTGTGGGTCCCAGGGAAAGGACAGCAAGAGATGCTGAAAGCAGGGGAAGTGAAGATGAAGGAGAGGCAGGGGAAGAAATTCTTTTGACCATAAGAAAAAGGAGAAATTTCTCTAAAGGGAATTCTAAAAAGTAAGTGATGCTATTGATGTTTAGCAATACCTTGTCAAAACATTATTATATTTTCTACTTTGTTGTAGTCAAATACTTGGGCAAGTTTAAATCAGCACTGGAGTTTTAAATGTTTTGAAAGTCTGGATGAACCCAATCAATTTTCAGTTGGAGTCAAGGAAGCCCGAGTTTGAATTGTGCCTTAGATGTTTATTCACTGTGTGAATCTGGGCAAGTCACTTAACATCTTTCTGCCTTAGTTTCCTCATCTGTAAAGTGGGTGTAAAAATAGCATAAGAGAGTCCTTTGTGGGAGGATATGGGATTTTCTTACTGGCCTTTGCTTTTTACAACTGGGCTTATAGTTTACTTCCCAGGTATCAGTAGAGATTAAGTCCTTGTCCAAGTACCTGATTTAGGTCTAAGGAGAAGCCTATGGGTCAACCAGAGACGTTGGAAAACAACTTCTTAATTAGTTTCAGCGCTAATAATAAGATGTAAAACAGTGGGAGTCAGTTCAATTCAATGCATTTTTGCAAGAGATAGGGAAAAGTGAAAGGGGAGAGAGGGAAAGGAGACCCAGCACATAACTCAGGCATATGCATTAACTTAAGGGCAGTGCTGAGTTGGGGGTCACAGAGATACGAAACCATTCATCAAGAAGGGGGTGTTCCAACAAGAAGATGTGCTTCTGTTGGACAGGAGGGTGTGCTCCAAAGTGGCTTTTCGAGGATGGGATTCGTATACTCTGATTTTAGGTGACCTTCCTGAAGTTGGCTGAGTTGTACATCAGGGGTCAGGGCAAATATTATTTTTGGGGTTTATCAGGGAAAAATAAGCTGTTGATAGATAAAACATTATTTGGAGGACATAGCTATATTAACCTTCAAAAAATGTTGTTGTCAGTATTTTTCCATAAGTATGTTCCATAAACTTACAGCTTCCTTAAGCAGAGACAGTCACGATGGTGTCAAAGCCATATAATGATAGTATCTGTGATGCATTTCATAATCTACAGCTTCCCTTAAGGGGAGACTGTCATGGTGTTTCAAGACCCCCAGGCCCAATCTTGCAATGCATGCATGAAATCAAGGCAATATCATTCTTGGCATAATGGCTAGAATGATGGGCTTGGTATCAGTTAAGACCGAATTCAATTCTCTGAAACTCTCCTTTTTTAATTTGTAAAAAGAATAAAAAATAATAATCCCTGCTTCACTTGGTTATTGTAAGGATCAGATGAAACAACACAGTGTTTCGCAAACCTTAATGTTTTATTATTATGTTATTATCATCATAAGGATTCCTTCTTACATTTGTATTTTCCATGGAGCATCCTCTGGGATAACAGCAAATACCTTTGTTCAGAATCCTTCTCCCTTTGTTTTGTTCCTATTGATATTAAAAGGGCAACTAGGCGATCCAGTGGATAAAGTGCAGGGCAGGAAGACTCATCTTCCTGAGCTCAAATCTGACCTCAGATACTATTAGCTATGTGACCCTTGGCAAGTCACTTAACCCTGTTTGTCTCAGTTTCCTCATCTGTAAAATGAGCTGGCAAAGAAAATAGCAAACCACTCCAGTATCTTGGCCAAGAAGACCCCAAATGGGGCCATGAAGAATCAGATGCAACTGAAAAATGACTTAACAAATTTTTCTATAATCATTTGCAGCTCGCTGGCATCTTCTGAAATGATTAACAACAGCATCGATATTAAAGATTAGGAGATTCTATATTTGTACCTCTGAAGGAACTTTGATCTTAATTTATACAAGTAAAATTGAACTTTTATCCATTTCCCATTTCAGAGTCAGCACTTGATTTAAAATAGATTGGAGCAAAGTGGTTGTATTTGCATGCACTGCCATCTTTCCATTGTCCTCTCCCTTGCCCAACCTTTTCCCCACCAATTTCATGTTGGTTTTCACCCTACTGGTTATAGCATCCTTCTTCTCCCAAATCCTCTATGACTCCTACCCCTGAATAAAATGTAAAGATCTTTGATATTCAAGGACCTCCACGATTTGCCACTAGCTTGTTTTTTTCTAGGTGTATCTCATATGGAGCCCCTTCACAATTGACCTTCTACTCTTTGGAGGTAGTGGGCTCTCTTTCATTTGAGATTTTTACACCAAAACAACAGCAACAACAGTTGACTAACTGGTACCAAAAACCATACAGGGACACAAGAAACCTGCAAGAGGACCACTAGTCCTGCTTCCAGCCCAAACTTCAGGGCCATCATTTGAGGAATCAACTCCTGTGGAGGAGAAGTCAACCACTTGGCAACCAAGCCCCATTCACAGGGCATTTGATGAAATTGCATAAAAACCAGGCTAGCTGAAGCAACAAGACATCTAGAGGGAGAGGCAGGAAGCAGCTTGTACCAGGCAAGCCAAATCACTTACACTACCTTGACTACCATCTCCCCTCAGATTCTGATGGAGTTAGCACAGAACATTGAACCAAAGAATCTTGGGAAGAGTAATGCCTCCAGCCCGGTGCCCTTAGTCATCATCCTGGAAAGTGACCTCTGTGGACTGTTCCTCGAGGTGTTACAATCACATCTACTGAAGACCTAGAAAAGAAAATTCTTGTCTGGCATTGTCAAATGGTTCAACGCCAGAAGCCAATATAATTTTATTAGTGAGGATATCATCAAAGGTGACATTATTCTGCTTGATGCTGTACTCTGAGGGCCATGGGACCTTTCCATCTGACTTGTAGCTGAGACCTTCCCTACTATGTAGTCTCCCCAATTAGAAATGTGAGCTCCTTGAGGACAGGGACTGTCTAAGTTTTCTGTTTGTACATAGTCACTACTTAATCAGTGCTTCATTCATTCATTCATTTGTTCATCATTCATTCATGTCAGACTAGATGACGGTTTGACAGGGAGAATTTGTGTTTAGCTGATGGATTGGACAAGATGGATTCTGAGATGCCTTGCAGCTCTTAGTGTGCTGTGAGCCTGTCAAAGTCAGCTAAATAACTTCATTCTTGATGGGCAGAGTTTGGTTTTGAATATGTGAAATGTGAAGTAGAGGTGGCCGAGAGAATGTTTTGCAGGAAGGTTGCTAAGTCAGTAGCTATTATCTAGTCTGATTTCCCTTTGTATTTCAATGTTAGCCAGCATTATAGTAGGCCTCTGATTGTGGGTGACCCTTTTTTTTGTCAGAAACCAAAGCTCCATGAGCAACTAATAATTTCTATTAATCTAGTAATTTCTATTAGATAACACTTTTTGTGTTATTTAATGATGATGGTATTTAAAACTTTAGCATGCTCCATGCTCTCTGTTATTTATTTCTTGTTCACTGCACAATTAGAGGATTTAATTTTGGCTCAGGTTTTGAATGCCTATAGTATGTCTCCCTGCCGCACTTTGTTTTTCCCTGATAGTGGTAACTAACTTTGTACTTTAGCCTTTCTGACTTGATCCTTGCATTGTACAAGGTTCTTTTACACTTGTCCTTGGTAGTCTATCTTGCTTCCATTTTGCCTAAAATTACTCTTAGAATCTCAGGGCTTGGAATTTCCTATTGCTCCATCATATGATGAAATTGCATCAATTTTAAATTCAAGGGATTGAAAAAAAAAGGTCAACTTGGAAATGAGGATTTTGATCAGATACCTGCAGGAGGGCAAAACATCTATTTCATCCATTAAGTGAACCAACGTAACTGCGTATCAGGGTGAGGAAATAAGATTTTTAAAGGTGATGTTGAGGCTGCATCAACATTCCTGGTCAGTGCTCCATCACCTTTGGAAGACTAGGATTAGATTACTACAGGGTTAGCTTGAGGTAGATAAATGTGGAGATTCAGAGGTCCAGTCATTTTGCAAGGTCAAGTCTGGCTTCATTTCCTATAATTAATGCAAGCTTTGGATCTTTATCCTCCTGAAGTCTCCCTCTCTGCAGTCTAACTGCCTAACCTCTTTATTTTCATGCAGGAATAAATCCTTCAGTAATCTAAATGAGCATCTACTACATGTGAGGCATTGAGTTAAATGCTGGGAATGCAAACCCTCCAATCAAAACAGTCCTTGCCTTCAGCGAGCTTGCATTGTACTTGAGGGATATACTAATGTGTGTTCGTCGTTTGTTGCCAAAGAAGACCATGCCATCGGAGAAGTAATGACATGACTTGTATTTGACTTTGTTTTGAGCGAGGGAGGGCTGTGCAGTTTACCAGCCTCACTTCTCCTCCAGAGCCATCTGAATCCAGTAACCAGATATTCATCAGGATGACTGGAGATGACTCAGGATGAGGCAACTGGGGTTAAGTGACTTACCCAAGGTCACACAGCTAGTGAGTGTCAAATGTCTGAGGCGAAATTTGAACTCAGGAACTCCTGACTCCTGCACTGGTGCTCTATCCACTGCACCACCTAGCTGCCCATTTGAGGGATATAACATGTACACATATAAGTACATGCAAAGCAATTGGAGAGAGAGAACCCTAACTTGAGGGAGGGGGATGTTGTTAGAAAAAAACCTCACAATCCAATTCAGTACACTCCAACAACTACTTTTAAAGCACTCACTTTATGCAAAATACTATGGTGGAAGGTGCTAGAGAGGCAGAGAACAAAATGAAAAATTTGTCCCTACATTTTACTGGAGGAAGTGGCAGCTGTAAAAGGCTTCTAAACTGAGCTTGGAAAGAAAGATTATGCAAGGAATGAGGAGGAAGTACATTCTAGTGCAGTTTATGTAAATGCACAAGGGTAGAAGGTGAAATATCACACCTTACAGTTCAGTTTAGTTAGAATATAGAGGATATGCAGGAGAAGGATGGGAAACAAAGCTGGAAAGGTAGGTTGGAGCCAGAATATGGCAGGCTTTAAACTCCTAGCTGATCAGTTTAGGGGCAACTGGTATCCATCGAAAACTTTTGAGCAACAGAACAACATTCTCAGATCCATGGAAGGCTGAAGTAAGGTTATTTTAGCAGCTGTGAAAAGTATGGATTGAAAAAGAGAAAAATGGAAGCAATGAAAATATTTATAAGGCTTCTTCCTTATTCAACCTTCTCCCTCAAGTCCTCTTGATTGTTACCATAAAAACAAAGATATGGAAAAGATTTGTCCCCTTTCCACTCCCCAGTAGCAGAAACCTCGGCATCTTGGATGTCTGTCAGCCAAGATTTGTGCAGTAAATGGTATGGTCTCATCACCAAGATTAAAATGATACAAGCAAGCAATAATGAATACATTGATAGAAAAACAAGCGCCCTGCTACAGATCCTGAGATGTATAACAGCAGACCCTTGTTTAGAAAGAAGATTAGTCTTTCCATAGACTGCAGTCCTGACTGACAGGAGATCAGAGGCTCTGTTTCAAAGACTAATGGCCTTTTTAAAAAATCTGGTCTTCAGTCTCTGAGATTAATCTCTTACTTTGCTAGGCTGCCTTATCTTTAAGGCATACAAAAACATGGAACCACATTAGAATCATTAAAACAGAAAATATATGCACTTGGAGGTACCTTAGAGCTCCTTTAATAAAACCTCTTCATTTTACAAATATGGAGACTTAGGAAGATCAAGTGATGAGCTAGCATCATCTAGGTGGTGTAGTGATAGAGCACTTATGCTTGAATTTATGAAGACCTGAGTTCAAATCCTACCTCAGACAGTTACTAGTGCTGAGCAGGTCACTTAACCTCTCTCAGATCTGAGTCTCATATATAAAAGAGGCATAATTAAAAGTACTTTTCTCACAACGTTGTTATGAGGACCAAATCTTAGAGAGCTATATAGATGTTGGCTATTATTATTGTTATGGGACAAAGGTCTCACAGTTTACGAAAGACCAAGGATTAGACTCTAGGTGTCCTGGATTTTGTTCTAGTGCTTTTCCTTTTTCTACATGATTCCCCTAAGTCACAACATTAATCACCATGGGATATCTTGAGGTTCTTTCTTTAATAAATTAGGGGAAAGAGTGATATACTTTCCCCACTCCAAAGCAATAAGGAAGTCAGTCTAGGTAATCTTTTCTTAAAGTTAAGGAATGGTTTGCCATCTCTGTAAGGCCAGCCCAGTACCATGTCAGGACCTTGGTCAGTAATGACCTATAGGTCAGGGCATATCCTGCTCAGGAAATTCATACCCCCCAGTTCCTAAAGTACAATGAGCAGATTGTTAAGGAGCCTACTGGTGAGAACACAAGTTAATGTTTGGGAATGATCACCATCCACCAGGTTACTCAGAGAGCCTTGAGAGCAGTTATAGCCAACCCTATGGGAACTCATCCAGCCAGTGGAGTATGAGTTGAGTGAGACATCCTTGATTTGTTTACATGTTATATACCCTCAAAAGAATATAAATTCTTCTAGGGTAGGTGTGGTTTTTCATTGTAACTTTGTACCTTGAGTACCTAACTGACTAATAGGTACTTAGTACATAAAAGTGGTCTGTGAAAACTGCCAGGGAGCAGTGATCCCAAGGAAGGAGTGGTGAGGAATATAAATGGTGGTTTATATTAGTGGAACCAGAATAAGTTTGTAGTCTGTGAGAAGGCTTGTCTCACTCATCTAAGTTGAAGTGACCTGAGATTTTTATCAAAACTTGGTAATAGGCAAGGATAGAGTATGGACCCCAGTTGCCTATACTAGTCTGTTATCAGGTCATTGGGTCTCTTTGGAAGTAGTCTGGACATTGTCTGAACACCTCCAATAAATTCTTTTCCAAGAAGGCTAGATCTAGATTCTTGTTATTGGGTGAATTGCCCCAGGAAATGCCCACAGAATGACTTTTGGTTGCCATTCTGTTTCCCTAAGAACAGCATCTCTGTGAAAGTATTGTCTGTGGAGACGTATCAGAAAAATAATTTTATCCCCAATTATCATTAACAGGGAATGTGACAGCTGAGTTTGTGATGCTGTCAGCAGCACAAATTCCCTTGTCTCACCAGTTCTTCTGCCGCCTACAAATCCAAAAAAAAGATAAAAGAAATCCAACTGACAAATGACTTGTGATATTTTTCTTTACCTGCTGAAATAATTTTGTGTTTTCTTTCCTTTATAGAAACCAAAAAAAGTAATCCAATACTCTGATGTTATGTACCACTTTCTCATCCCTATTTGAAAAGGTTTAAAAAAACTTCAGTCTTGATATTTGTTACTTGATACCTGTAGCCATGACATATCCCCTGTGGGAATTCATTGTTCACTGCTATAAAAAGCCCTGTTTGCTTATGGCTTCTGCCAAATGAGATGATTTTCCTTATAGATCCCTGCTTGCTATGATATTCTAAATTTTTAAATTTAATACAAACTCATAGTTTGTGGTGACTCATTGTTCAGTTTATTCACAAAGTCTAGAATTTCTCCTGGAGTGCTGAATTTCCTTCTTCCTCTTCATTTTTCCTATTCCCAGAACTTCATTCATCTTTCATTGCAAAAATTAGTTTTCTCAGGAGGAGGTAGACTTCCATTACAGACCTTCTCTCCCGTTGAGTCCAGTTAGAATTTTCCCAAGAGATGAAAATCATCCCATACTCACATAGAAGCTGGTTGGTGTGGTCCAAATCTCAGAACCATAGATTACCTGCCTTCTTTCTTCTCTACCTTCTACTTTCTGCCTAGGACTGAGATGAGAAAAGCATGGCCCTCTTACATAATTTCCTATGTTTAAGCACCTTCATGTTGTTAAAAAAACACCAAGAAAATTGTTTAAGGATGGAAAACATAAAATATCAACTGCCTTATGTGATATCTGTGCATCTCTTTTGCTATTTCCTTTTCCTTTGTCCCTTTTAAAATGTCATGATTGGATGATTTCCTTAATTCTGTATCTGTATGTGATACTGAGTTCTGAACAAATGGAGGGAGAAGATAGGAAGGGCCCACAGAGGAGGTTCCTTGGACAGCACAAAGGCACTGGGAACCTGAGCTGGAAATAGAAAGAAAATTAACTTAAAGAAGGATTGCATATAATGGAGTAGAAGCCTGAAGATAAATTTTTCCTAGCTCAAAATTTTGCCCAGAGCAAGCCTTGGGTTCCATTGTATTGGGACTCAGGAGACAGAGATTCTAGTCCTAGGTGTACTATTAATTTGTTGTACGTCCTAGGTGCTTCTATAATGAAGATATACAATGAAGGCCTTGGACTAAATGACCTTTGTTGACCATTTTGACGCTAATAATCACGAAGGGACAGGAATATATCTCGGTGCCAAATTTCTTGACAGTCTCATTTTGGTCTCATCTTATATGTGAGACTACTCTCTTTATCTTCTTTCAAGGGTTCTGATCTTGGGTTCTATAAACTATTTTTGAAAATATTTTGATAGCCAATTTCAGTATAATTGGTTTCTTTTGTAATCCTATGTATTTTATACATTTTAAAATATTTTTATGAGAAGGGCTCCATAGGCTTTCCCAGTCTGTCATTAAGGGATCCATGACACAAAGAAGGGTTAAGAATCCTGGCTCTAGGAGAAGACATTCAATTCAACAAATATTATTAAGTGCCTACTCTATTTTACTGTTTTAGGTGATAACATAGAAAAAAATGAAATAGTGACTCCTTCCCATCAAACAACAAATATTTTCATCTTACCTGTGCTACAGTATCCTTCCCTTCACCCTTCCATGTTAATAGGGGCAAGGACAGTAAAAAGAAGATTGATTCTGGAGACAAAGGATGTGGAGTCAGATCTCACTTTCGATACTACTTGAGTGATACATGTCAAGTCGCTTACTCTCCCTGTTTCCTCATTGGTAAGCAGAGAGGGTCAGACTAACAACATTATAGTTTTTTAGTCATGTCTAACTCTTCATGACCCCTTTACTGTCCATGGGATTTTCTTGGCAAAGATACTGGAGTGTTTTGCATTTCCTTCTCCACTAGATTAAGGCAAACAGAGGTCAAGTGACTTGCTCAGGGTGATGCAGCTAGCCAGTGTCTGCGGCTGGATTTGAATTTAGATCCTTGTGACCCTGGGCTTAATTTTCTATCCACTGAGCCACTTAGCAAGTCCTATCTAGCTTTACATCTGTGATTTTATGGTCTTGCCCCATAAGGCTTTGGTTCAATCTTTCCTTCACTTATAAACTTTTTTTGGAAGACACACAACTTTATTTTCTTGTTGCCTATGATTCCTTACTGTGCATTTAGTTTCATATTATTAGGTTTCCATATCCAACAGCTTACTGAAGCTTCTCTCTCAAAAATCACCATTTTCTAATTTCCATAACATTCACCATTTTCACTCCACATTTTCCTTGATCTCATGGAAATATGGACCTCATTCCAAATGGAAACTGTAGAGGAAAGGATATTGAGTAAGTGCTTTAGTTCTCCAGGGTTCACTCATAAATGATTATTACCTTATTAAGAATTATGGGGGGAGGAGCCAAGATGGAGGAGTAAAAAGACTCACATATGCCAGCTCCGAACCCACAGCCCATAAATTACCTATGGAAAGAACTGTCAATGGGTTCTGGAGCAGTGGAAACTGTGCAGCAGCAGAGTGGAGGAGATTTCTGTTCCAGAGAGCCCTGAAAAACCGACCCCAAAGGTCCATCGGGCACCGGACAGTGGAGCGGAGCCCCTGTCTTGGCTGTGCGGCGCGGCCCAGAGGAGCAGACCCGAGCAGGCTTCAGGGACGGAATCTCCGGCAGCCTTGAGGGTCCCTCCACCCACAGGTGCTACAGGTCAGTGAGAGAGACTTCTGGGCTGGTCGAGAGGGGAGCGGGGTGTCTCCATAACTCAGGTCCCCTCAGGAAGCAGTGACAGGGGCAGTAGTGGCCAGGAGCTCCCAAAGCAGGCAGGACCTCAGATCCATTACTGAAGATCTCCACATAAACCCCCTGAGGGAACTGAGCCTGGGAGGCGGCCCTGCCCCCACCCGAGCAGCAGAATTTAATCTTACCCTGAATAGCAGCCCCACCTGCAGCTGAAAGCCCTGAGGCTGGGAAGCAGCATTTGAATCTCAGACCCCAAGCACTAGCTGGGCTGATCTAGGCAGGGGTGGAGAAGAATCTCAGAAGTCAAGTAACTGGCTGGGAAAATGCCCAGAAAAGGGAAAAAAAAATAAGACCATAGAAAGCTGCTTTCTAGGGGGACAGATGTTTCCTCCTTTCCTTTCTGATGAGGAAGAACAATGTTTACCATCAGGGAAAGACATAGAAATCAAGGCCTCTGTATCCAAACATCTGAAACAGATGTCCAATGGGCTCAGGCCATGGAAGAGCTCAGAAAGGATTTTGAAAATCAAGTTAGACAGATGGAGGACAAACTGGGAAGAGAAATGAGAGAGATGCAAGAAAAGCATGAAAAATGGGTCAATACCTTGCTAAAGGAGACCCCCAAAAATGCTGAAGAAAATAACACCTTGAAAAATAGGCTCACTCAATTGGCAGAAGAGGTTCAAAAAGCCAATGAGGAGAAGAATGCTTTCAAAAGCAGAATTAGTCAAATGGAAAAGGAGGTTCAAAAGCTCACTGAAGAAAATACTTCTCTCAAAATTAGAATGGAACAGATGGAGACTAATGACTTTCTGAGAAACCAAGAAATCACCAAACAAAACCAAAAGAATGAAAAAATGGAAGAGAAGGTGAAATATCTCATGGGAAAAACAACTGACCTGGAAAATAGATCCAGGAGAGACAATTTAAAAATGATGGGACTACCTGAAAGCCATGATCAAAAAAAGAGCCTGGACATCATCTTTCATGAAATTGTCAAGGAAAACTGACCTGAGATTCTAGAACCAGAGGGCAAAATAAGTATTGAAGGAATCCACTGATCACCACCTGAAAGAGATCCAAAAAGAGAAACTCCTAGGAACATTGTGGCCAAATTCCAGAATTCCCGGGTCAAGGAGAAAATATTGCAAGCAGCTAGAAAGAAACAGTTCCAGTATTGTGGAAATACAATCAGGATAAGTCAAGATCTAGCAGCTTCTACATTAAGGGATCAAAGGGTGTGGAATAGGATATTCCAGAAGTCAAAGGAACTAGGACTCAAACCAAGAATCACCTACCCAGCAAAACTGAGTATAATACTTCAGGGGAAAAAATGGTGTTTCAATGAAATAGAGGACTTTCAAGCATTCTTGATGAAAAGATCAGAGCTGAAAAGAATATTTGACTTTCAAACACAAGAATGAGAAGAAGCATGAAAAAGTAAACAGCAAAGAGAAGTCATAAGGGACTTACCAAAGGTGAACTGTTTACATTCCTACATGGAAAGACAATATTTGTAACTCTTGAAACTTTTTAGTATCTGGGTAGTTGGTGGGATTACACACACACATACACACACACATATACGTGTGCACACACACACATACACACATGCACGCACACACAGAGACAGAGAGTACATAGTGAATTGAATAGGATGGGACCATATCTTAAAAGAAATTAAGGTAAATGGTGAGAGAGAAATGTAGTGGGAGGAGAGAGGGTGAAATAGAATGGGGTAAATTATCTCTCATTCAAGAGGCAAGCAGGAGACTTTTTAGTGGAGGGAAAAAGAGGAGAGCTGAGAAAAAAACATGAAGTTTACCCTCATCACATTCGACTAAAGGAAGGAATAAAATGCACACTCATTTTGGTATGAAAACCTATCTTACAATACAGGAAAGTGGGGGAGAAGGAGATAAGCAGGGTGGCAGGGATGATGGAAGGGAGGGCAATGGGAGGAGGGAGCAATTTCAAGTCAATACTCTTGGGGAGGGACAGGATCAAAAGAGAGAATAGAAACAATGGGGGGCAGGATAGGATGGAGGGAAATATAGTTAGTCTTACACAACATGACTATTATCGAAGTCAATTGCAAAACTACACAGATATGGCCTATATTGAATTGCTTGCCTTTCCAAAGGGAATGGGTGGGGAGGGAGGAATGGGGAGAATTTGGAACTCAATGTTTTAGGAACAACTGTTGAGTATTGTTCTTGCTACTAGGAAATAAGAAATACAGGTAATGGGGAATAGAAAGTTATCTGGCCCTACAGGACAAAAGAGAAGATGGAGACAAGGGAAGGGAGGGATGATAGAAGAGAGGGCAGATCGATGATAGGGGCAATTAGAATGCTTGGTGTATTGGGGTGGGGGAGGGGACAAATGGGGAGAAAATTTGGAACCCAAAATTTTTTGAAAATGAATGTAAAAAAAAAGTTAAATAAATAAATCTCGCTCTCTCTCTCTCTCTCTATATATATAAAGAATTATTTGTTTTTTGTGAATTTAACTGTAATTACTCTATATATGGTACATAAGTCATTTGTTAGAGTTTGAGAAAGTGATTAATCCATCATCTTTCTATCACTGGATGTTCCTTCCACTCCTTCTGTACAACCTAAGAAGCCTTCATGGAACAGGCAGAATTTGGAGGAGCTGTGTAGATAATGGAAAAGGGCATTCTAGGTACATGGTAGGAATCCTATATACATCTACATACTTCACCTTGGGGGAATTAAATGCCTCAGAGCAGGGCTTCTTAATTTTTCTGTGAGTAATGGATTTCTTTAGCAGTTTAGTGAAGCCAATGGACTCCTCAGCATAATATTTATTTTCTGTATTCATAATGGAAGGAAATGTTAAATTTCAGTTAGGTGTTAGTAAAAACAAAGGTGTAATATTTTTTTTCTTATCCAAGTTCATGGACCTCCTGAATTCCTGTCTCTGAGGCAGGAGCAGATATCACTAAGATAAGCTGAGGGCAGTCTAATATATAGAAGACAGTGAAAGGAGTGAGGGAATCTAGGGAACTCTGGGAAGGGCATTGAAGCTGTTCTGTGACCAATGACCAGATGATTAAGTCATCAAATGGAGTTTATTATGGTTTAGAAACTCGAAAGATGCATGGTCTGTCCATGTTTAAAACATGGAGTTAACTGTCCTTGATCCCAAAAAGAAGTTTCTTTCAGTGCCTCTCCAGAAATCAGCAGCTGCTAGCTAAGCTCCTCTCTTATTGGTTGCCTAAGAAGAATGAAGATTTTTATCTGTCTAGTGACTCATGGGAACTGAGTGCCAAACTCCATTCATTTGCTCCACAGTGATGTAGCTGACCTAGAATTTCCTTAAGCCTGCCTCTTTGGAAGCTTTCTTGTCTCAGTTCTTGGGACATGGGGGACATGGTCAGGTTCTGCTGGGTTTATGGGAGCTAATATTGAAATGGAAAATGCTTGTTCAAAAGAAATAAAGTCAAGAAAAGCTTTGCACCTTGAAAGCAAAGTCTTATTTGGAATTTGTGAAGAAAGAACTGCAATCTCCTCCTTTGCGACATAGATGCCTGCTACTTAGGATTCTGTCTGTCTGCATATGAAAACAAAGTCTCACTTTGCCTTGGTGCTCCCCTCCATTCAATGATGTGTGGAGGAAGACCAGGCCTACAGAATCTTGTAAAGGAAAACAGGTAGAAAGTTTAGGTTTCTCTCAGAGCTCCCATGCGTTGTCAAATAGCAGGTCTG
Organism: Bettongia penicillata ogilbyi; assembly: GCA_023548195.1. Lineage (NCBI taxonomy): Eukaryota > Metazoa > Chordata > Mammalia > Diprotodontia > Potoroidae > Bettongia > Bettongia penicillata. The sequence goes on from JAJHZJ010000065.1 coordinate 6,431,857, forward strand.
TTACAGCCAGCCTTTTTCATAGTTCAAGTTATTTATTTTGGTTGCTCAGGCACCACCATGTCTCTACATGGGAACAGCAGCTGTACTGTTCACCAAATATATTTATCTCCCAATCATGCTGCATGCTGAGCTGGTGAAACAGATGAATTTCTAATGCCCACTTTACTCCAGGGTAGCTTGACTGCTGCTCTCTTGATTTCCACAGTGACTAAGCTGCCGGGTGTGTACTACAGTACCAGGAAAAAAAAGAATCCTTTACCCATCTGGCCCCTTAAATGGTGAAGTTAGGGCTGGGTAAATGTTGCGGATAGTTTAGAAATTACCCACTGGTAGCAGACACTGTCTTATTCCTAGAATGTCTAGGGACTCCTTTGGAGATCAGTGGAACTGTGTGGAGAGTGGGTCTAGAGGCATTGGTTTAAAAAAAGGAAATGGTATTTCAGTGCTGTGTGGTGAACCTCTGCCTTTAACTGTAATTTGAATCGTTCGGCTGGCCTGATTGTTTGTCTGGACAAAATTAGATTTTGTATTTAAAGTCATACAAGCATGAAATGTGCCTGATTTCAGTTAACTGCAGGTATTTCCAGCCCCTTCTGCCCCTGCTGGCCCACTGTTCCTCTGGAAGGCACTGACTGTGGCTCTTCAGATGAGGTCATTTCTGGAATTCTGAGTAAGGTTTAGGCTCTGAGGGAATGACTATTGACTATATTGACTGTATGACTAAAACATGTTGATAATAATAGCTAGCATTTATAGAGTGCGTTAAGCTTTTCAAAATTATGTATGTATATCTAAATGTCCCTAATAATTATTTTATGAAGAACTCACACAAAGCAAGCACTCACATGGTGGTCACAAAAAAATGATACAAGGACCTTCTCAAGGTCTTTCTTAAGAACTTTGAAAATGATGGGGTGACATGGGAGACACTGGCACAGGACCATTTAGCATGGTGTACCCACATCAGAAAAAGTGCTGTGCTCTATGAGCAACGCAGAATTGAAGTAGCTCAAAAGAAATGTAAGATGTGCAAATGCTGAGAACCCACCCCAAATGTTCACATGTACTCTTTGTGTCCAATTTGTGGTAGAGCTTTTTGAGTTTTTATGGTTTTGATCAGCCACAGTTGAAAACACTGTAACTTAACTCTAACATAGTGATGTATTTTGGTTGTCTTTGTGAATGAAGGACAACTATATGTTATGTATATGTATGTTTACACACATATGTAAATGTATACATGTAGGTATACATACACATACATTTACATATGTGTGCATACATGCATATAGAAACACACGTGTGTATATACATGTATTCTTAAAGCCATCCTGAGAGGTTGTTATCATTATTATTATCCTAATTTTATAGCTGAGAAAAGTGATGCTGAAAGAGGCTAAAAGTAACAAGGTTACACAGGTAAGTTAGTGTTTGGAGTAGGATTTGAATTCAGGTCTGGCACTATATTCACTGTACCACCTAACTAATAATATTAGAAACAATGGGTACTTGTTAGATATGGAGGTTTTACATTTTTTTTTTTTGGCAGTTCCTGATTTTTTCTCCTGCATTTGCATTAGAAATGAACCAATCAATTTCGGCCTTTTGCAGGGGATATGTTAGGAAAAGGAAAAAAATCATTTCAGCAATAAAAAAAATGTACTGGAGATGAAATCAGAAATAACCTTTCTAGGAGTTTGGCTTTGAAACAAGGGGGTGGGGTGGGAGGGAGGGAAGAATGGATGGAGGGGGAGAGAGATATGATTACTTAAGAAGAATAGGAAGGTATTCTAAAGATGAGCATATCTGTAGGCATATCAGGAAAGGAGCCAGTAGATAGGGAGTAATTGAAGATAACCTCATGGTAGCCTAACACTTGCCAAACAACCCATGGAGGGCACATATGTCCAACAATGTAGAGTAGCTAATATCATCTGATGATGACATTGCACTGCTCTCTGCTCTTTGCTGGGCACATTTTAGTGCATCTTCTCTGGGTGTCACAACCGGTCTTGTGGCTGTTGGACCTGCTCTTTGCTTCCTAATGCTATACTTCAGTGTCTAGCCTCTTCAGAATCAGCTGCATTTACTACTTCTATTTGGTGAAGATTTAAAAATCCTAGACAAGTATCTGACTTAGACTTAGGAAATTCTTTTAAACTCTCATTACATCTCATAAGATGAAATTCAATAGGGTTATATATAAAGTCTTGTACTTGGGCACAAAAAGAAAATCAACTACATAAATACTGGATATGGGAGACATAGCCAGGCTGCAATTGTTCTAATAGAAATCTGGGGCTTTTAGTGAATTTCAAACTTAATGTGAGTCTGCATAATGTAGTAAAAAAAGTGCTTTTACTATAAATTAGGAGAGACATAGCTTCCAAGAATAGTGAAGAGATAATCCCATAGTACTCTGCCCTCATGAGATCCTATCTGGGCTATTTTGTTCAGTTCAGGTCGCTATGGTTTAAGAAGGACATTGGTTAGCTGGAGAATGGCTGAGAAGGGCATCTAGTATGCTGAAGGACCTTAAGTATATGTTACATGAAAATTGAAGGAATTGGGAATGTTTATATATCAGGGAGGGCATGATAACTGTCTTCAAGTATCTGAAAGGCTATAGTGGGGGAAAGAAATGAGAGTGGTTCAGTTTGGTTAAGGAGGGAAGAAGCAGGAGTGAAGGATGAAAGCTCCAAAGAGGTCAATCTAGGCTTAATGTCAGGAAAAAACTTCTGACAATTACGAATGTCCCAAACTGGAAGGAGCTTCTTCAAGAGGTGATGAATTCCTTATCCTTGAAGGTGGTTAAGCAGAGGCAAGGCAACCATTGTTACATATGTTAGAGTTGGGATTCCTTTCATGCACAGGTTGGACTAGATGAAGTCTAGCCCTCTTGAAGTCACTTTTTTAATAGATTCTGTAATTCTATTATATTTGATCTGGATATTGTATCCCTGAGGGGTTCTGTTCAACCTACCCCTGACCTCATAGAAAGTGTTGTAGAAGCTAGGGCAGCTTCCTTTTCAAGACCTTCATTGAAGTTAAGGAAGAAAGAAAAAAAGAAAGAAGAGGAGGAAAGAAAGGGAGAAAGAGAGAGAGAGGGGGAGGGAGGGAAAAAGGAAGGGAAAGAAGGAAGAAAGAAAAAAAGACTAGGTTTGCATTTCTATCTTTCTTATTCAGATTTGTCAACTGCCAAATCTGATTCACTGTTCATTGGTTTACTCATATTTATACTTACTCTGCACCATACATTAAAGGAAATATTTTAAAACAACTTTTTTGAGTAAAATATTAGGTCTATCATGCCCCAGAACAGCAAAATGAAACTTCATGGATAGGGATTAGTATTCGACATAGGGTTATATTAAACCAGAAGGTACCTCAACACTTACCAAGTGACATGTGGATGACTTCGTATTTTTTGCATTTTGCTAGTGGGGAAGAGAGACAATGTAGTATAAAGGATAAAGGGCTAACCCCAAAGCCATGAAGAACTGTGTTCAAGACCCACCTCTGACACATAATGGTCATGTGACCCTGGAGAAGACATTTCACCATTCAGTGCTCCAAACAACTCTTAGAAAGTGTAAATGCAGAAACAGTTCTGATCTGCATAGAAGAAGGAATTTCTTTTACCGGGAGTTCTTTAAATAGCAAAATAATAAGTTCACAGTCTATCCCTATGCTATTGGTGGATAATGGGAATAACTAGAGGAATGGAGTTATCTAGAAAGTCCCTAGAGTGATTTGCCATAATAGAGGTTTACTTGTAATAAAACAAGTTTTTTTTATTAAAATTTTTATTAAATGTCTTATTTTTGGTTGAGAAAGTTGATAACTATATTTATTCTGTCATTGTATTTATGCTTTCTTGTGGTGGGAAAGAACTGGAGATTGCAGGAATTCTCATCAGTTGGGAAATGACTAAATAAATTGTGGTAGATGATTGTGATTACTGTGCTTTAAAAAATGATAAGCTCAGTGATCTTAGAAAAACATGAAATCAAGAATGAAACAAGTAGAACCAAGAAAACGTTGTATACAGTAACAGCAACATTGTTTCAAGAACAAATTTGAGTGACTAAGTCATTTTGACTATTATATATCCCAGATTAACTACAAAGGACGTACAAAGGACGTCTGGATCCAGAGGAAGAACTGAACCGATAAATGGAAGTATGTATACATATATGTGTGTATATATATGTTTCTTTTTTCTTTTTTTTTTTGTTTAATGGTAACCATTTCTAGGTTGGGGGGGAGGGAAGAAAAAAATAAAGTTATATGATAATCATTATATATTTAAAAGGAGTAGCAGGTTCTACATAATAGACTTGTAATTTCATGTGTAATCATTTTTTTCTATTCTATTCTATTATAGAAATGCTTGTTTTATTTCTTAAGCTCATAATAAAATAAATATATTTTAAAAAGGTATTTATGTTAACTCCATTGGTTCCCTATTACATCTAGGATCAAATGCAAACTCCTCTGTGGCTTTTAAAGTGTTTCACAACCTGGTTCTAACATGCTTTCCCAGACTTATTTCCAAGTAGTTCCCATCATGCACTCTTGGTTCAACAAGGTTAGCCTTACTATTCTTCACACAGGGCATTTCATTTTTTACCTTCACACAAATTTTCCTCCATATCTGGGATGTGCTTCCTCCTCACATTTACCTTTTGTAATCCTTTGCTTCCTCCAATGCTCAACTCAAGCATTACCTTCTACAGGAGGCCCTCCAGTTGTTCTTGTCTCTCTAGATTACCTTGTTTTTATTTTTTCATATTTTTCACTCTTTGAAATACCCTCAACTTGTGATCCTAGGGTAAATTCCCTCAGAGGTGCACAGATAATCCACGTTCAAAGTTCTCTGTGCATTTGTACTCTTAAAATTAATAGAAAGGGAAGGGGAAAAGAGAAAGTGATATAGCACCTACTTGTGTCAGGCATTGTACTAAGCTCTTTATACATATTATCTCATTAGATCTTTACAAAAACCCTGCAAGGTAAGTGCTGCTATCATTCCTATTTTACAATTGATGAAAATGAGGCAAACAGAGGTTAAATGACTTGTCCAGGGTTACACAGCTAATAAACGTTTGAGGCCAGATTAGATCTCAGGTGTTTTCTGACTCTAGATCCAACAATCTATCCATTGTATCACCTAGCTGCCAGCCAGTATTCGTTAATGGGTTTACTTTCAGTAATCAACCAGTTGACAGAATTAGCTCAAGGAAAGGCATTTACTGAAAAAGCATAGCATGAAAAGAAGTAACAAAATATCCCACCCATAATCACTTAGGGCATATTCTCTCATGAACACATGGTATCAGTGGGAAAAATGAGCATACACTAGTATGTACACTAGAATTAGAATAGAAGAGAAACACACCCTTACATGACCAAGGCAGCTTTTGCCCCTGATACTCATGTCCTTTTTATTTTGTGGTCTCCTCAAGCTACTCTCCCTGAGGCAGTATTCCAAATTAGTTGGGTTTTCTGGGTTTGGTCAGGCCTAGATGGAGAAAGAAATTCCCTTCTCAAATTCTTGTTACTCAGTCAGAGACTCTCCCTTTGTGCTTTGGGGTTTTCCTTGGCAATGACACTTGCCATTTCCTTCTCCAGTTCATTTTACAGATGAGGAAACTGAGGCAAACAGAGTTAAGTGTCTTGCCCAGGGTCACAAAGCTAGTAAATGTTTGAGGCCAGATTTGAACTCAGGAATCTGAGTCTTCTTGACTCCAGGCTCAGCATGTGTTATCACCAAGGCAATACTCACAGCGCTGGTGGTGGCTATGAATTTACCTTCTTGATGCCAGGCCCAGCATTCCACTGTTCCACCTACCCAATCCTCTCTTCAACTTGCTAAAAACTTAAAGGTGCTCTTCCTATGCCCGAGAGAGAGAGAGAGAGAGAGAGAGAGAGAGAGAGAGAGAGAGAGAGAGAGAGAGAGACTTAGGGGTGTGGTCAACCCTTCAGCCAGTCAATGTTGTCCTGTAATTTAATCAAGAAAGTGAATGAAAAACTTTTATTTTTTTAAATTTAAATTTATTTAATTTTAGTTTTCAACATTCATTTCCAGGGAATTTTGAGTTCCAAATTTTCTCCTCATCCTTCCTTTCCCCCCTCCCCACTGTGAGATAGCATGCATTCTGATTATTCCTTCCCTCAGTCTGCCCTCCCTTTTATCATCCCCCTCTCTTATCCCTTTCCCCTTTACTTTCTTGAAGGGCAAGACAGAATTCTATACCCCATTTCTGTATATCTTATTTCCTAGTTGCATTTTCTTTTATCCTTTTGGATGAGGAAGAACAAAGCATTCCATCAGAGGAAGACATAAAAGTCAAGGCTTCTGGATCCAAAACTTCTAAAAATATATATGCAATGGTCTCAGACCATGGAAGAGCTCAAAAAGGATTTTGAAAATCAAATAAGAGAGGTAGAGGGAAAATTGGGAAGAGAAATGAGAGTGATACAAGAAAATCATGAAAAGTGAGTCAAACTTGCTGAAGGAGACTCAAAAATTGCTGAAGAAAATAACACCTTTAAAAATAGACTGACCCAAATGGCAAAAGAGATCCAAAAACTCAATAAGGAGAAGAATGCTTTAAAAAACAGAATTGGACAAATGGAAAAGGAGATTCAAAAGCTCACAGAAGAAAATAGTCCTTTAAAAATTAGAATGGAGCCATTGGAAGCTGGATGGACATTCGATGAAATAGAGGACTTTCAAGCATTCTTGATGAAAAGACCAGAGCTGAATAGAAAATCTGACTTTCAAATACAAGAATCAAGAGAAACATGAAAAGGTAAACAGGAAAGAAAAGCCTTAAGGAACTCATTAAAGTTGAACTATTTACATTCCTACATGGAAAGATATTATTTATAACTCATGAGACCATTTTCAGTATTAAGGTAGTTAGAGGGAATATATATATATATATAAATATATATATATATATGTAGGTGTGTATGGGTATGTATGTGTCCATTATATATGTGGAGGTATATGTACATGGGTGTATGTGTGGATGCATACACACACACACACACATACATAAACAGAGGGCACAAGGTGAGCTGAATATGAAGAGGTAATACTTAAAATAAATAAAATCTACTGTTTAATGGAATGCACTAGAAGTAAGAGAAAGAGAGAGGTAGAATGTACTAAATAATCTCACATAAAAGAGGGAAGAAAGAGCTTTTACAATGGAGGGGAAGAGTGGGGAGAGGATAATTGAGCCTTATACTCATGGGATTTGGCTTAAGGAGGGAATAACACACATTCAATTGGATATAGAATCTATTTCACCCTGCAGGAAGGCAAGGGGGAAGAGGATGGGAGAGGGAAGATAATAGAAGGGACAGCAAATTGGGGAAAGGGATAACCAGAAGCAAACACTATTGTGGGAGGATAGATCAAGGGAGAGAATGGAATATATGTAGGGCAGGATATGTGCCTAACATATGGTATGTATCTCAGCACATTAAATAAGATGGGGGGAGCTAATCTTGTTCCATGGAGTCAAGTAGTCATTTTGTAGTCTTAGAAATAGTATTTCCCTAAAGTTTTCTCCCAATGGCTCATCAGGGCATGGAAGTAACTCTGGCATTTGAAGTTTCCATTGGCATCATCTACCAAGCTAAAGAAGCTTCAGATACCACCAACAATGGGCTATGTGTCTGCTCTTAGAAAACTAGTCTCATTAAATTCACAAGTCAGAGGGATGACTACTAGTGGATGAGTTTTTTCCTGTTATAGCAGCTCAAGAGGGCCATTAACTGAGAATAAAGAGGGACTATGATGGGTGTCGGTAGAGTGAGATAGGACTCATCCAGATGAAAGTGTGTATATTTGAAATTTGAGTAAATAGGGTAGAGCACACAGAGTTGACTTCTGCTTTAAATAAGGGATGTGATGTGATTTAAGTTTTGGTGTTGCAATTGTTATCTCATATGGACCTCTCCAGGAGCTCAGACGTGATTGGTTACCTCTTGGCAGCTAAACAGTCATTTCTGGATACTCTCTTGTCCTCTCCAATGAACATACTTTTAGAAAATAAAAGCACAATCTGGTTTTTGGCAAACTGTCAAAAGCAACGTCCCCCATAGAGTAGAAAAATGAACAACAGCTCCCTTTGCAGTGGATGGAATTTAAGACTGAGTTGCAAAAATGAGAAAATAAGATTACAAGGGGGAATGAATTGTTCTTGATGAGTAAAAATAAGCTCAAAGGCAGAAGGGAATAAAAATTGTTTGCTTAGCTTGTAAGAAAACACCAGAGAGGCTTTTGAGGATAATAAGCCTTAGCATTTTATAGTTCTTCATATTTTTTTTAAAAAGTGCTTCCTAGTAATTAAGAGTCATTAATCAGATATTAGCTGCAGGTCATTCATTGAATCAGGGGCTGATTTAGACTGAGAATGAAGCAGAGTCCTGGGGATTGGGAGCAGACTTGATCTATTTCATGCCCATCAAGGAAAATTTAAGATCTAAGAAATGCATTAGATGCCAATTCCAAATATAAAGGCAGCTCAGCATATTAGAAGGAACAATGAGCTGAGAGTGAGGATTTATGGGTTTTAGTCTCACATCAACTACTAATTTTATTTCCAATTTTGTATCAGTCATTTCATCTTTATGGATGGACTTCAGGTCCCTCTGAAAAATTCTGGTAGTGGTAGGTGGTTCTTAAACTTTTTGATTTCAGGGCCCTTTTATATTGCTTAATGATTGTTCAGAATGCCAAGAAATTTTTCTTTAAAGGGGTTTATTTATTAGTATCTTGATATATATATATATATACATATATATATGTATATATATATATATACACATATATATTTTAATCTCCATTTAAAATGTTTTAGTATTATTATGAAAATAACTTTGACCTAATGGACAACTTTTTAAGAAAGACTGGTCTATATGATTTCTGAGATTTTCCCAGCTCTAAAATGGCTAAACAAGTATGATTCATTATTACATTTATCTAAAAAACATTTTATAGTTTTCAGGTACAATATAGCCTATGAAATTCCTTCCCACCTTGAAATGGGGATATTATCATGTTATAGTTTGAGGTCCCTGAAATATTCGTATGTGCCTTTTGCAGATGATGAAACTGAGATTCAGAGAGATTATGACTTTCCCAAGGACACACAGGTAACAAGTAGAGAAGTCTGAAGTCTGGCCCAGGGCTTTGGATTCCAAACTTGGAGCTTTTGCCACTACACAATCTCTTATATACTCCTGCTTTTTCTCCTCTGAAATGATGCCCCCTTGCTGCAAGCGCGCCATCTTCTTACACTTGGACTATTGTAATAGATTGCTGATTGGTCTCCTTGCCTCAAGTCTCTGTCCATTCTAGTTCTTCTATGAAACTTCCATTCAGCTATCAGTTATCTTCTTGAAATTCAGGCATGACCACCTCCCCATCCCTCCAAATCAATAAAATCCAATAGCTTCCTATTGCCTTCAAGATTAAATGGTTTTTAAATGGTTTTTAAAGCCCTTCTCAATCTTCCACCTTCCTACCTTTCCAGTCTTCTTAAGCTTTATTTTTATTTATTACAATAAGTTATAGCATGTACTGTGGCTATACCTTGGTAAACCATCTCAGCAGACAGGTTGAACCAGTTTAAGAGTAACCAACAGTGAGTTAGCGGGATGTTTATCTGAAGCATGCAAAAACCTTCTCTGGTGGAATGGGCAGATGAGCCAGGAAGGGGGGCTGAAGCAGGCACTGTGCAGTGTTTAGAGTTTGATCAGACACAAAGACACCCAGGTCATTCACTGAACCCTGGGCCACTGCCAGTTGTTCTGACTTTGGTCTTGCCACTTGACTTTGATGACTGAGGAGGAGAGAGAGTGAGACTGATGACTTTGTGCAACTACCTCACTTAAATTCATGAGAAAGAGAAGATGTCATTTGTGATGCCATTGGTTCTCTTAGAAATCAAAGAACAAACCACAGCAAAAAACACAAGATTATTTCCCTGTCCATATTCTCTGATTCATAGATATTGGCCTTTTCCCTGTCCATATTCTCTGATCCATAGACATTGGCCTTTTTCTATTGCTTGAACACAATATTCCATTTTTTCCTTCCATGTCTTGCCATTGACTGTGTTCCATGCCTGGATGCTCTCTCTCTTCGGCTCTCTTTCCTGGCTTCCTTCAAGATTCAGCTCAAATCCTATTTTTTTATAAGTAAACTTTCCTAGTCAACCCCACTGTCTGGTTCCTTTCATCTGGGGTTACCTCCCATTTATACTATATATCTCCAGTTTGTACATAATTGTCTTTCCTATAAGAGTGTGAGATCTTTGAAGGCAAGGGTCCCTGTTTTGGCCTTTCTCTGTCTTCCTGACATATTGCTAGCTGGGTACAATTCCCTCCTGGGATTTGTAGTTCTCAGTTTGGGAAAAGAAGAAACAAATTCAGGGTCAGCACTGGAATGAAGCAGGCAGGTTTTTTTGGATGAAGGTGCAATGATAGGAATTTTGAGAGTCTATTGAGGAGAACTTGGAGAGATGAAGGGAGAGGAAGTGGTCTTCCCATGGTAGTGTGCGAGTGAGGCAGCATCTGCGGTCATCTACATTTCCCTTCTGCAAGATCAAGAGAGATCACCTCCATCTAAATGGACAACCCAGGAAGGGTAGGAATGTGCGTGTGTATGTGTGTGTGTGTGTGCAGACGTGTGTGAGACTATGTACTTTAATTTTGGTACTTGCTTGCCCAGGAACAAGGAAAGTTGAAAGAAACAAGCCAGTGGAGAGAGGAACCCTTATTTTCAACCTTTCCCCGTTTCTGCTTTATTTCTGTTTGTGCTTTTTTTCTTTTCTTAAATTTATGCTGTCAAAGGATGCAAGTATTGAATTCAGTATTATTTCTTACAAACAGTTGTGATCGACCCTGTTCTTATGTTGCCTTGAAGCTCTTTTGAAGCAGCAATGGGAGCCACATGAGGGGAGGGGGGAGAGAGAGAGGAAGTATTACTTGTCCATTGTCTTTGAGTGTACATGCTCTAATTTCAACTAGCATTTATATCAGAGTACTGATTTCAGATTCACTAAGTTGACCTTTGAAGCTAATTTTATGGAAATAAGATTCCAGTAGGAAAAGTCTTGGGTCAGTAGAACTGACATCTTGAAAGGGATTAGCATCTATTTCCACCCACCTGCAGAAGGACTTAGTGGCATTTTTCTAAGAAAGGTACATCTAGTGCCAGTGGGGAACTTATTATTTCTTCCTCCCTCAATTAATTATTTCCATCTTTAAACAGCATATGATTCCAGATGAAACTGGAATAAATATAGTTGTCCATGGAGAGGGGAATGATTGCTTATTTGTCTATCCTGAAAGAACATGACTCAAAAAATGCTATTACATTGGCTGAGGTCTTACTTCTTCCTCCTTTTATGTATTTTTAGATCAGAAGATGGACTGAAGACCTAAGGTTAGCACTGTTATGCTTGGATTTGGATTTTCGTGGAAACTGAGAAAGGCTCCTTCAATTTTAATTACTGAGTTTATTAATACAGAGCAGTGACTAGGGTGGAGAAACTTGAGTTTTGTTCTAAGACCCCAAAAGTTCAAATTCCTTGTCAAGTATTCCAGTAGTTAGGAACAATTGAATGTCACAGTTAGAAAGGATAATTATGTAAAATAGGAAGTTACCAAATGCCCACTTCATCCTTTCTGCTCAGTTTAACCAGGTGTTATTCCCTGGTTATTTCCTCAATAGAATCTGTTCTCTCATTAGAATCAGCTTTGTAGTAACCTAGGGTTGGCTTACGAAGTTCAGTGGAGTCTTTGTCTCCCTGGGCTTTCATGGCTTATTTCATAGGATTTCCCCCACTATGATCCCCAAGGTCTGAAGTCTCCTTAGTCACCATCCCCCCGCCCCAATAAATTTGTCTTTAAAAGTTGGTTTGAAGGTATCTTGTATCCTGTGTTTCCTGAGCATATTTTGTGGTGCTTACCTACACTTGTAATATCAGTTGCAACTCTGATAAGCTTAAAGCAATCTTTGTGTTTTTTTTCTTTCCCACATTTGAATAGTGTAATGTTAAGAGTGGATTAGAGATCAAAAGATATGGATTCTAGACTTACGTCTGCCCCTGATTTTCTGGGTAAATCCTTTTTTCTCTAGGGCCTTTTAGTTTCTTTAAGTGGAAAATGAAAGTGTTCGGTTAGACTATCTCAAAGATCTCTTTTCTAAAATTTTATGATTCTATATTTTGCTGATTTAGTTATTTTCTATCACAAATTTTAAAGGTAGATGAATCTAAAAGGATAGACACATACTTGTTCCACTGAGAAACATTGGGAGTCTCTGCTCATTAGGAAACTTAAGAATGTTAAAAGTCATCCTTGGGCCAATGTCTGAGGCTGATGTCTAAGACTGTAATCCAAAATAAGGCACAGATTGGCAAAAGGGACAAACTGAAAGGAATCCTTGTCAGTGTAGAAGTGGAATTCCTCAGACACAAGGACTTGAATGAGTACTTGAACTTTGTAATAACCTTTCAGAGCAAACTGGGAATCGGGGTGAAGGAGTAAAGAATCTTCAGCACTGAAGCTCTCCAACATTGGTTGTTACAATGCTAGGTTAACTACTTATGACGGGAAAGAGTCTTGGAGATAGTGGAGGAGGTCTCTCATTGAGGTAACTAGTTTTAACTAGGCTATTTTGAGATTGTTTTCAGATAGCCCCCAAAGTTATATCCTTTATTTCTTGGTACTGTTCAAGTTGTACTCTTCTGATTGTAGATGCCTGGAGCAAGGCTGATTACATATTTAGGAATGAGTTTCTGGCACCCTAAGGTGTTTCTCTTGATAATTATATTGCTAGTTTTGTGCCACTGTTGAGTTTTGCTTAAAGAAATTAATTCTGGCTATTCATTGGAAGGACAAATACTGAAGCTGATGCTTTAATACTTTTGGCCACATAATGAGAAGAAAGGACTCATTGGAAAACATCCGGCTGTTGGGAAAGACTGAAGGTAAAAAGAAAAGGGGATGTCAGAAGGTGAGATGAATAGATAGTGTCAGGAAAGTAACAGACATGAGCTTGGACTGACTTTGGGAGACAGTGGAAAATGTTTGATGTGTTATAGCCCAAGGGATCACAAAAAGTTGGGCATGATTGAGCAACAAGATTGGCAAGTGTTTTACCAATTATTTTGAGTGCCAAAAATGTTTTCAAGAAAACAGCACAATATAAGCTCTACCTTGATAGTTCTCTCATAGACAGGTTAAGTGGATAGATAAAGAATTTATTAAGGGCTTACTTAAGCCCAAGAAAAGAAGAAAATTTGTTCTTATGATTTCTGTATCTGAGTGTTTCTACCAGAAGTTTATGTGCGGTTTGTAAATCTTGTACTTAAATTACTTAGATGTGGCTCTATTTCTGTTTCTTGAGATCCAAAATTGTAATCATCAATCAGAATCCATGCCATCAGGAAAGAAAGTTTGTAGAGAGTGGGCGATATTTGACGTGGCCAAAAGAGTGTACTGTGGAATGCTGCTGATTGATTGATTTGTTAATTAGGGAGAGGAATGATGGCTCATCATGGTTTCCTGTGGTTTGCCATGTCTTCCTCTCTGTAAGAGGCGAGGTGGTACAACATAAATCTATTTATTTTTATGTATTGTATCCCATCTTCTTCCTAGACCATAGTAGTGTGCTCAAAACAAGGTCCAACTGGCCAAAACTAGAATATTACTCTTTATCTGATGACTACTAGCATGCTATCACGTTGGGAGAGCACAACAGGGAAGGATGTTGCATCATAGGCACATATTTTGCTCCATTGTATACTTGCAACTTACAAAAAAGAAAGCAAGACATTTTAATTCAATCAATATTCATTAATGCAGTGTCAGGCACTGAATTAGCACTGGGATCCAAAGATGAAATATAAAATAGTTCCTGTCCTCAAGAAGGTTATGAATGAACAGAAAGGCTATGACAAATACACAAGTAGCTGTAAGCATTTTGTATAACTTCCTGTTGAGATTTAAAAATTCAGTGATGCCCTTAGGCCTATCTGGAAGAGGCAGAAAGAAAACAAAGAGCAAGACTGTGATAAGTACAAAGGGTAGATGTATATAAAGTACAAGGAGAGACTTTGAGAAGACATTTCACAGTCAGAGAAAGCTTCATGGAGAATGAGGCACGTGAACTAAGAAAGAAAAGGTTTATAACAAATGCGGTTGAAGAGGGAGTGAGTTCCAAACAGAAATGTGCTAGGTCAAGACAAGACTGGAGAACAATTCCACTTGGTTGGAATGTAAAATATGAATAGACAAGTAATGAATGGAAGAAAATAATATTAGAAAGACATTTTAGAACCAAGTTAAATGTCAAACTAAGGAGAATATATTCTTATCCCAGAAGTTATAGAGAGCCATTAAGGGTAGTGATTCTTCTTGCAATTTCTTTTTAATTCTGTCTATTCTGACATATTTAGTTTGCGGCAAAGCTTAGAAAAATAAAATGTAAACAATTGTGTTTTTCAGTGTCTTCTATAGCACTACAATTGTTTCAGTATATTTTCAGCATCTTTAAATAGGATATGTTTTGTGAAGGAAATAATGCATACTTTTTGGTTCCTCGCCTCCCCTTCTCCTAGAAAACAGGTTTCTTGGAGGCTGCAAAGCTGCTTTTTCTTTCTGAAAACCTCAATGACTGTGTTGCTGATTCTCAGCAGAGTATGGCTTAGTTCCTATAATTATTCCCTGCTCGTGTGCCAGGGATTACCTTATTCTCTTTATTTACATTCTGCCTCATCCTTCAGTGTGCTTCTTTGATAGTCTCCTGACACATTTCAACTTTTTAGGTATCATGTCTTTAATGCCTGTGGAGTTCCCTTGAGAAGCCACTTAATACAGTGGTTTGTTAGTACTTTACAGATGTGGGGAAACAGGTTAGGTGCATGCATTTTCCACTTATGAGATGATGACATTTCTGCTTTTTCCCTTTTACAGATGGGCTTAATTATGACAGGAGTACTTTATAACCTTAGGTTTCCAATGAGAAGGTGAGTAAGAGGCTTTCCTCAGTTTCCAGCCTGGCCTAGCTTATATTCACATACATTTTATACATGGAGATGGCATGAAAATGAACAGGGCATTCTTCTCTGCTTTTCTGATCAGCTCTTGTATGCAATTTTAAAATACAATTAAGATGGCAAGGTGATTATCATACAAACAAGTGGTAGAGGAATATAGATTTTACTGAATTAAAGTTATTGTGGTTGAAAAATGTAAGATATCAGGAATCTGTGTCATACCATGTCATATATCTTCTGCACAGTCATAAGGGGCGTGAAGTACCCTGATATTAATGAGTTCAGTCTTGTTATATTTACATTACCGATAAGAGGAAAAAGACTCTCCCACCATGATTTACGAAACTCCATTTACTGGAAACAGTTATCTTGTTCTATATCAGCTCTGATTTTTGTTACTGAACACCTGAAGATAGTTCCATTTTATTTGTAAAGTATTCCATGCTAATGAATCCTGGCTGAGTTTTAATTAATTATAGTACCTGAATAATTGTGTGTCTTGGTTAATTGGATTTTCTTATTATAATTGAAAGTTAGGCAGAAACCCTTTTTATTGGAATTTTATAATAGGTAAATCTTTCTAAAAAAACCCCAGAAGTCTATTGTCCTTCCTCAGCAAGTAGTCTATTGAACTGAATCGAATTTCTCTTTGGTGATTGAAGGTTTTGCTTTATCTCAAGGCCATCTTTTGGAGCATTATGGCAGGAGGCTGGGAAGGCTCCTAGGGATATTACAGCTGTTGTGTCTCCAGCATATTCTTAAAGGATTCATTTGGGAGCAGGGGGAGTGGAAATATGGGGGTTATTGTCAGAGGTATTTTCATTACCTTTGACTGTCTGTGGTTGCTTCCTTGAGTTCCTGATCTAGTGACCACAGAAGGGAAGTTGTATTTGGTATCCTTCTAAATCTTAGATTATATGTTTTTAATGCTTAATGATCAAAGTAATTTTTAATTGAATTTCATGGCCCATGAGTGCCTGTAACATTTAAAAAAAAATAAGCCTTGAGCCTGCTGGACTAAGTCAAACTTAGACTTAACCCACGATAAACATCAATTACTAATGTAATTAGAGAAGGTGCAGGAGATTGCGCTGAATCTACACAGACCCCAGGACATATACTTGAAGCTTGTTTTGGGTTGTTTGTTTTGAATTAAACCATAATAATTTATTTTGTTATTTTCTTTCTGATTAAAAACTGAGCATGGAACAATTTTTAACTGCAATTCCCCAAAGCTGGATTTTAGCTAATGCTAGTTTTGCTATAGTATGAAATACTGTAAAATATAGCTGAGGGTGGATGTCTTTTGAAGTCTTGTCACAAGTCATTGGCTTATTTGAATATGGAAGCCACAGAATAGCTCTGGCATTGATTGGTTCTACTGACACAAAAATGCTGTCCTCAGTTCATAGGTTGACACAGTTCTGTGCACTTGGATGCACCTAAGGATACTTGATCTTGGAAAAGATCTCTCCATTATAATGACAATGAATGCCTCTTTCCAAAATGCTTTAAGGCAAAAACTCATATGACAACCAAACAGAGACAAGAAGAATCTTGAAAATGCTTAGGAAAACAGTCATCAATTTTTCCCTGTCTGTTGCACTGGAATATATTTAGTTACAGCTAATTGTTGCCATGAACAAACACTATCCGTTATCATGGAAGTTAGCAGACTTCCATTATTTCATTTGGGGAGCTAAGGACCAGAGAAATTGTTCCATTTCAAGTTTCACTCAAACTGCATTGAAAATTGTTTTATAAGGATGAGAGAGACAGAAATATTATGCATGTGCTCATTATATTGGGATGAGGCTTTTAAAATGCATTTTATTGGTTGGAAAATACTATAGTCAGACAGGTATATGTACCAATTATTCATTTTCCCCCTCTGGTTCGGAGGGTATGGTTAGAGATTTGCGTTTTGTCTTCTTCATTTCTACTAACGTCAGGAAATGGTTTGGTGTGCAGGGACAAGACAACAAATGAGAAGAGGAGACTGGCCTTAGGTCTCTGCTAGCAACTCCTTTAGGGTTACTTTTGACTTGCCCTTTGCACTAGCCTCTCATATCCAATCAGTTGCCAAGTCCTGTCATTTCAACTTCTGCCTTTTGTCTTCTCCCTATTCTCACCCTTCTTGCCACTCACTTGGGGAATTGCAATAGCCTCCTCCTATCAAGTCCCCCCAATTCTGTTTTCTTTCAATCTACTTTTCACACCATTTTCAGAATAATCTTCCTTATATCTTTGAGGTTTGGCCAAGTTAGTATTTTGCTTAAAATTTGTACTCTTCCATCTGAATAAAGTTAAAATTCTTTTGTCTGACATTCAAGTCCTCTACTCTCAGAGATCATTTCGCCTTTCTGGTCTTACATAACTCTCATCTACATACTTTAACAGTAGCCAA
The DNA here is from genome assembly GCA_023548195.1 of Bettongia penicillata ogilbyi. Classification (NCBI taxonomy): domain Eukaryota; kingdom Metazoa; phylum Chordata; class Mammalia; order Diprotodontia; family Potoroidae; genus Bettongia; species Bettongia penicillata. The sequence goes on from JAJHZJ010000065.1 coordinate 6,449,356, forward strand.
CAAGGACAGCTCTTTTCCTGGGAATATACCCTATCTAGAGTATCTTTTCTCTTCCCTTTTACTTGCCTATATCCACTCTGAGAACCTAATCTGCCAGTCAGTCTAGCGTGAGTTAGGAGAAGGAACCCAGAGGTGGTGATACATAGGGATGAAAAAATTATCAACTTGAGAGCTTAAATAACTTGTCCAAGGTTACATTTTAAGTGTTGGTGCTAGGGCATAAATCCAGGTCATTACACACTAAGTCTAGCACTTTTGCCATTATACCACACTACCTTTCTGTCTCAGTGTTATCATCTCCTTTGCAAATCTATACTCATGAAACTCTTAAATATTTACAAAATCCTTTGGAATTACATGGGCTTTTGAATTCAGTTGTTTCCTCTACATGGGATCCAACATAAATTGCCCTGAAGAGAATTATAAATCTGTTTCTAAAAGCCTGTCACATTTTTAAAAAGGCTGACACATACAGTCAATCTGGTGTCAAAAAGGAATCAAGCTCCCAACAAAGCTGAAGTTCTATGGGCCAGTGTTCTTATTGACTCCTATGGATGCTCTACTCAGTCCTGCAGTAGACATCACATTTAATTTCTCTACCACTTATGTCAGTTATTTATAACTTAACATCATAGACTATTCAAACTAGGAGGAATCTCCTAGGTCAATCATTTCAGCATCCTGGTTTTACAGGATATAGCAAGTTTGCCAAGTAGGATAAGAATGCCATCAAAGATGCTCTTGTCTTACTGGAATATTCTTATACCTTTTAAACCCTTTCTCACCTTTGTTCATGTCTGAAGGCTATCTTCCATGTCTGGAATGACTTGGCTCTGCTTTTCCTTCAAGGTCTTGCTTTCGTATCATTTCTTCTGGATCCTCCCTAGAGGAAAGTGATCCCCATAGCATTTAGTCTAGAACTTTCCCTCCGCTTTGATCATATTCTCTTTTGTATCATTCTCCTTTTGTGTATGCCTTACCATCTCATATTCCTACTTCCCCATTACAGTATAAGCTTTTAGGGGGAAAGAAGAATGCTTTTATATTTACATCCCCAGTTATGCTAGGTACTTAAGAAATGCTTGTTGATTTGAATTGAATTGTTTCAATTTAGACTGACAGGGGAATATGGTAAGGAAGGTGAATACTTAAATAATGCAAAATTTCAAGGACAGAAGTTTTCTTCATGGGGAGTTGGGTGGTCTTATGCCGTTATCAAGGATATAAATGGAAACCTGAGAAATGCAGGGTTAGAGTGGTGGACCTTGATAGTGAACAGTCCCATGAAATCACTTTGTCCCAAGTACAGGTGCTCCACTTTGGTGTCTTTTCCCATGCAGTGGTGTCCTAATTATATATTCTAGGCCATCAAGAGGGTCACTGCCATCAGAGAGCTCCTCTTAAGAATGGAGTCAGCTAGTTGTCCTCACTCAAAGGAGCCCAAGTTCTTTGGATGCCATTTTTTGGTCTTAATATGTAAGAAGGATGGATGGTGATGGGACACAGCTTTCACTAAGTGCGCCCAAGTAGAGGAAATTGCAAACAAGATGGATGGGAAGCCACCCAGGAGTACATTAATTCAGGATGACAGCATTAACCAGAACATATGGATGTGAAGGAATCAGAGTTAAAACTGGAGTGTAAACTCTTTGAGGACTAGGACTATGTTGTATGCTTCTTTCATAAATTCAGTGTTTTCTGCATGGTGACTGGGAGGTATGATGGATTGAGTACTGGACCTGGAAGGCCTGAATTCAAATCCTGCCTCAGACACTTATAAGCTGAGTGCCCTTGGACAAGTCTTTTAACCTCTCTCAGTTCTTTATCTATAAAATCAGAGTAATAATAGTACCTACCTCATAGACTTATGAAATCAAAGGAGATTATATATGCAAAACACTTTGAAAGCCTTGAAGCACTGTATAAATTTTAGCTATTATTATTTTACAATAGGTACTCAATAAAATTTTGGTGATAATGGCAGTAAAATATTTAATGTTTGATTATGGAATTGTTGTTTAATAATTTTTAGTCATGTCTTACTCATGACACCTTTTGGGGTTTTCTTGGCAAAAATAGTGGAGTAGTTTGCCCTTTCCTTCTCCAGTTTATTTTATAGATGAGGAAACTGAGGCAAACAGAGTTAAGTGACTTGGCCAGGGTCTGAGCAAGTATCTGAAGCTAGATTTGAATTGAGGAAGATGAGTCTTCCTAACTTCAGGCAGGTCTGGTCCTCTATCCACCATGTTACCCAGCTACTTCAATTATAAAATGAGCTTAGTTATAAGTGACAGAATTGTAGGATCTGAAAGAGGTTTTAGAGATTTTCTAGATAAAGGGTTTTTCACCTTTTTATACCATGGACCTCTTTGGAAGTCTACTGAGACATATGGGTCCCAATTTAGAATAACGCTTTGAAAAGCATAAAATACATGGGAATACAAGGAAAACCAGTTAATATCTTTTAAAAAATGTTCATGAACCCAAGGTGTTTTAGGATCAGTGTTTCCTCCATTTCCGCCCCCAATATTGATTAGTTTCCTAATGTTTTATGGGCAAAAAAATTGGCAGTTTGGACACCTCTAACTTGGTGTTCCAGCTTGAGACACGATAACCTGCCCTGTTGTCCAGAGGAGTTTTCATGTAGAGATGAAAGAAGTTGTGTCTATAGGAGGTCAGTATCACTATATTTCACTGTTACATGTTTTTGTTTTGTGATGTAAAATGCCTCTTAAGGCATAAGGTAAAATGCTTTTTGCTAACTATTCAATGATTTACAGGTAAGTGCCTCTATTTGCCTCTGAAATTGAATCTGAGCTAACAAACTGCTGCTGGGCCTGACCCTAACATGAGGTTAAGAACTTCTGATCTAGACCAATCCTCACATTTACAGAGGAGAAAGCAGTGGCCTGGAGAACAAAAAAAATGACTTGCCCAAGGTCACATAGCTCGTGGTAGAAGTATTCCCAAGTTTATTTTACCCTAGGTAGAGGATTCTAAAACTCATCAAAACATGTTTTGGACTTGATATCTGTTATAATTCCATTTATTTTATTTTGTGCATTTAAAACTTTATTCTAAGAAGGAGTCCATAGAAATTATCATATTGCCAAAGGAGTCCCTGAACAAAAATATGGCTCAGATCCCCCTACTTCTATTATGCCTTTACATCTAGTTTCACATGCTTGGTCTTTCTTCCAACTCTATCCCTCATTGAACACTTGCTCTAAGCTCCACTTGTGCCCTAGTACAGCATCCTTCTCTCTGTAAGTCTGTTTCCTTATCTATAAAGTGAAGGTAATGATACTTGTACTAACTATCTCATAGGAATGTTATGAGAAGAGAGTTTTGCACACCTTAAAATGCTGTCATTCAAGAGCCATGAACCTCTGCTTAAGAGGATTTATAAGCCTTTAGAACCTTTGCAAATGATTTCTTCAGCCCTTAAGAAGGTGATGTCACATGTTAATTTTTGGAAGCCTTTTTCCCCCTCAAGTAATACTACTGTCAGTTGGCCCACTTTTGAATTCTGAGAATTAAGAACACATTTAAACAGAGAATTACGGACATTTCAAGTGGAAGGAATATATTTCATATATGAAAGTCATCATAATAATACAATCTTTATGATCATAACCTCTCATCATTCTATCCCTTCCCTTACCTCATTCCTTCTAAACATTCTAATCCTTAGCATGAACTCCTGTCACTCCACTCCTCCCTCTTCTCCCAGTTCATGGATTGTCCATGTTCTCACCTCATTTCCCTTCCTTGAGTTTAGATCTAATTGGTGGCCAGTTCAACTGTATGTAACTGTAGATATAAAGCTATTTTCACTTGAATTCCTTGTCCTCTTGTCCTGTTGCCAATCACACCTTGCCAAGCCTTTGTCCTGGCTTGCTCTTAATATTTGGATTCTCTGCTTCTACTCCTGTGTTGCTGAACTTGCCTGGAGAAAGTCACATAACCATTTCAACCAGGTAGACTATGAATATATATTACTAAGTTGCAACTGAGTTTTCATTGCTATATAGAAATCCTTTTCTTCCCTTGATTGTTTTTCTATAATTCTTCACAGTGGCTTTTGCCAACCTTTTCTTCTCATATCCCCTACTCTATGTATAGAAATAAAACCAAGAGGGACTTCACCAGAGGACCTCATCTCCTATTTTGCTGAGCAAATTTCCATCCTCATGAACCCTCTCTTTTTTCCTAGTATAAACTTTAAATTCTCATCTTCTTTGTTTCAACCTCTTCTGCACAAAGGCAACCCTTTTATTCCTGCTTTTCATACCATCCCATCTTGATTCCTCCTTTCCTGTCTTTATGTCTTCCTTAATCTTGCATTATCCATTGGCTCCTTCCCTGTCAGTTATAAAGAAGACTAAATCTTATCTTTCAAAAACAGATTTTAAAAAACAAACAAAAATCCTTATCTTACCATCCTCTAAAGCTACTGTTCTTTATCTTACCTCCCTACCCAAACAACCACTGTTCATTTTCCAAACATCTTTCTGCTTAACTTCTCTGAAACTTTTGATACTTTTTTGCCCATCAATCTCTTCTCTTGATAATGTCTCCTCCTTTGGTTCCTATGACATTGTAGGCATGTGCCTTCATACTTGGATGAATTTTTATTGTTAAGGGTTTTCGTTTTGGTTGTAACTTAATTTTATTCTTCTATTCGTATACTGATTTTATTTTTGGGCTGCACCTGAAATCAGATTTCCCATAAGCATTAAAACATGGTGAAACCGATATTGGCTTTGCTGACCTTTTTTGTTCCCCTGCTATCACTGAAACAGCTTGATTGCAATGGAAAGAATTTTAGATTTGGAGCCAAACATCCTGAGTTTGAATCCCACCTCCATTACTTGCCACTTGGGTGAGGGAATCACTTTATCTCTCTGACTCTTGCATTAGATAATCTCCCAAGTCTCTTGTATGACTCAATCTGTTACACTGGGTGATGCACATATGTATCTACATATATTACAGAAACTACAAAATTATGGTAGTTGTACTCTTCCAGTATCTCTTTTTATATGTCTTTCATTTCTATGTGTATCCTTTCAATTAAAAAAAAAATTAGTGAAACATTTTTACATTATTGTCATTTTTTCAGTAATCCACCCCTCTATTAAAATTCTGCCTTGTAACAAAGAGAAGCAAATTGACAAAGAAAAGTCTGATGTGTGTATGGACATTGCACATCTTCCCCCATTGGGAGAAGAAAAATATTTTTCTTCATTAATCCTTTAGTGTGGAGATTGGTCATTGTGTTGATCTGAATTCTGATGTCTTTGAGTGTTGGTTTCCTTTATAACATTGCAGCCATCTTATTATCTTTCTTCTATCTTTGCACCAGTCTATCCAGGTCTTCCTAAGTTCCTTTTGGTTTCTTAGATTCATCTTTAATTACTGTGCAATAACATTCAATTTCATTCACACATTATGTTTTGTTCAGTCGTTGCCTGCTGGATGGATTTCACTTTGTTTCAGTTTGTTTTGCTACTGCAAAAATACTGCTATAAATTAATAAATAAAAAAGCCCTTTTAAAGTAGTTATTATGTATGCTAGGCCATAGGAAGGTTTATTATTGTTAGAAATAAGTAAATTAACCTGTGTGAACTTTCAAAATGATAACCATGTCTAATACCTTCCTTAGAACTGGACTTGAAGTTACAAGATACACATTTGAGTTCTGGACCATGTAATCCTCATATATAGCAGATTTGTTGAGTGAATTCTGGAGGTTTGTCTAACTTGAAGGTATAGAGGTATTAAGAAAAACAATTAATATGATGGGTGAATTTCCAAGGTTTCAAATATAGGCACCTGTAAGGTCCTAAAGAAATGATGCCTAGCTATGTGTGGGTGCATCTATGTCTGTCTTATGACCAGCATGTTCATAATTTTATAAAGTGTTTTCTTGGCTCAGACAGGTGAATTTGCATAGTATACCTGAGTCTACATGGTGTGGTAGAAAGAGTGCTAAATTTGGAGTAAGCATATCAAGGATTGAATCCTACCTTTAACAGGTACTACCACCTGTGTGACCTTCGGCTAGATTCTTAACCTCTCTGAGCCTGTTTCATCATATATTAAGTGAGTGCTTTGCCATCTCTTAGATGGCCTTTAAGGTCCTGGAAAATCTAAATCTATGATCCTATGAGGTCATAGATTTTAGAGTACAAAAGAATGTGAATCCTACTGGCCGTGGGTCACTTGGAATTGCCTGAAATCCAGTGCAGCTCTCTGGTCTAGGATCAGTGTCCTGGTTTAGCTGCATCACCAATATTATACATGCATCCTCATTGAAACCTTTCACCTTTGTTTCTTCTTGATAAAAATACAGTAGAATAATTTGGCCCTTTACCCTTGTGTCTGTAAAGAGACTGACTGAATGAAAGAATGAGGAAAATAGTGGTTCCCCACAAAAAACCCTCAGGCAATATAATGGACTGTATATTGATTTTTTGGAGTCTGTACATATGGAATCTATATGTGAATCCAGTTTACGCAAAAATACCATTTATATACCTAATCAATTAATTGGCTCACTAGTTAAGCTGATGCTGCTAGGGGTTAATATAATAAAAAGACATTTTAAAAATTTACTGAATTCATGATAGCCTTTCTTGCCATCTATTTCCTCAATTGTTGTATGGTATCATTCAAGGGCCCATTAAAATGTTTGATTTTAAAAATGAATTCTTATAGCTGTGATGGTAGGAAATCATTGGAATACAGTCTCCTTTTGGTACAAGGTTTATGGTGTCTAAAACCCCTATTTTTGTCAAACTTCTTGACCGCTGCCTTCCTCCAGGTCTCTAAATAGCTTATTAAAACTTGTAACTAGGAAATCTACCCCACAATCCTCCCACAATACTTGTTCCACTACCTTGCTAGGATTTGAAGAATTGATATCTCTGAGTGATGACAGTTTCTTGCAGTTATGTGACAGCAGTCAGGATCCAACAGACAAGCCCATCTGAGTAACAGTGATCTGACTCTTGAAAAACTGAAAGCCTTTTCATATCAAAATGTGAAATAACAGTGGTGTTGTGTTTGGGAGAATGCTCTGCCAAATAGCTGTTCTCTCATTCTACTCTTACATGTTCTAATGACATCATAAGAAATTGCAGTTGTATGCTGCTGAGTTTTCAGCATCCTGTCACTTGAGCCTGGTAACATCCCTACGGGGTAGGTATTATCATTGGCCCCACTTTACAGATCAAAGAAACTAAGGCTCCCAGAAGTTCAGCAACTTGCTTATGTTTGCTCAGTGAAAAAGTATTTGAGGTAGTATTTGAGCCCAGGTCTTTCTGACTCTAAGTTCAGCACCCTATCCATTATGCCACCCTGACACTATCTATCTATCCAAATCTTGGATCCCCAGTACCTAGGAGAGTCCTTGGCATATCATAGGTGCTTAATAAATCCCTATGGATTGATCTATAAACACTATTTTCTTCTTCAGAAATGCTAAATGTTTCAGGTGTAGGATACTTTATAAAAGAACATTTTAAATTGTTCTGATTTTTTAGGAAATAGAGTACCATTAAAAACAACAACAACCAAGAACGCCCCCAATCCACTTCCTGCACAGTGCCTTTAACTTACAAAGCATTTGCCAAAAATATGTTAGTGGCACAAAGTAATGCACACTACTGGGAACAAATTGGGAAGATTTATTTAAATCACATGCTAAGAGTTTAAAAAAAAATTTGAACATCAACAATATGTTGGGATTTGACTTAAAAAATGAAAGATGATTGAATCATTGGGGAGAGACTGCATCTGAATTATGTTTACTCTTGCATCCCACCACCTGAAATATCATGAGTAATCTCCCAATTTGCAATAATAAAGGAACTAGAATAGCTTATTCCTCTATGGCGTTAAAGCCAGCACTTAGGTTTCTTTGCCAAAGCTTCCCCAAACTCAGGAAGAAATGTAAATCTTGGCTTTGCTTTTCCTTGACCACATTTATTTAGATCTCAAGAAAATCAGAGATTGGAATAGGTTATTAGACCAATTTGTAGTAAATGTAATTCTCCAGTTGTCAGTGGTCAGGGAGAGAAGAGGCCATTAAATCTATATACATGTGTATGTACATATATTCTCCGTTATATTTTTAGTGACTTGGCTTTTGTGATATTAGCAGTGATTTTTTTATTGGTTGTCCTGGCAACCTGCTTTGCACATTTGCTCTTAAAGAAACACCATGTCTTTATTTAACACAGCCAATATGTTGTCTTTGGCAGTTTGCTCCACTTGCGTCTGCCCAGTGTTCTAGCTTGTCTTCCTGTTGTAGCATTTATCAGCCATCACTGAACAGTAATGTGTTCCATTTGCTTGGCTTTTCTGTCTGGTTACTTGTAGGTGTGGGGACCATTTAAAGGAGAAAGAACATCTTTATATTTCACCAGTATTCTGCAATTTTAACAAGAAGTGACTTTCCAGAGGATTTTATTGGTTGCTTCCAAAACAACTGGAATAATTTGCTGAAGTTTTCTCAAGGGTGTCTTTCCACAGCTCTCCTCTTTTTAACCTCTCCTTGGGGCAATTTTAATGTTCCCCCCAATCTTTGACTTTTTGTGCTATCTCTACTACACATTCATGGCACTCTATTTACTGTACTAAAATGAAGGTTTAGAAATAGTCTCTTAATAAGAGAGCTAATTCCCTTTTCAGTTCACTTTACCCCAGGCTTTCACAACTGAAGTGGGGAGAAATGAGATGGGGCACCATCTCTCCTCTTTTCAGGGGAGTTTAAAAGCATCCTTTGCTGACCATTGGACTTGCTTCAAAGGACCATGTCGTTTTACAGCCATCTAATTGCCTTACCTTCAGCCCAAATGATGCCCAAGTCTTCCCAAGTCTATTTGGGAGTCATTTGAAAGGTTGTTTTATGCCAGCCATAGCTGTTATATTTATGCTAAAAAAAGATTGAACAAGCGTGCTACACCAGTAAAGTAATCCATTTTCATCTAATCTGTTCTATACATTCCATTCAAGCATTTATTTTGTGCAAGGCACTGGGAAACGTTGTGATGAAACTAGAATGCTGCTTCATGGGAAATAGACCTAGTGGGAGGAATGCAAACCCAGTCAGTGAAGTGACTCAAAGTGAAGCAGATGGAATACTCTTCTACCATCCTATTAGACATTAAGCTTCTAAAGAGTTTTTGTAAGAGTTGGGTGAGTGATTTTCTTTTATCTCAGTCACTATGAGAGAGGGTAGTGACCCAAAGGAATACAATGAGACACAATGCTCTGTGGTCTGAGAAGACAATCAAAGGAAAATCTTTGTGAAAGATATAACAGGAGAAGGAAATTCATCTCTTATTCTCTAGTGTGACTCTTCCTGGATTCATATCCCAGTGCTGACTCTTTCTGCCTGTTTTACCTTGGACACATCATTCAAATTCCTTGGACCTCAATTTCCCCATTTGTGAAATGAGTAGGTTAGACCAGATGACTTCTGAGATCTCATCCAGCTCTAGATTTATGATCCTCTTATCCTCTAATTCTTTTGATGTCATCTCCCTCCTCCCATTTTACAATGGCTTTGCTCTTTTCTTCCCCTTCTCTGGTTTTCTTTAACTATTTCATTCTCTTAGCCTCTGTTCCTTCTTTCACTTCTGATTCTTATCACCAGAGGGCTGGTCTTCAGATGCCCCCATTCTTTTATCATTCAGGAAAGATAAAAGCTAAAAAGCTTTATGATCAAAATCTATAAAGTTATGAAACATACGGGAGGAGTAAAGAGATACTAATTGGCCAAATCCCTCAAATATAAGCACTGGGAAGCCTTCCATGAGACTTGAAAGAGACAATTCAGCAAATTCAGAACAAAGAGAAGAAATCAGTATTTCTTATTAGATAGCGAATGAAGTAATGAAGATGAAACGTTTTTCAAAAAGTAAAACTGCTACTGGCTTTTCCTTGGGTCATGCCCCGACACCTAAAGGAGATTGCCTTCTCTCCTTCCCAATACTCATCTCTGTCCATGAAAATCTCTCTCTTCATTGAAGAGGACTCAGGGGTTTCCTTCTCAATGAAGTCTTCCTTGATTTCCCACCAGCAACACTAAACTGACCTGTCCTTCCTTAAACATCTTGTGGCACTTGGGCTTAGCCTTTGTACTATTGGTTCTTTTTCTGTACCAAGTGACTGATAGCCCTCAAGAGCAGCTTTTTTGTGTCAGATTTCATCTTTTTAACCCAGAACGTAACATAGTGAGTTTCCCCTAGAGGGCATATAATGAATCTTTGTTGAATTGATTGGACATGAGTTTTTTGTTTTGGTATATAACCTGTGATTTTATGAGCCTGTTTTGTAGTGTATATAGCTTTAGAGAGTTGTATAGGGTGTATTTTTAATGGGATGGAAAGATCTTTCCCATCCATTAATGGACCCAGGTGACCTGCTTGAGTCACATGAAAGCCTGAGTCACTTGAGTCTGTGCTGGAAGGAGCTTGCTGAATGAGTAGAACAGGAAGGGGTGGGGCTGGAGCAGAGCTGAGAGGAAGTTGGTCAAACTAGAAGGACAGAGGAAGCAGACAGCTGACTGTGGGTGAGAGAAGGACATTTTGCTTAGGGGAGTCTGTTTCTGGGAAGGCCTGATAATGTGGATAGACTTCTTGGTTACTGTGATGGATTTCTTTGTTGCTATAATAGATTCGATTTTTTAGTGTTGGGATTTCTGGTGTCTGGATAAAATGTTTTTCTTCCCTTTCTACATGAAGAGTCTTAAACTTTGTAATTCAGAACTATGCCAGCATATTCATAGCCACTGTTGATGCTGTGAATATTGGCTTGGCGATACATGGGGACACTCAGAGGTGGAGGGACTTGTCCACACAGATGGATTTATTATAGTGATAATAACATAATAATTATAATAAGCACTTATATAGTACCTAGTAGGTGCCAGGAACTTTATAAATATTACCTCATTATCTCATAACAAACCTGGGAGCTGTTATTAGCCCCATTTTACACTTGAGGAAACTGAGGCAGATAGAATGATTTGCCCATGATCACACAACTAGTAAGTGCCTGGTGCTGGATTTGAATTTAAGTTAGCCCTTCCTAACCCCAGGCTCAGTGCTCTGTCCACTGCATTGCTTAGTGGTGAGACTTGAACCTAGGTGGTCTTCCTCTCTCTGAGGCTAGCTCCTTATCCAGTCCCTCATGCTATCTCATCTATACATATCAAGGAAGAAAAAAGTGACATAGCTTCAAAATGTTATTAGTACAAGGAAAATATATGGTATCATAAAAACCACCTGGGATTGACTGAGATCATTCAGGTCTGTGTTTTATGGTGTCCAGAATGATGCTAGACATATAGCAAAAATTATTCATTTTATGTTTCAATTTTCTCTGTATTAAAGTTTGCTGCTAAATGGCAACATGTCTTATCTGTGTCTGTGACCTGTATACATAATCTTCTCACTCTTACAATCCTCCCCTCCCCTCCTCTCTCCTCTCCTTTCTTCTCTTCTGTGTTCCTCTCCTCTGGTGTTCTACCCAGGGGCAGTACACTCCATGCCCAAAAGCTGCCTTTTTCCCTTTGGATTTGCTGGCTACATTTCTTGCTCAAAGATCAAATCATAAACCCACTTCACTCTGGAACAAGTCCCCACCCACCTAGTACAGAGTGAATGTAATCACTAAATAGTAAGTGTTTCTCTTTTACCCAGGAACCCTGAAGGTCTTCTCCACCCAGTTTGATTTTTTTTTTTATTAAAGGGGCCATCCCTTGAGTAACTTCATAAAGAAGCCTGTTCATTGAATGGGTGTATCTCACTCAAAGTAAAAATGTGATAAGACCTTAGCCTGAAAGGACCAGGGTCTCCCATTGCCTCTTGGGCATCTCCAGTTGTCAGAGGAATGTCTGATGAATGTCAGACCACTGGACCCTGATGAAGAAAGTGAGGTTGGTGACTTTGCACAGCCCTCCCTCACTCAAGTCAAAGTCAACTTGCAAGTCATGTCATCATCTTGATGTCAAGGTCCTCTTTGAGAATGAAGGACAAACATAGCCAACAACTATCGTAGTAGATTAAAAATTCAAGTCAACCACATTGTATCATTTATTGAGAGCTGAATAAAGTGGCAGTTTCTGATACTAGTTGAGCAAGTAAGTCACTTAGCTTTTCCAAGACTCAGGTACCTTATCACTAAAGTGGCGGACAATAATATTTATTGTTATCGACTCTCTCTCTCTCTCTCTCTCTCTCTCTCTCTCTCTCTCTCTCTCTCTCTCTGTCTGTCTCTTGGTCTCCAACTCTATTTTTGCTTCTTTCTCTATCACATCAGCAGTTACTCAGAGGTTATAAGAGATTAAAGTTGAGATTTCAAGGTACTAAGGACATACCTATCACTCTTGCTTCCCATGTTGCCACTTTCTGTCTACATGGAGACCAGTGTTGCCAGTTTACACTGCCCTCTACCTCTTGAGAGTAACAAGGCAGTGTGGATGTCTCAACTGGATTGTTACCACAGGGAATACAATATAAAACTGCACAATCTCAGAACTGGAAAGGATCTCAAAGGCTATTAATCTTAACGTAGAGATGAACAAGAAATATCCCTAGAAGATACCTTGTAAGTGATTATCCAGTCTCTCCTTGAGGACTTCCAGGGAAAAGAAATCCTCTATCCCTCAAAGCAGTCCTTTGGCTCTTAGTAGCTTTCATCCATTGCTCCTATCTTTGTCTTCTGTACCAAGAAGAACATGGCTATTTTCATGTCCACATTGACAGTTCATCAAATACTTTTTTTCTTTTATTTATTTATTTTTAGATTTTGACATTCATTTCCACAAAATTTTGAGTTCTAATTTTTCTCCCCATCTCTCCCCTCCCCCTACTCCATAATTCTTTGCATTCTGATTACCCCTTCCCTCAATGTATCCTCCCTTCTACCATACCCCACCTTTCCTTTATCCCCATCTTCTCTCTTTTCTTGTAGGGCAAGGCAAATTTCTATACCCCATTACCTGTATTTCTTATTTTCCAGTTATATGCAATAATAATTCTCAACATTCATTTCTAATATTTTGAACTCCAACTTCTCTCTCTCCCTCCCTGCCTACCCATCCCCACTGAGAAGGCAAGCAATTCAATACAGACTATATATGTGTCATTTTACAAAAGACTTCCATAATAGTCATGTTGTATAAGACTAACTATATTGCTTTCCATTCAACCCTGTCCCCTGCTTTTTTCTATTCTCTCATTTGATCTTGTCCCTTCCCAAAAGTGTTACATCTAGTTCCTCCCTTTTCCCATTTGCCCTCCCTTCTATTATCCCCCTCACCCCACTTGTCCCCTTCTCCCATACTTTCCTGTAGTGTAAGATAGATTTTCATACCAAATTTAGTGATCATGTTGTACCCTCCTTAAGCCATATGTGAAGAGAGGAAGCTTCACTTTCCCCCTCTCACCTCCTCCTTTTTCTCCTCCATTGAGCAAGACTTTTCTTGACTCTTTTATGAGTAGTAGCCTGCCCCATTCCATTTCTCCCTTTCTCCTCTCAATGTTTTCCTCTCTCACTCTTTAATTTTTTTATAGGTATCATGTCTTCTGATTCAACTCAACCTGTAATATGTGTGTATGTGTATGTGTATGTATGTGTAATCCCTCTACCTACACAAATACTGAGAAAAGTCTCAAGAGTTACAAATATTATCTTTCCATGTAGGAATGTAAACAATTCAACTTTTGTAAGTCCCTTATGATATCACTTTCCTGTTTACCTTTTCATCCTTCTCCTGATTCTTGTGTTTGAAAGTCAAATTTTCTTTTCAACTCTGGTCTTTTCATCAAGAATGCTTGAAAGATCTCTATTTCATGGAATGACCATCTTTTCCTCTGAAGTATTATACTCAGTTTTCCTGAGTAGGTGATTCTTGGTTTTAATCCTAGTTCCTTTGACTTCTATAATACTGTATTCTAAGCCCTTTGATCCTGTAATGTAGAAGATGCTAGATCTTGTGCTATCCTGATTGTATTTCCACAATGCTCAAATTGTATTTTTCTAGCAGCTTGCAATATTTTCTCCTTGACCTGGGAACTCTGAAATTTGGCCACAATATTCCTAACAGTTTCTCTTTTCAGGCTTCTTTCAGGAGGTGATTGGCAGATTCTTTCAATATTTATTTTGCTTTCTGATTCTAGAATGTCAGGGCAGTTTTCCTTGATAATTTCATGAAAGATAATGTCTAGGCTCTTTTTTTTGATCATGGCTTTCAGGTAGTCCTATAATTTTTAAATTGTCTCTCCTGGATCTATTTTCTAGGTTAGTTGTTTTTCCAATGAGATGTTTCACATTATCTCCTATTTTTTCAATCTTTTTTTTTGACTTCTTGGTTTATCTCATAGTCATTACCTTCCCTGAACTCCAGTCTCTCTTTTAAACAACCATTTTGTTCAGTGAGCTTTTGAACCTTCTTTTCCATTTGGCTAATTCTGCTTTTTAAAGCCTCCTTCTCCTCATTGGCTTTTTCCAGTTGAATTAGCCTATTTTTAAGGGTGTTATTTTCCTCAGCATTTTTTCAGTTCTCCTTTAGCAACTGCTAACTTGCTTTTCAAGCTCTTCTATGGATTGAACCCATTTCATATTCATTTTGGAGGTACTGAAGGCACAAGCCTTGACTTCCTCTGACAGTGTGCCTTGTTCTTCCTTATCTGAAAGGATGGAAGGAGACACCTGTTCACCAAGAAAGTAATCTTCTATGGTCTTATTTTTTCCCCTTTTTCGAGCATTTTCCTAGCCAGTTACTTGACTTCTGAATCCTTTGTCAAGAGGAGGGTCCTGATGCTCCTCTTCTCCCCAGTACCATGCTCAAGGCTGAGATTCAGGTCAGCTACTCAATTCCCCCAGAGGCTTTAAGCTGGGCTGCTTGGACAATGGACCCAGGCTGCTTCCATGGCCACCATAGCTGCCTACCACTGCTGTTGCTGCTGCTGTCACCACCACCACCTCTGCCACTTCCTGGGGCCAGTGCTGGGGAGACCTCACTCCCCTCTAGCCCATCTGGGAAAGCCCTCCCACACTGACCTTTGGAGCTTTCTTTGTTGCTTGCTGGTTGAGGGACCTGGGACCCTCTCTGCTAGGAATTCTGCCCTGGAGGTCTGTTTAGGTCATGTTCCACCCAGTGCCACATAGCCAGGGCTGGGCTCCACTCCACTCAGTGTTCTGTGAGATATACCTTTCCTGTTGGCCTTCCAGGTTACCTTTGACTGGAAATCTCTTTCACTCTGTTGTTCTGTGGCTTCGGCTGCTCTAGATTTGTTGAGAGTCATTTTTTACAGGTATTTTGTGGGCTGTAGTGGAAGCGCTAGAGTATGTGTGTCTTTCTACTCCACCATCTTGGCTCCACCCCCCAGTTCATCAAATACTTGAAGATGACAGTCACTTTCCCCAAGTCTCCTTCTCCTCAGGCTAAACATCCCTAGTTCTTTCAACCAGTGTTCATTTGATATGAATCCTGAAGATTATACAGGTCTACTTTGAGTAAGGCAGAGTACAGTGAGGCTATCACCTTCCTATTCAACAAAGAGAAAGATCATATTAGCTTTTTGGAAGTAATATTTTGGAAGTAATAGCATGTGATTGTCTCAAATAGAAATTTTCAGTTCATTAAAACTCCTTTATAGGAATTTTTATAATTTTTGTCACATATATGTATATGTATATGTATGTGTGTGTGTCTGTATGTGTTTGTATGTATTGTATATATGTGTGTGCATATGTATATATGTGTATATATACACACATATGTGTGTGTATATATATGTATATATATACACATATATATGGAGAGAGAGAGAGAGAGAGAGTGTGTGTGTGTGTGTGTGTGTGTGTGTGTGTGAGAGAGAGAGAGAGAGAGAGAGAGAGAGTTCTTTATAGTCTAGTAGGATGTTTCTTTCCTTCTTATCTTATTTAATACTGTAGCAGCAACACTCAACTTTCTTTCTCCTGCCTTACCAAGTTACCAGACTGTACATGGGATCAGCATGTGCATAATAAATGTTTAGAATGTAAGAGTAATTTAGAGTCTTGATGAAGCTTAGGTCTGTAAAATATCTTGCTATGATTTTTTTTTTCCACCCCAGGAGTAAGATAAGTATGTTCTTGGCTTTTCTGTGTCTCTGTTTCTTTATGAAGGAAGGAGTGTTACTAATCAGATTGCTCTAGGTAGCAATGACAGGATATGATTAGAACTCTCATTCAGGAACTACAGGATTGTTGGTTTTCTTCTTTGCCTAGGCAATAAATACCATCTTGTTTACTTTCTTGCTAAGTTACTTGGCCAAGGAACATTTTGTAATCTTGTATCCTAAAAATAATTGTGAATATGGAGGTAGTTAGGAGACTACCTATATTCCTGTGATTCTTCCATTCTGAGGAAAAGTAAAAGTGCACATAGGGGACAATGGTGCATACACTATGTCAATGACACTGAGAGTGGAACAGTTAAAGTCGCTTTAAAAGCATCGCATCACACAGAAAAACCAAGAAGTCCTTCATGAGCATCTTTTGTCCCCCAAAACCATACAACTGCCTGTGAGGGTATTTGCAATACACAAATCTGTTCTCAAGAAACTTCTAGTCTAGTCAAGGAGATGTAACTGACAGATAAGACACAGTTAGAAAACAGTTGGGTAGCACACACCAGGAGATGCTGCCTGCAGGAGCCCTTGGCTGCTGTTGATATCTCTAGTACCTCCACCAGCCCCAGCCACTGGGTCATGACCATGGCCAACCCCATAGTGTACTTCAATATCACTGTTGATAACCAGCCCCTGGACCTCGTTACTTTCCAGCTATTTGCTGATAAGATTCCAGAGAGAGTCGAAAATTTCATTCTCTAAACACTGGAGAGAAGTGTTTTTGATTACATGAGATCCTGCTTTCATAGAATCATTCCTGGATTTGTGTGCCAGGGTGGTGACTTCACACACTAAAATAGCACTGGTCATAAGTCTACGTCTTAGAAGAAATTTGCCGATGAACATTTCATCCTGAAGGATACTGTTCCTGGCATCTTGTCCATGGCAAATGCACAAATGGTTAGTTTTTTCATCTATTTTATGTCCTAGTTTTTAATCTGTACTACTAATGTTGATTGGTTGGTTTCAAGCATATGGTCTTTGGCTTTGAACACCATGGAAGCCACAGAGTCATTCAGATCCCGAGATGGCAAGACTGGCAAGAAAATGACCCATGCTGACTGTGGACAACTTTTGTAAGTTTTTAAAAAACATTTATCTTACCTTTTTTTAACACCCCATTTTTTTGTTTTCTTTTTTTAAAAATTAGTTTATTTTAAACAATACAAAATAAATGAAGAAACATATTAAAAATTTAAATATTAAAACTTAAATATGAAATAAGAAAAGGAAAAAAAGCACTGCCATGTGTTCGGCAGAATGTAAGAGAGGATTAAAACTGTATAGCAATAAATTTTCATGTCAAGAAAGCCTATAAAACAAATGCTATGCATTGTGTTCAAAGGTATCCATCTTTACTTTGCTTCCTTGTAAGTTTTCTTTTGTTCTCTGCTGTGCCAAACCATTTTCCTGTAGACTGTGTCTGCTTTCATACCCTGTAATCTTTGTGCTCTTATTTGCTACAATTCTCTTTGAATTTAATTTCCTTTTTCTTTCAAAAGTTTAGCAAGGCTGCTAAGTTAAGCTCATAATTATGAAATAAAAACTGAGTTATAAAAAAGAACCTAATAACTTGGGGGCTGATGTGGGGTGAAACCAAAGTCAGAGAAAGGTGAGACTAACCTAGAGACTTGAAAAAGGGCATGGTTTGGACTGGTAAGGTATTCAGTAATCACTCATACTTTGAGGTTTCCATAACACATTCCTTACAACACCTCTGTGAGGTAGACAGTATTGGAATTATCACCCCCATTTTAGAGATGAGAAAACTGAGGCTAAAAGAGTTAAAGTGAGATGCCTAGAATCAAACGTATAGTAAATGTTGGAGCCAAGATTTGGATCTAGGTCCTTTGTCCAGTGTCCTTTCCACTATAACATATTATTTCTTCAGAAAAAATTGTCATTGCTTTTTGGGGTCTTGGGTTAGGTTTTTAGCTAGCATTTCACTGCTGGCATACCAAAGCTATAATAAGAATTCTAGTGGTGCTGGAATAGCATTAGTTATATATGATCATAGATTTGGAACTAGAAGAGAGACCTTAGAGGTTGTCTAATTTAACTTAATCATTTTGCAAATGAGGAAATTGAGGTCCACATAAGTTGGCTTTCCCAGACTCACAACAATTACAAATATTGGAATTTGAAGCAAATTCTCCTAACTCCAAATCTAGCCTCCTTTGCTGCAGTCCCTCCATCTCTTGCTCCCAACTCTCAAATACAACTACAATGAAAGTCAAAGATAACCATCCATCTAACAAGCTACCCAGGCATGGAATCTTCATGTTGGCTTCTTTCGTTTCCCAGCTAGGTCTTCTGTTTGAGTCTTTGCAAAATGGGATTCCAGGGACTGCTCTTGACTCTAGACTCAATTTTTTTTGCACCTTGTAACGCAAAAAGGTCTGTCCTTTGAAAACATATACTTATCATCCTTTGCCTTGTTTTAAAATTTACCTTTAAATGCAGCAACTATGAAGTCAGACGAATGTTTACTGGAACACTGATGCTCTAAATATCTTGGATTAGAAGAAAAGATCAATTCTAATGAAACAATATGCAATTCTGCTGAGGAATCCAAAATGACTGTTGTGTTCCTACAGGCATTGTGTGATTAAAAAAATACTGTTAAAATGACTTGTTTCATTTTCTTTCCTGACTTTGCTACATAAATATTACACATGGTCTTGAAATTCAAGCTGGAGTTTTGAATAATGTACTCTAAAAATGAAATATGAGCTAATTTCTTAATATTGGTTTATGTGAGAACAGGAGAAAACATGCTGGGTCATTTGGCTTCACTATTCAGCAAATTATTTACCTACTTCCTTGAGATATTGTTTGGCTTATCTGAAATCTGTCTCAAAGATGGATGTAAGTCATTCTCTCTCTCTCTCTGTTTCAGTCTCTGTTTCTGTTTCTTCCTCTCTCTCTCTTTTTCCCTCTCCATCTCTCTTCTCTCCCTCTTTCCCTCCCTCCCCTCCCCCCTTTTCTATTATGGGTAAACTATATTTCTAAACTATATAATAATTTAGGACTGCACGCCATTGATAAGGTTGTTGATTATCCCTTAGTGACGGACAGCACACTAGAAAGAATATTAAAAATCTAATATTTGCCTTGGGGGGAAAGGAGTTAAAGAGGAATATAATCTATCACTGGAATGTATCTTCTCTGAGGGTAGGAGAAGTCTGGTTTCTATGTGTATCTTCCCTGGTGCACAGTCCTTTGCAATATTGTGGAAGGCATCTGATAAATGGTTGTTGAATAAATGAATAAATAAGAAATTGGAGCCAGTGTCATCTAATGAAGGCTGCAACTCAACTGCTTTAGAAAACAGTCATTGAATTATGAACAAAAGTCTTCATTCAGGTATTCTCTACTGATTATTTGATTGATGATTTATATTCATTGGGTATTGAACCTAAACCTTGACTGATAAATAAAAATAAAGCACAAAGGTAAACCAGTCTTTCAAAGCTAAATTTCCAAAGTCCAATTACAGTAATTTTCATCACTTCTGCTCTTTGTAAACAGAAACCATTATC
Source organism: Bettongia penicillata ogilbyi (assembly GCA_023548195.1). Lineage (NCBI taxonomy): Eukaryota > Metazoa > Chordata > Mammalia > Diprotodontia > Potoroidae > Bettongia > Bettongia penicillata. Next base: position 6,469,095 of record JAJHZJ010000065.1, read on the forward strand.
ACTCACAGTTTTTCTAAAGTGCTTAAGTTACATGTTTTCATATCAGTCATTCCTGTCTGAGGAAAGGATGCTTCCATTCTTTGATATACTTGTGACCTCACTGGTGTGGGTAATCTCTGCATCAGGGCAGATCACTATTGACAGAATCTTCTCATTGTACATGGTTATTAGGCAGAACTTCCTTTAAAATTTTAGGAATAATCTATCTAAAGCACTCAAGGCCTTCCTCTAGGTCTTTTAGCATTTTGTGGGTTCATCTGTTATCCTTTAATTTCCCAATGTGACCAGCTCACCTCCTTTTCCAATCATAAATGAGATACAATACAATGTGGAAAAGTTGATGGATTTGGGTTCAAGTTGCCACTCTTATTACTTGTGTGACTTGGAACAAGTTATGTAACCTTTCCGAGCTTCAGCTAGGTAATGAGGGGGTTAGACTAAATAATTTTTAAATCTCGTTGCAATTCTAAATCTGTGATCCTTTGTCTTTTATGACACTTCAGCCCTGGAAGTCATTGCTGACAATATATAGCAACCTACTTATGTTCACCATTTGTGTTTACCACTTGTGTCCTCTGAGCTACCTATAATTTTAGTTGTTCAGAGATCATGGGGTTCCATTTATAGCCATGCAGCTTTGCTAAGAGAATACTGGGGTTAAAAAAAGATGGATTTTGCTTCAGGGAGAAGCTTGACAATCATGGAAGTTTCTGCACAATTCCCTAAATGTTCAATAGCCTGCTTGGGGCGATTCTGGGCCCTGGTCTTTGTCCACGTGTGGTGTGTGCCCCAATCAAGACTAATGAACTAATTCAATAAACTGGCTCTTTTGCATATGTCATGATCTGATCAGTGACATTCTTCATCCACTTGATTTTTTCTGTGTGGATTGTTAGGCTGATCTTTTCCGAGTGACTATGGATTTCACTAAGAAGGGTCTATATTCAGACCAGTGTCAGACTCAAACCTTGTTTTTGGGATAAAGGGCATAATGATTTAAAAAAAATGCAACACTTTAAGCTTACTATTTGACAAAGTTTGACAGTTAAAAGGGTGTGCTTTAAGATCTTTTCTGCTTTCTGTGACAAATTGCTGAGGTGTCATTTTTGATTTCTATATTCATGTGCTTATTTTGTTTCCTCCTGCAGATATGCTTACTTCCCCAAGTTGCTGCTGCTGAAATGGCTGACCCACAGGTTCAAGAGATTAGGTTCACCTGAGGAAATACAAAGTGATTTTCTTTTGTTGTCATAAGATCATTAAAGAGACTTAAAACAAACCCTAGACCTTTCTAAATGCTGTTCTCATGCTTAATTTTTTAGTGGATGAAAGGCAGAAAAACTTTGGATTGATGGTTCAAAGTCTTATATATTTAACTGTTAATGATCTTTGGGACATTCCTACTCACCACATAGAGGGAGCATTAGTGTACTGGGCAATCTGCCTGATACTTTCAACGTCTGTGTCACAGAGACAAATAGATCAGATAGGGATGTTGCCATGGTAGGCTTAGGACCATTTCAGAGAAGAGGGACCAGTTGCATGGTGACCATGCAGGTAATCAGAGTCACTGATACCATCAGACAGGAGGTTGTATTGAAGCAAGGCTCTTCATTTGGAGAGAGCTAGGTCATACATAGAATTATCAGCCTAATTGGAAAGCTGAGGGGGCAGGAAATGAGGGGAAGTGAAGATCGTATTTTTTTTGTTAGGTGGAAAAATAAAAATTTATGTCCCTGCCAGTTAAGAACTCTCTGAGAGGGGCTATGAATCATTAATTAAGATACTAGACTATCTACTGATCTACAGATTTCTGAGTAAGTGTGTGACCTAGAAACAGGGTCATGGTGATGAAAGAGATGGCACTGTTATACCTGTTCATCTATAGCTCCTTATCTTGGGCCAATAAAGGAAAATAGTATGATTTTATTTTGTGATTTTATTTTGGGAAAATTTTGTGGGACTATGAAGAGTTTATTTGATCTTGGAGGATAATATGGAAAAGCTGACCCTTATTCCACACCAAATGCAGCAGGGTAATAGAGGTGGCCACACAGAGACTCTTATCAAAGGTAGTAAATGTAGGGAAAGTTTGTCAACTCTGCTAGGATGTTCAATAGGTTTGAGGGTAGTAGTGGGACCAGTGGGAGGTAAGTAATTCCTAGAGACTAAAAGGGAAGCAGCTAAATCTTTGACTATGGTACAGAAATCAAGAAACTGATGGGAGAGTATGACAAAAGGGCAAAAGTATTGGACTAATAGTGAAGTGAAGCCACAAAGAATATGAATAATCATTGGGTAATTACATACATTCCTAATTCTTTCTCTATCCTCTTTTTCATAGTTAAATCTCTTAACAAAACATAGTCTGCATTCACTGCCTGTACTTTCTCATTTGGAGAAGAGGAAACTGAGGCAAATAAGGCGAAATGACTTGTACAGGGTAAATGTCTGAGGTCAGAGTTGAATTCACTAAGATGAGTCTTCCTGACTTCAATCATGGTGCTCTATCTACTGTGCCACCTACATGCCTCTGTTATTGCCTAGAATGTCACTAAAAAGTCCAACAAAATCATATCAATGGATCAAAAAAATTTTTAGAGGTAGTTATTTACATAAGAACTGTGCCTACTGAAAAGAGGGGGCAGAGTGTGCTTGAACCTCTGACTGGGTGGCAGAAAAGAGAAGACAATCAGAATGATTGGTGGTGATTGGAATCAGAGGAGCTGGTCTCAGGGCTGTGATAGGATTGGGGCAGTTTAATCTGGGGCAATCTTTCTAACTAGTAATTTAATTTTAATTTCTAAATAGTATTGTGGGACTAAGGATATTATGGTGGACATACTCGTGAGCTTGAAGTCAGAAGAGTCCTTTCTTTGTCATTGATTATGAGGAACAATAAAAATTAATAAGTGATTTTTCCTTCAAGAGAAAACTCTCACTTTTGCTAAGCATTTTAGTATGCAACTGAGCCAGAGAGAATATAAGAAATGAGCTTCCCTGATTTTCTCTTTGGCTGAAAGTCCTGGCCAGCTATTGTGACAATCTGTTGGTTCTGGCTCTTCTTCAGTGAGGTAAGCTGATGCCAGCCGTTCAAACATTCACAAAATGATCTGTTGGCTGGAATGGTGTTATCCTTATTCTTATACATGATTTTGTCATTCTTTGCCATACATGCAAAAAGACTCCTCTACTGCCAATGGTGGTCCTGGAGTTTCCTTCTACAGATTCCATTCATGTTCCCTGGTGAGTGTCAGTTGGTTTGTTCCCATCTGTCTTTGTATTATTAACCCACGCAATTGGGCACCATGCAGTTCTTTTGCATTGTTGTTTTCTTTGTCTGTTTGGGTAAATAATATGGTACTGTTATTATGTATTCTGGGGGACATTAATTTTTTTTTTGTGCTAATGACAGACCTCCTTTTTAGACAGGGTCTATGCAGAGCATACCTCCGCTAAAATTTAGTCCGGCTAACTGAGAGGATATTCATTTAAACCATCTCTGAATGTGTGGTAAGTAACTAGCTCTCAGAAGGGCAATCCTTGACATACTGGAGCTACCTGATAAGGTAGCAGGAAGAGACTAATTCCTGTTGGTCACAGCTACCCCATAAGAGCAAGAATGATAGACCAATGAATTTCATGTGTTCAACTGAATTCACATTCTCAATGTCTGCATAAGCAACATTAGGCTTTGGAAGCACATTTTCTTTCTTTCTATTTCTCATTTAGGTGTCAAGGTGACTCTCTCGGATCCTATCCATATTGAGATAATTATCACCTGACTAACGACTTTTGGTGGAGGGTAGGTTATCACTGGAGTACAGCAATGTGGAATCTGTCAGTGGATAAGAAGCAATTTCTAATTTAAAAACAACAACAGAAACAAACCATGTTCCCTCCCCTCCCTTTTTTGCTTATTTTATAATTGAAAGTATGCACTTTAGCTTGACCTCGTGATTCTTCCTAGCCCAAGTACAGAAAGCAGTTTTCCTGTAATTCTGTAGTCTCCTAATGAATTAAGATGGAACACACAAGACATTCCCCACCACAACTATTATATGGCTTTGCAAATTACAATTATAAAGATTATAGGCAAAAATAACCAAGCAGGTGACTGAACCTATCCTTTGCCAAGAGATATAACTCTCTGAATAGGGACAAAACATTTGCTATCAACACAGTAACTGAGAAGAAAACTGCCCATTGTAATGTGAATTAAATTCTACGCTAGAGATTTATTCTGATACCTTATTTTGGTGTGAAGAGGACCAAGAGTTCTTAAAGTCTTTGCCAGAGGAATAATAGTTGACTAGCTGATCCCCAAGCCAGAGAGGCCAGGGTAGAGACTCCAGTGCTTGAGAAATAACATCCTTAAATTCTGAAAGATGCTTTACCACTAGACTGGCTATCAGGTAATAATTTATTTTGGCTATATCAACTTATAAAACTATTAATTACATCATGGAGGTGTCATAATTTGCAGATGAAAAGTGAAAAACTCAATAGAAAAAATCATTAGTTCTCATCATATGAGTTTATTATCCTTGTCTATGCTTTTATTTTTGATGTTAGTATGTGCAAATATATACATATATACACATATTAAAATGGATATATCAACATATTTATATGATAAGCAACTCCTTTTTTTTTTTCAAAATTAGTCACTTTTTATTATACTGGAAGATAGTGCTCTAGTTCTAAATCTATGCTACCCAAATGGCAATCGTTCAGTCTCCTCTTCTTTCTGCTAGTGGTGAGCTGTTAGCACATCTCCTGCCCTTGGAGCTCTACATGAAATGGCTCTGGGGCCTAGGAAGGGGGGCAAGCCTGCTTGTGCATAAATCAAGGGCTGGAGGGCCATGAAGGGTACTGCTCCCAGTAGAGTCTGTACCATGCCATAGACAGGCAGCTGATGTGTGGTCGTTGGATAGGCTATGGGGACAGGCACCATATGTGGAACAGAAGAGAAGGCAGCAGGACTTCAAGTAGTTGATGTGCTAGTTTTCACTTGCCAGTTCATTCCCTCTGTCATTTTCTTCTCAGGGAGCTGACTCCATTGTATGTCAGATTTTTTGGGGCTCACTCAAGATTTCCCATCAGGTTAGCAAGGGAGGTGTCCAGGTCATTCCCAAGGACTGGTCCACTTGACTGACTGAGTGTAGCCTCTTGGTTCTCCTGAACAGCTAAGGTTGATGGGGCTGCAGCATTATTATTTGCTGCTTTGCCCCTGGAGCCCAGTGACCTTGTTCCAAATACAGAGTCAAAATCCATAGCACCTTCTGAAGGAGCAGAACTCAGAAAAACTGTTGGAGGGAGCCCTCCCCCGGTCTGGCTTGGGGGAGTTCCCATAGCAGCAGTAGTGTTCTGTGCAGTGAAAACCAAGGCAGGTTGAAGACCAAAGAGATCACCAGAAATGTTGACCAGACTGGTGGGTGGTGGCATCACAGGGGCAAAACTGTTGGCAGCAGGAGAGACTGCCATGTTTTTCCCTGCTAAAATCCTTAAAGACTCAGCCCCAGAAACAGCATTGGGGATCACTGGAATTTCTTTGAAACATTTCTCCTTCAAAGACTGCAGTTGAGTCTGGTAATCATCCAACGTCTGTATCTTCCACGTCTCAACCACTCCACTAAAGGCCTCCCCAGTATTGGTGAATGAGGACATGGCACTTGGCAGGTTGTTTCCTCTGTAAGCTTCCAAAATCTCCTTGGTCCTGCAGCCTTCCAAAGAAGCCACATGTTGTTCTAGTGCTTCAAACAGGCTGCTTGGCACCCGAGTCAGAGTGGGAATATCAGCTTAATTGATCCCAACTTGCTCAGCAACTTTCAGGAACTCAGACAGCTTCGCCACCCTTCCCAGAAATTTCTTGTAATTCTCCAGCCCATCTTTGCACTGGTTCTTCTTCATGTCATTTCAAAGTTCATGTTCATGTCAAAGTATTTTTTCAAGCAGGTTCATAATCCCTTCATTGTAGGCTGCAAACAGCCTGATGAAATCCTTAAAAAGGTGCATGAAGGCCGAACTGATGACACCATTAGTGAGTTCATTGGGAGGAGCATCAAAATCAAGCAGAACATCAAGTTGGTTGTGAATAGCTGGCAGGGTCTTCGGGAGCTTGTCAGTACCCATGGTCCTCATGACTCCAACAGGTCTTCTCTTCATTTTGGTGAAGTCAGCTGCTGCCAGTCTATATGAAAGGGCCTTTTCCTTCAAGTATCTACTGTATCTCCTGATGAAGGCAGACATATCATAGCCATGTATGATGCTTTTATCCGGGAAGTTGCTTAAATTGAACAGAGTATTTCGTGATGCAAAGTACTGCATGAAACACTCATTGCCATACATCATGAGGTGGTGGGTCGTGATGACAACCACCCAGCTGCTATTGGCTGTACATTCCAGGAGTGTGTCAGCCAGCTGTGGTATGCTCATGTTCAGCTCGTTTGTGCAATGAATCAGGTAGTCCAGGTGTTTCTGCTTGGGCCCCATGATTTCATGGGTACTCGTGCCTTGCAGAGGGCTTTAGCCACAGCTGAGCCCATGATGCTGTGCTGCGTGGCCATAATCCGGTGGGTGAGACTGGCCCGACAAGGTACCTAGCTGCCTGGGGCCCTTCTAGGGTGTCCCCTGCTGGCCTGCGAGCTAAGAAACTCCTTTTAAAAATTTTAATTTTTTTTTCCAAATTACACACAAGAACAATTTTTAGCATTTTTAAAATCAGGGGTCCAAATTATTTTCCTTCCTCCTCCCTGTTTGAGAAAGCAAACAATTTCATATGGGTTATACCTGTGCCATCATGAAAAGCTTATTTCCACATTAGTCATGTTAAAGTCAAGAAATAGGGTAGAAAAATTAACAAATAACAACAAAAAAAGAACCCAGCCCTAGAAAGTTGCCATGGTGACAGGGAAGATCAAAACACGAACTCCAAATTCAACAGTGTCAAAGCTGGTACATTCAAAGCCTCACAGAAAAATGTGCATTGGTCAGGCTAAAAAGGATTCCTAGAAGAGCTGGGAAAGGATTTCAAAAATCAAATAAGAGAGGTGAAGAAGAAGAAATGAGAGTGATACAAGGAAACTGCGAAAGAAAAAATAAATAGCTTGGTAAAGGAGGCACAAAAATGAAGAACATAACAACTTGAAAGTAGAATAGGTCAAATGGTAAAAGAGTCACAAAATTCTACTGAATAGAAAAGTAGAATTTGCCAAATGGAAAAAGATATGCAAAAATTCCCTAAAGAGAAGAACTATAAAGCTTAAATGGCCACATGGAAAAAAAGAGATAGAAAAATTCAATGAAGAAATGAGCTCCTTAAAAAGTAAAATTGGCCAAATGGAAAATAAAGTACAAAAGCTCATTAAAGCAAATAATCCCTTAAAAAATTAGAGTTGGGCAAGTGCAAGTTAATGAAACATCAAGAAATAATTAAATGAAAAGAAAAAAGAAAATAGAAAATATGAAATATCTCATTGAAAAGACAACTGACCTGGAAAATGGATTCCAAGTTCTATTGTGCTAGCTTTCTTTCTTATTTTGGGACTATGATCCAAGACCGTGACCTGGATCTACTTAAGGGCAAAGCAACAGAGTCCTGAACACAGTGGAAGTAAAAGGACCCCTGTAATTTCCTTGTGGCCAGTTATTTGATCGCCTTACTGCCTGAGGGCTGAGAGCTCTGGCTGCTGCTGATATTTACTCAGTTGTTCCCAAGGCCAGCTGCTGGCTTGGTATTTTGGGGCCGCTGCAGGCACAGTCTGTGTTGGATTGAGTTCCATTCTCACCTTTTGTCTATAGACATTTTCTGCTGACCTTCTAAGTTGTCTTGCTCAGGAAAGTTGTTTCGCTCCATCCTTTTGTTGGTTCTGCTGCTCCAGAATTCATTTTGAGATGTTATTTTAAAAATTGTTTGTAGGGGAATTTGGAAGAGCTTAGATGACCCTGCCATTTCTCTGCCATCTTGGTTCTGCCACTCAATAGGCAACTTTAGTAAATTTTCTTACAGGTAATTTTTTTTTTTTTTTGCTAACTCTAATTTGTTCTATTTTCTGGTGAAAACACAAATATACATACTCAGAAAGGTTTGGAATAAATTATCATACTTTAATTGAAAACAAAGAATTTCTGTTTCTAATAGGATAGACTTCTGCAGGAAACTGAAACCCTTAGGGGCACAGGTGGTATTTTCATCAATGTTGACTCAGTCTACCCATGAGCAGTTAATATTTTTCAGTTGTTTAGATCTGTCTTTATTTATGTGAAAAGTGTTTGTAATTGTGTTCATATAATACTTGTGTTTGTCTTGGCAAACTTGACTCCCAAGTATTTTATACTGTCTGCAGTTATTTTAAATGGAATTTCTTTTTCTTCCTCTTGCTTCTGGGTTTTGTTAGTAGTTAGTAGTATATAGAAATGCTAATGATTTTTGTGTAGTTTTCTTTCTCTGTTTTTTCTCTCCACAGTTAAGGTATTGAAACCATATTTGTGTCATGAAAGAATTCAGTAGGAATCCTTCTTTACCTATTTTCAAAAAATAGCTTATATAGTATTTGGGATCAGTTGTTCTTTAAATGTTTTGTAGACTTCAATTGTAAATCATTCTGATCCTGGGGATTATTTCTTAAGGAGCTTACTGATGATTTGTTCAATTTATTTTTCTAAGATGTGGTTATTTAAGCATTCAATTTCCTCTTCTATTAGCCTGGGCAATTTATATTTCTGTAAACAGTCATCTGTTTCATTTAAATTTTCAGTTTTATTGACAATATAACTGGTCCAAATAACTTAATGTTTTCATCTTCATTGGTTTGATGTTTGATACTAGCAGTTTGTTTTTTATTTCTTTTTTTAGAGGGGATAAGGCAAGGCAATTTGTGGTTACGTGACTTGCCCAAGGTCACACAGTTAGTAAGTGCCAAGTGTCTGAGGGCAGATTTGAACTAAGGTCCTCCTGACTATGGAGTGTGTGTGTGTGTGTGTATGTATGTGTGTGTGTGTGTGTGTGCATGTGTGCATGCGTGCGCTCTATTCACTGCATCACCTAGCTGCCCTTTCTCTTTCTTTTTAAAAATCAAATTAATCAATGGTTTATCTATTTTATTGCTTTCCCTATAAAACCATCTCCTTTTTTAATTTATTAGTTTCATGGTTTTCTTTCTTTCAATTTTATTACTCTCTCCTTTGATTTTGAGAATTTCCATTTTGATGTTTCATTGGGAATTTTTCATTTTCTATTTTTTTAATGCTTGTCCTATTCATTGATTTGCTTTTTATCTCTTTTATTGATGTATGCCCTTTGCTTTGGCTGTATCCCACAGATTTTGGAATGTTGTCTCATTGCTGCTATTCTCTTTAAGGAAATAATTGATTGTTTCTATGATTTATTATTTGACCCATTCATTCTTTAAGATTAGATTATTTTGTTTCCAATTAGTTTTTAATCTATGGTTCTGTAATCCTTTATTAAATGTAATTTTTATTGTATTATAGTCTGAAAAGGATGCATTTAATATTTCTGCTTTTCCATATTTGGCTGTGAGGTTTTTGTATCCTAATACATGGTCAATTTCTGTGAAGGTACCAGTTGAGAAAAAGGATAGTCCTTTCTATTCCCATTCAGTTTTATCCAGAGATCTATCATATTCAAATTTTCTTAGTTTGTATTCATCAACTTTATGAATATTATACAACATTATCTCTAATTTATTCAGTGGTTATATTTATCTAGCTGTGAGAGGGAGAAGTTGGGATCTTGCATTTTCACCTGTAATTTATTTAACTTTTCCTTTAAGAATTTAGATGCTATCCCATCTGGTCCATATATATTTAGTATTCATATTGCTTCATTGTCTATGGTTCCTTTTAGCAAAATGCAGTTTCCTTACTTATCCCCTTTAATTTGGTCTAATTTTGCTTTTGCTTCATCTGAAATCACGATTTCTACTTCTTCCTTAATAACTTCACGTTAATCGCAGTAGATTCTGCTCCAGTCCCCTTTCCCTGGTCAGTTTTTTTTTTTTGAAGTATTTCACATTGTCTTCTATTTTTCCCAATCTTTTGACTTCGTTTAATTTTTCCTTGATGTCTCAAGAAGTCATTAGTTTTCACTTGCCCAATTCTGATTTTTAAGGAGTTCTTTTCATCAGCAAATTATTTTACTTTTTCCATTTGGTCAAGTATGTTTTTTTAGATGTCATATTTTTGTATCAATATTTTCAATATTTTGTTTCTCTTTTACCAATATGTTAATTGCCTTTTAATAATTTTCTTCCTTTGATTTCACTTCTTTGCCCAGCTTTTCCTTTACCACTCTTATTTCATGTTGATAACCATTTTTTACCCCTACTAGGAATTCTTGTTGGACTTATGTCCAATTTCCACTTTTTCCTTTGAGGCTTTTCTGGTATCCGTTTTGATTTTATTGTTTTCTGAGTTTGTTTCGATCTTCCCTGTGCTTCTTTTATTTATTTATTTGCTCATTTTCTCACCCTGTTTCTTGATTTGGAACTTTTTGTTAACTTTGGGCTCTGTTCCCAACATGGTGAGGTGTAGGGTCATAGTCTCAAGCTTTAGTCTTCTCATACTGCTCTTTTTAAAGCAAGTTCTGGTGGTCTTGATACTTTTGGTGCTTCCAAATTGGTGTGATCTGGGGAGAGGTGTATTCATTGCTTTCTTGGTCTGTACTTTGGTCTTTACCCAGGAAGGGCCCCTGATACTTTGGAATTGCAATTAATTCTTTGGGTTCCTTTGGGTTACTGATCCCTTGGGACCAGAAATGATGCTGCCTCTCTAGGCTTCCACTCTGTCTTGACCAAAAGTGCTCCTCCCTCCCCTTTAATTGTGACTCAGAAGTGGATGTAGGCAGTGAAATTACCAAACAGCTTCTGGTCCTGTATTCAGTGCTAGCACAGGGATTCCCTGTAATTTCCTTCTCACCAGTTACCAGGATCTCTTACTGTCTCTGTCTTAGGAACTCCTTATGCTGCTCCTACTTCTGTCACTGCCACCTAGTCCCACCACTGGTGTTTCATCCACCGGGGCTCCGGGCCAGCCTCCACCCTCATGTCACACATCTCTCTGTCTTCCTGATGTCTTAAGTTGTTTTGAGTTGGAAGAGTGGACTCTAAGCTTTTGTTGGCCCTGCCACACTAGAATTTTGAGGAGTTATTTTAAAATTGCTTGGAGGGGAATGTTTGTTGACTGACTGCTGATCTGACAGTCCCACTGTGGTCTGTTCTCCTTTGAGCAAAGGCTAGATGATCACTTGAATGTCTTGTAGTGGGAATCTTTTTTTAGATAGAGGTTGTACATTGAGTCCCTTTTAAAACTGAAATTCTGTGATTCCTTGCAAAATTCTGGAACCAAACGTTAAAGAAATGATTTATAGGACAGGGTAGTGGTGATTATGAAGAAATAGCATGGGTTCCTCAAGAATAAGATGTACCGGACTCAGGTTTTTTTATTAATTTGCTAGAATTATTCAATCCTATCAAAGGGAGAGTTTCATGGGAATTGTATACCTGACTCTGATACTTGAGCTTTTGCCTGATCTTGCCTAGGTCCAGTCCTCACCATGACATTTCCTGGACATTTCTCCTCTCTGGGTACTTATTTCTACCCATTCACTTTCTACCACTCCTTTATATATTTTCTTCCTTTTATAATGCAAGTTCTTGAGCCCAAGGACTACTTTGCGTGTTTACATTTTTGTTCTTAGTAGTGAGCACATTGCCAGGTATGTAGAAAGTACTTAATAAATGCCTTCTGTCTTTCTATCTATCTAATGATTTTTCCTTCATGGAAGGTCTTTAAGCAAATGCCAGATGACCATTTATTGCATATGCTGTGTGGTTCTTCAGTCATTTCAGTTAAATCTGACTCCATTTGGAGTTTTCTTGGCAAAGATACTGGAGTGGTTTGCCATTTCCTTCTCTAGCTCATTTTCCAGATAAGGAAATTGAGGCAAACAGTCCTAAGTCACTTGCTCAGCATTACATAGCTAGTAAGCATCTGAGACCAGGTTTAAACTCAGATCTTTCTGACACCAGGCCTGGTACTCTACTCACTGAACCACCTAACTGCATATCCTGTAGGGGGATCCTTTTTTTAGATATGAGTACAGATAGAATACTACTGAAGTTCCTTTCAACTTTTGGACTTTGTGACTCTGTTCCACACTTATAAACCATTCCTAGCTTGAGGGGTTGACTAATCATGCTTACTGAATTTTAGGACTGGAAGGAACTTTAGAGACCATTGAACTTTAGTGTTTTGTTTTTCCCTTTTACATACTCTCCAGTGTTCATTTTCTGACTTCTTTATCCTTTGATGGCAAGTTCTACTGGGGTTGGACCTCAAAGCAGCCTCAGTTTCCTCCAATCCTGAGGAATGAGATGGTGGGACACAATACTGGTCTCACATGGGTGCCAGTCCCTCTACCTTCAGGCCTGGTACAGCCCTACATCTAGGCACACTGACATTCTGCCCCAGTTCCCTCTGTTCTTTAGTTTTCTTGTTAAGTGTTCCTGACCCAAATTGGGCAGAATGTTGCTTTGCCTTAGGAAGAATGTGCTACCACTTTCCTATATCACCCCCTCAAGGGTGATGGGGAGAATTGAGTTCTTCTACTTACATCGCCAGAATGTCAGGGTGCGGACAGAAACAAAATATGCCAACAGAGCCTGAAGAAGGAGCAGCATACAATTACTGAGTAGCTCCCAGAGCACAAGGCTATGGTTCAAGTCATACACCTTGGTGTCTTGGTGTCTGCCTGCTTTTCCTTTATCGCAAAATTTCTCTTTTTGCAGAGTTTTTAGAGTGTCAGTGAAGACTGGAGAAAATGTCTAGTCTAAGTATATATTGGTCACATGATGTGTAATTCACTTTGGATATCGTTTAGTCTGGTCCTTTCATTTTTGACTTACAGAAGATATAGTTAATGGGAGGGAGTTGAGGGAGGTCAGATTAGATGACAAATTTTTTAAATCTCCTACATACTAAAGAAAATGTATGCAATGGAGAGCTAGAAGGGTTTGACTAGTTTGTTTTTTGAAACAGGATGATGGAATCATAAATTTAGAGTTAGAAGAAAAAAGAAAAAAAAGAAAGTTAGAGGCTATCAAATTCAACTCCCTCATTTTATATAGGAAGAGACTGAGGCACAGTGACATCAAATAACTTGCCCAAGATCTCATAGTCTGTAATCAGTTGGAGATGATTTGAACTTGAGTCCTTTGGCTTCAAAGTCAACAATTTTTCCTATAGTACCTTGCATTTATGGCTTTGGAATTTAGAAGATATACAACTTAGACCTTGATAAAAGATGCCTTTGAATAGCCTGGTTGTGAAGAGTGGGATGTAGGTTGAAAATGACAATTTCAAATCAGGGAAGAAATTCTTGGATAGGTTAAGGAAAGAATCTCAGTAAGTTTGTCAAGAGGAAGACCTGAAGAGACAATATTTAGGTGGGAAAAACTGAGGAAAATATCAGTGTTCTCATTAAAAAACGCTGAAGATCATGACATTCCTAAGAGAAAAAAAAACACTTTCAAGTAGCATGTATTAGATCATCACAAACAAAAAACAGAGGAAAGGGTTTATTGGTCCTTAGCAGACCTCTGAATGCTCTGAATGTATTACAGATGGCATAATTCATCATGATAAACGTGGAGTGGATTATCAATTGAGAGAAGCCAAGTATTATTTTGTGAGATCAACAGAACTTTACCCGAAGTTTATGGCTACAACAGCAGAAGAGTACACAAAAGAAAACTGATTATACAATGGTTTAGAGAAGAAACAAGAAACAAAACCCAGAAATCTCCCCTTCCCCACTGAAAACTTGATCATAGGATCCAAGAGCGGATGGACAGAAATAAAATGCAAAATAGAATTTTGCTAATGAGAATGTGAAAAGGTTTTGGCCCAGATCCAAAGCTCAACCAAAGTACCAGAAAAGAACTCCACTTAGCAATGGTCACAAAGGTTAGGCAAGATTAGAATTCATAAATTCGAATCTCAGATCTTTCAGTGACTTGCTCAATCAATATGATGGTGTCACTTCCCATTTATTTTCTTTGCAAAGAAGAGCGTTGACAAGGTTGTTGTCAGAGAACATTTCAACACTTCAAGTGCAACTACTGTGCTTGAACATGCTCCCTACTGTAAAATTCTTCAGTGGCAGTAGCAGCAGTCATATTAATACTTTGGTTTTCTAAACAACAATCTCTTTATCCCCTTCCCCCTCTCTCCCCTTCTCTCTTTCTCTTTCCCTTTTCTCCTTCCCCTTTCTCTCCTCTTCCCATTTCCAGTATCCCTTTTGCTTCTCCTGCCCTTTCATATTCATCAGTCCTTTTCTCCTCTTTCCCTCATTCCCCCTTTCCCTTTCCTTTCTTCTTGTTTTTATCATCTCCTTCCCCTCCTTCTTTGCCTTCACCATCCTCCTGCCTTCTCCCTTTCTTTCTCCCTCCGTCTTCTTTCTTCTCCTCCCTCTTTCTTCTCCCTTTCCTCCCTCCCTTTCCCCAAATCTGATTGTTCCATCTGTTCCTGTTACTTCCCAGCATCAAAAATTATGCTCTATTTATTGCAGATGAATTTTTAAAAATTTTATTTTAGACTCAAACATCAGAACACAAATACAGAATAAAATAAACAAAAGCATATCATAAACTTAAATACAAAGTTAAAAGGAATAAAAAACATGTCACATGCATAGCAGAACATGAGGATTCAAATTATGTAACAATATATTTTCACTTCAAGAAAGCCTGTATGATAAATTATACTTTTGTTGAAAATTGTCTGTCTTTTCTTTGCTTCCTTGCGAGTTTTTTTGTTCTCTGTTGTGTACTTTTTTACTCTGTTCTTTTCTCCCTCCCCCACTCCCAGAAGGCTATAGCTATAAATACATACACACATATACATATATACATACATATATAGACATATATGTTCCCAAACTTATTCTATACCTGATCTTTGGTTTTTATGTTTGTGCATATTTCCTTCCCTATGCCACCTGCCTCCTCTACTTAACTTCTACCCATTGCCTTGTCCTCCTATTACTTGCCTAACCCCCTCCAAGGATCCCTCCTCTATCCTCCCATTCCCATAAATTTAAACACCCTTCAATACCCACTTTTACCTAATCCCTCACCCTCTCTTCTAAAGATCCCTCCCTTGTCCTCTCCCCACTCCCTATAAACCTACCATTTTATTTCCTCTGAATTTAGAAGATTTTTATATTCTTCTAAATATATATGTATTATTCCTTCTTAAAATCATCCTTTATGAAAACAGGTTACCAGAACTACCAGCCCTCCTCCACTATCTAATTCCTCTGTATCAATTCTTCCTCTTGGACCTCATTTGTATAAAATAATTAGTCTTTTTTGCTGTTCCTAAATGGTTTTACTCTTAAAATTAATATCATAGTCAGATTTACCTCTATCTTTGTTATGAGCTACCCAATTATTAATAAGAGTCTTAGACATACATTGCACCTATAAAAGGTAAACTGTCTTTATCAATCCCTTGTAATTAGTCTTTGGTATGTACATTATATTTCTCTTGATTCTTATATATTGAGTTTTCTATTAAGCTCAGGATTTTTGTCAACAAAGTCTTGAAAGTCTGAGAGTTTATCTAATATCCATTTATTTTCATTCCAAATGATACTTAACTTTCATGGGTATGATATTTTTAGCTGGAGCCCCAGTTCTTTTCATTCTTCGATTCGTTCCAAGACCTGTGATCCTTTAATGTCTCTGCTGCTAGGTTTTGTGTAATTTTAATTGTGCTACTTTTGGCTCCATCATATTTGTTTAATCTTTATGCTTTTAATATTTTATTTTTGAGCTAGAGGTTTCAAAATTTGACTCTGATATTCCTGAGTTTTTCTCCTAGTATCTCTTTTAAGTGGTGATTAATGGGTTTTTTTTCTATTTCTACTCCCCCTCTTGTTCTAATTGCTTCAAGACAATTTTCTTTATTTCTTGTATTCTTGTATTATTGTATCAAGATTCTTTTTTTGATCATAACTTTCAGTTAGTCCAATTTTTTATATATTTTCTCTTCTTAATCTATTCTCCAAGACTGTTGTTTTTCTTATAAGATGTTTCACTTTTTCTTGTATTTTTTCATTATTTATATTTTGTTTAATTATTTCTCGATCTCTTAAAATTTCTCTGGCTTCACTTTGCCCAATTCTAATTTTCAAGGTGTCATCCCTAAGATTCTGGATTTCCTTTTCTAATCAGTTGACTTTCTTTTCATTACCTTATTTTTCTTAGATTATTTATATATATATATGTGTATATAAATTTAGCTTTTCTTCCATCTCTGTCATTTTATTTTTAAAGTCTTGGGCCAGTGACCATTTGATGTTACTCTTTGGGGGTTTCTTTACTTCAGTATCCTGTCTGAAGATGAACTCCTGTCATCTCTATCCCCGTAACAGTTTTCTATGGTTTGATTTTTTCTCCTTTGCCTACACATTTTTTTTTTGTGGTAATAACTTTATTTTTTAATCACGTCTAACCATGGGGTGTGGGAAATGGTGCCTCTGCCCTAGATCTTCAGTTCTCCCTCTAGTCTGGAACCAAAGTCAAACCTCCTGCCTCCTGTAAGTGCCTGCAGCCAGGGGTGTGCCCCACTACCTGTGCACTCACTGGGCAGATACGTGCTGGATCCTTCTCACACCTGCTACTCTTCACAGCACTGTGGGTCTGGGGTCCCTTATCAGCAGAGGTTCCTTCAATCTTGTTGGACTCAGACTCCCAACTCCCCCCGCTATCCTGAGAGTGAAAGTTCCTATGGCTGGGGTTGAGGTAGTCTCTCAAACCAACTAACCCCAGAGCTTACCACTTGTGACTTTTTGTTAAAATGGAAGCTAGCCTGAAGGTGTTTACTCTTCGAAGGGACCAAATTTTGACTTGGAATTTTTTTCCTATCTTCTTGAATTGTCCCAGGTATACCCCCTGCTGAACCCCTATTCTCATTTATCTCCACCCACACTTTTTTTTCTCTCTAAGGTGCTATTTTAACTCTTTTGTGGGGGAAAATCTTGAGAGCTTGGAATTTTCTGACCTACTCTGCCATCTTCCCAGAATCCTCTTGCAGATGGATTTTACAAGATATTCTTATCTCATTGTGATCCTGTTCACTTTGAGTGAACACATTTCAATGCTCATATTCAACTCTAATGAAACTACTTTTCATATCAGAAAGGTGACATAGGAAAGAGACTTCTTTAGAAATTCCTCTAAATTCCTTATATACTCTCAAGTGCTACATGTGATTTGCTCAACCTTAGAAGAACTGAATTTAATTTTATTTCTTTAACAAATTTTATTTACTAAACATTAATTTAGCACTTGGACAAGGCTGGGATGGTAAATGTTTAACCATCAGCTCTTTGGAAAAATATATGCAGGATGCTTTTAAGTGTAATTGGTATTGTTAACATTTTCTACACACCGTTATTAAAACGAGACAGCAAACAAAATGCCACATCAATTTCTGATAGCGTTTACTGATTTCTTGAAAACTTAATAGTTGCCTCTCTCCAAGTCACAAGCTGAGTCCAGCACAACCCTGCCTATACATGAGGTGGGTGTGGGGATCCAGGCCAGAAGTAAGGCATACTTCCTGCCCTGTAGGAGCACAATCTAGGCACAGTATAATAAGCATGCACAAATAGCTAGAGTTCAAAGGAAAATGTCACATTAACACAAGGGAGGCACAATATACGATGAAAATTCGAAAGAGCCAGTAATCGCTTATGACTGGAAGGGGGACGGTGATATCTGACCTGAGTCTTGAAGGAAAAATCAAATTTCATCTGGTAGAGGTGAATAACTGGATGGTAACTGTCCTTAGTGGCAATGTAAGCCAGGCATTTCCTGTGGAGAGGACAAAACCCTATATTACATTAGGAAGATTAATATGACAGCAGTGTTTAGGATGGAACGGACTGGGATAGACATTAGGGGCAAGGTGATCAATTTGAAGAATGCATTGCAAAAACCAAGGGAATATGGAGAGAAGACCTAACTAGATTGTTGGCGATGGAAGCAGAAAGAAAGGAGACAAGGCAAAAGACTTGGTGTCTGATAAAATATGGGAGGTAAGTTGTAAAAGATTCAAACCTGTCTCTTCTGACTCCAAAACCAGATTGTGCCCTTCCCACACTCACTACTGCATCATGTAGCTTTCCTAGCATATCTCTACTTCTCCTTTCAAAAATATTTTTTTTTTGCTAAGTTGTATGCTCACAGTTTAGGCTGTGGGGCTTATCCCCAAGGACATGTACCACTTTATGCAGAAATTCATGAAGGAATTCCTTGAAGATGACCCTGCTGAACTGTTTTAATTATTCAGTCTCACATGAGCCAGATTCCACAGGAGCACATTATTCACTGGAGGAAGCTGAAATAGCTCTTTCTGACCACAAGGGAGCCATTTCCTAAGACATTGTTTTAGTTGGTTAAATATGGTAGCATCCTTTCCACTGGGGAGCATTTTATTTCTAGTAGTACCTACTACATGTCTAGAGAGTTGATTCTGCATTGTGAGGATCTGTTTCAAGCTAATGTTTTCATCCATATGGGGAGAGGAAAGAGGGATATGGTAGATACTTTATGTGAAATGATAAGTGAAAGGGGCAGGAAATTAGTCTAGGTGAAATGATGTCATGGTTGAGTTGTGCATGGGTATTCTTGTAATAAGTGTGAGCAGAAATGGAGCTGTTAGCCATATATCAACTGTGATTTTGTTGAACATATATTTATTCCCCTAGAGTAAATTTTTTATACCCATTTCCCTGGTGGTAGCCATATAGAGAAATGGGAGAGCACATTCTCTCCAGATACATACACACACATGCACACACACACACACACATATATACATACACACTATACATTGACATGTATACACATATATAATGTATGTATATGTATTGTATATATGTCTTTGTATGTGTATATATGTATATATACAAACACATCTCTGTCTATCTATCCATCTGTTTTTTTATCTATCTACATACTTACCAGTCCTGCACAGAAGAGAAGTCTAGACACATAAGAATCACAGCATGCATTTATGAAATTAACAGGATAATCCATCCAGGAAGAAATGTTGCTAGCATCTTCCTGTATATGAAAAGGGTGATTCAAAGTCCCTGTATGCCAACTGTGAGTCCATTATGCCTATGCCTCACATATGGAACTGGAGGATCTCACCAATGATCATTAATGAATGTTGCAGATACCGACACATAGAACGGATGAGGGAAAAAAAAATCACATTTGGTTATTGGGAAATATCTCCAGGGAAACATCAAAAATGATGAGGTCTAGGGAGGGTTAAACATTGATGAAATGATAAATATTTTGTTCATATCTAGATAACTGAGCTGATCAGAGTTGCCTCTAATACTGATAAATTTTGAAGTCCTTTAAGATTATTAAAAATACATTGTAAGTCAATTGGAATTAGACCACACACACATTTCATTCTGATCTATGACTAGGAAACCACATATCTTGTAAGGGCAAGGAGCAAAGCTCAGTTGAACAGTTACTGGGATGACCTATTACAGATTAGAAAGGAGTGGCCCCTTCACTCCTTGTAAAAGGCATGTAAAGAAGGGCTCATACTTCTTTTCTTATTTAGGTGAAGAAGTTACTTGAGCAAGTTAACGGAATTATAGGGCAACTAGCTATTGACTGGCTGAAGGATAAATCATTCTCCTTACTACAGGTGACAGAGAGAGAGACAGACAGACAGAGACGGAGAGACAGAGACAGAGAGACAGAGACAAAGGGACAGAGAGAGACAGTGACAGAGAGAAAGAGTCCTGTGGTTGAGCAATCTGCCCAGCAGAGATCAGGAGAAACATCATGAGAACACGAAATGACACACAAGCAGACAGCAGACTTTATAGTGTGCTTGTCCATGTGCATGACACTACTAATATGCTCTATGTATGCCCTCTCTTTGTTCTGGCTTTGTGTGTATTTATGGGAGAGCATGTTTATGGAGGATGTGTATTCATTTTTGCTATTCTTACTATACTATTTCAATAAACGTCTTTGCCTTAAAACTTATGTACTTATGCACCCTGATGGGTAAAGGTAAAAGCATCAGTGGGGACTCAGGAGAATGGACCCATAGAAAATTTTGAACTTGTAGAAGTCGTTCCCTCAGAGGACCAAATCTAAAATCCAAGTTAGGGGAAGGGGAGTAATCTAGAGGTGATACATTTGCAGTTTTTGCTTTCCTCTCTACTACTCTCATTGTGATTATATGAAGTTACTGAGCTGAGCACTTACACAGGGAGAAAAGCTATCTTAAGAGTCAAATGAATAGTTTTGTAAGTGAACACGTCTCTATCCTGAAAATAGTTGAATCAGTGTTCTGGCCCCCTGGGCTCTGACATCAGTAAACTGTTCAGAATTACATAGAAACCAGTGTTTGGAGGAGTTTGAAAGCACTCCTAAGTCTAGCTCTACTCTCCATGATGACCACATGGGGTTTGTCTTCAGAACAACTCCTCAGAGTTATAGCTAGTCATTACGCCCAATCAGTCTCCCTAGGAGGACCTGAAAAAAAGTTAGTTCAAGAATAATCCCTATGTGCCTGTGAATCAATACTGAGAGTCAGCTAGTCAGTGACCTTAGGGGAAAAAATGTTAGAGCTAGCTTTGTTTATTCATTTATGGCGTAGGTCTATGATAGCCGTAATATTGTGAACTCCCTCCTACCAATGCAGAGCTGTTGCAGTCTTAAAATGTTGTTGGCGGGGAGGCACTTAGAGGTTACACTTAGTCTTGGCCAGGTCACATAGCCATTATGTGTCAGAGACAAGTTGAATCAAACTTGTCCTGACTCTAAGACATTCCCTCTGTCTGCTATACCACATTGTTTCTTTGTGGTCATAACGTACACACACACGCACGCACGTGTGCGTGCGCATGCATATATACATGTGTACATGCATATACACCTGTGTGTATATATATATATATATATATATATATATATATACCTATACACATGCACATATAAAATCAGGGATTTCACTGAGATCAAGTAGAATTGTATGTGTGTCTTCATCACCACTGGAATGATGGTTCTCTTAAATTAAAAAAAAAATAGTTAACAGTGAGGACACTATACATTCTGAACCATAGGTGAAATGCCACAGAAAAGTCCTCTTCCTGTTTACTGACACAAGGAATTCAGAATGAACCCTTTTTTGTTTTTTTGGTGAACCCAAGCACTGTACGAGAGGTATATATTGTTCCATCACATAGTTCAAGTCTTAAATTCACTTTCTTTTAGCTAGTTTGAAATGGTGATTGCCCTGTTATTACCTGCTTTTCTCTGTACCTATGTAACTTAAGAGTAAGAGGGGAAGAAAAGAAGGCATAGACAGTGAGTGGAGATAATATCAACTGCCTCCTTCCTATCTTTTACCATCTTTCCTTCTGATGCTCTGAGCATCACTGAGCTCTCCCCTGGATCAGGAGAAGCTTTAAGAAAATCAAGCAAGACAAGGGGAACTTCTGAAGCAGGCACAACCCACCTCAGAGATGGAAGATGTCTCATTTTTCACTTGCACATTTTCTCACTGTTGATAATCAAGCACCAGTCTTCCTTCCCTGCTTTTGAGAATCGTCCTTCCAACGTGACAGTACTGAGAAAACTGCTGTGCTTCGTGTATGTCTTTAAGCCATCTCCCCTGAGAAGAAATGAGCTTCTTCCAGTTTTGCCAATGCTCATAATGAAGATGGAGAGTGTTTTCATTTGATCCTTAGGTTGCGTTTTGGGCCTGACTGTCATGTGGAGTATCATGACTTATTGCTGAATTCAGTGGGCTAACTAGGCAAGCCTAGAAGTCCAGGATCTGGGCTTTGTTTTCATTATTACCAATGCTCAGTCATGTCAACATACACACATTTAAATTTCTGCTGTTTGAAACAAATTTATCATTCTTGTGGACTTCGTGGAAGAACTCTCAACCACATTTTTCTCATTGTGCAAGCCAAATTGTACTGTCAACCAAAAGATGCAACTTTGGGACTGGATGCAAGTTGAAACTTTTTAAAATTGAAAAGAATTCCTTTTAGCAAATACTATATTGTTGAATATATATGAAGAAGGATGGCATAGCGCATTGAGAGCTCACTTCAGAGACAGGAAGAGACCTGAGCTTAAGCTCTACTTGTGACACATACTGGATTTATGACCTTAGGCAAATCACGTACTCTTTTGATGCCCCTTTAGCTCTCAATGACTAAAAATTGAATAACTATTGCCAATCTGAATTGGTAGAGTGACTTTCATCATTGAGGGTTTCTTTACATTTATGAAATCTTAGGTCTAGACACTGACTCCTCCTCCTCCTCCTCCGAGAGAGAGAGAGAGAGAGAGAGAGAGAGAGAGAGAGAGAGAGAGAGAGTGAATATTATACACACATGTTGTAGTCAATTTCCTGAGGAGGCAGCAAGGTATAAAAGATAGAGCTTGGATTTGGAGTAAGGAAGACTTAGCTTCATATCCTGCTTCAGACTCTTATTAGCGATATGTACTTGGGCAAGGCACTTAACTTTTGTGTACTTCACTTTATCTGTAAAATTATGAACTCATTGACATTTAAGAGCTTTTCTACCTCTAAATCTCTGAACCAATGGTACAAGGTACACTAAGGCATACACATGATACTTGTATTACTTGGAGTGGTTCCTAAGCTGGAACTTCCCTAAATGGACAAAATCAGATCTTTCATATGTATGTAGATATAGATATATCCTCTGCTTGAAGGCACAGTATACTTATGGTATACTTATCTCTTATCATCAGGGATAATGCAATAGCACATAGTAGGTACATAATATATATGAAAAAGAAGAATTTTCCTTTTTGAGGTTTATAGCATGAAGCATTGGTACTCAAAACACCCCAAAATCCTATAATCTGTTCCCTTAATTTTACAAATGAGGGAAATAAAGCCCAGGGAATCAAAGGGTCTTGTTTAGAGTCACAGGTAGTGATTGGGTCAGGATTAGAACCTGGGTCTCTTGAATTCCAGTCCACTACTGTTTCCACCATATTATCCAGTTGTCGACCTTGGCCATCTTACCATTGGCACTACTGCTGACTTGCTTCTTCCCACCTGAATGAAATGAATGAAAAAGCATTTACTAAAGCCTTATTATATAGGACTGCACTCAGCACTAGGGACACATGGAAAAGGCAAAACAATTTCTGATCTCAAGGTGCTTACATTTTGTTTGGGAGAAGCAACACATAAAAGAAGTTCAATTATGAGTCATAGAGGTCCTAAAGACATAATGGTAGGGCTGTTGGCAAGGGCTGGGGGTCCTTAGGTTGAATCAGTATATAAGATAACAGTGCCCAGGAGTCTGGGAAAGGGGTCATAATGGTAAGACCTGGTGATCCTTCATTTCATTGGAAGAAATAGAATTGGTATGGCTCAACTTATCCAAGTAATTCCCTTGTAGATGATGAGTCTTCCTAATTACCTTCATTTTTGAGTATCAATTCATCTATTCTATTATATCTAACCAACTCCAGATCAGAACATGATTCAAATCCCATCCAGCTTTTTGCTCCAACCATCTTATTAGTACTGTCAGCCCCCATCCACATGTCCCTTGTCCCCTTCCATCTCTTGCTTTGAGCAAAGCAATCAAATCAATTTTGCCCTTGCTTCTGGAAAGGGTATATTATTGATTCTATAATGGATTGACTCACATTCCCTGTTGATTGAGTGGGTCCCCAGACCAAGACTCTTTTCCCTGGTCTCCTGTTTCTTTGTATGTTTTGCTTTTCTTTATTAGAACATAAATGTCTTTAGGGAAGGGACTGTCTTATTTTTGTATTTGTCTCTTTGGTCCTCAGTATAGTGCCTGGAAGATGGTAAATGATCAATAACTATTTTTTGTTAATTAATTTTCATTCACTATGCTGTCAGATTTAAAAATTTGTCAATTACAAATGGGATGAAGAACAATCTTATATCTACCAAAGAGTATCAGCTAGGTTGGATCTACAGGAAATTTTAGGATCAATTGTTTTGACTTACCATCTAGTTCTGGAAAAATGGTTGAATCAATTGTTTTGCATCTTTCAAATATTTTTGAGCACCTACCACATGCATAGTGTTGTTCTGAGTATGAAGCCCATCTGTCAAAGTCTCATATGACCCCAAAGATGGAGGAATATTTATTCAGACACCTTGCTTTAAATTCACATTGAACATGAATTGTGTCTACAAATACTAGTCATTTTCAATGATGGCCTCAAAGATCCATGCGTCATTGCCATTTTATCTTCTGGTGTGGATCAGGAATGCATTGCTGTTTCTGCTGCTAACTTTGAGCTTGAGCAAGTCACTTATCCCCCCATAAAACTCAGTTTCTTTCTCTTTAAAAATAAGAGGAATGAATTAGACAACCCATATCACAGAATGATTATGTCACAATTTTGCCTATAGCATATACTGCTCAGTGCTATTAGGCAATGTCCAACTTTCTGAAGACATTAACTAGTTCAGGAAATCCTAGTGTTTTTCCCCTCACTGGTATTTTTACTGCAGTAAAAGCAACCTTGTTGAAAAGTCCCTATTCATAAGAAGTCCTCTAGAAGGTGCCATGGAAATGGGATAGATTTACACTGGCCTGAAGAGTGTGGGTTGCTGCCTGGCCCAGTGCTCCTCTGTGGTCATTAGGACAAGCAAGTCCCTGCCAATGCAGATTGATGTGGAGCCATGGAGTACTATTAAAATTACCCGCAAGAACCAAGCGCCAATGCTTATGGGACCCCCGCCGAAAACTGGCTTCTTCTGCTCCATTGTCTGGAGAACATGGAACCGCAGCAAGGAGTGAGCCCAGCTGCTTGGGTCTTGGCACCAAACGGGCATCCTCTGGCTTGGGAATGCTCACTTTGGAAAAGCTTCGACCCGTTTTTGTCGTCTGTATGTGCCGCCAACTCTTGGAACTGATTCTACATTGTCTGTGCCTGAGCTAATGTCCAATTCTGCTATTAGAATATTTCTTGTCCCAGTTTTAGAGGCATTTTGCATGAAGAAAGCAGATGTTTCCATAAAGTGATACTGCATATATTTGTGGCATGCATCCACATGGAGTTTTAGGTCTCTCTCCACATACCCTAGCCCTGCCCCACTTCTGCAGCCCCTGACGCTTTGTAGCTTGTGGGAGTAGCCTGCTGTGAAACGTGAAAAGGGAACTGCCAGGAGAAACTGATAATCTATTATCCAGCCCAGATCAGTAACACCAGGTGAGGATGCTCACCCGGGCTGATTAGAGGTCTATTATGTCCTTTAATTGTTCTAATGGAATAAAAAATAGCAGTTGCTGAAATGTTTGATATTGCCAATTAATAATTTTTAAAATGATCCAATGTGTAGTCAGATAACTTAATCACAGAAAACAAAGAGATTGAAAACTAAACCCCTTCAGTCATGCCGTACTATCACCTACAATTATTGTGCATGTTACAGTTCCTTCTGAAAGATAAATATACATATTCATTTCATTTCAGTTGATTGGTGAAATTAGGCAATTTTAAAGGCATTTTCATTTTCATTTGTAACATTTGTTGTGAAACTCTCAGAGCATCTTAAAGCCATCAGCCCTATTCTTTTTTTTTCAACTTTGCAAGTCATGCATTTTTCAATAGCATTCCAGATATATCAAATATTCTGCCTTTGGTTGTTCACATTATAAAAAAAAAACAAAAAAATATCAGTTTCATTGAATTGTCTCAGCCAAATGGAAAGGTCTGAATATATTAAAATAAAAATAAAAAAAAAAACCCCAAACAAAACAATCTTTGTGCTGAGGATTCAGCTTTCAAATGAATATATACTGACTTCTTTTCCTAAAGCTAAAAAAATCTGGGCATAGAAATTATGAGATTGTTCCAGCTTCTATACCTATTGGCTGGTTAATTATTCATTAGATCAGTTCTGCAAATGGAGATTTGCATAATAAATGCTAATGATTTGGAAGAAGTTGTTAAGGTCTAACATGTCAATGATTCATGTTTCCTAAACTGTTCAAATGAATATTTGTATAATTTCCTTTTCAAAATCCAATAAATACATATTTACTGGATTGATTATGGTTTCATATTTCATTGCTGGTCCTCCTGTATCTTGTAGTACAGGAACAAAAAAAGTGATAAGAGCTCTGTCCTGGGAACTGGAGACTGAATTCTAATTCTGACTTCTCTTACTAGCCAAAGACTGTGGCTTAAATTATATCACCTCTCTGGGTCTCAGTTTCCACAAAGTGAAGGATGTTGAACTAGATGATTTTCCAGCCTTCTTTTAGCTTTAATTGTCTGTGGAGTAATAATAGGCCCTTTGGATATCTTTTAATGTAGGTCAATCGCAATTAAACAGAACCTGAATGGTGGGAAGTGCGCAAATATTCAAATTCTCACTAACATTTTTACGTATTCTGGACTTAGTTTTGTGAGAAAGACAAAAGGCAAATAAACAGTCTGAGATAAGAGATTTATTTAATCAAACTATTTCTAAACTATGCCTGGGGGTCAGGACTCTCTGGTTTATCTCCTACATCATAGAGATCAGACAAGACTGGTACCTTAGAGGGTAGTAGCAATAACACAAGATAAAGAATAGTAGAGGAAAAGAGCAGTAATTCATGGGAGATTATATCAGAGAACAGAAAGCCAGCAATAAAGCTCAGGGCCTCAGATGTCTATAAATAAATGCATAAAATATAAACAATAAACAGAGTGAACTAGAGAGTCCAATGCAAAGAGACCAATTTAACTGATGAGTTATAGAGGAAGATCTACTTATCTGAGTATAAAAGAGCCTGAGGGGACATCTGAGAGGAGATCCAGAGAGAGGTTAGGGCTGCATAAATAGATGAAAATCACAAGCATAGAAATGTTAATTGAATCCGTGAGAGCTGATGTGATTAACAAGTGAAATTGTATGAAGGGAGGTCCTAGAACTAAGACTCCAGGGACACTCATTGTAAGGGGCTGTAACTTAGAAGAAAATTCAACAAAAGAGACAGAGGCGTGTGTGAGCAGACAGGAGGAGAACTGGGGCAGATTATCTGGAAAACTAGAGGTCAAGCAGTATTAAGGAGACAGAGGGTAATCAACAAACAAGGCCAGAGACTGTCGGGGGTAAACAAAGCATTAAGAAAAGGTCATAGATTTGGCAGTTAAGAGATTATTGGTAATTTTGTAGAGAACCATTTCGTCGAATGATTAAGTTGGAAATCCAGGAGCCTGAGGGAGGAAATATGGTATAGAGTGTTTGGAGGATGACCTTGGGAGGTAGTAATAGAACTGATATTGTTATAGAGGTGTATAAGAGACCACATGGATAGAAAGAGAAATGAGATGAAGACTTTGGGAAACAAATCATTAACCTACAACAAAAGAGTGATGTAGTGAGAAGAAATTTCAACAAAATGAACATTCTTTTTCTCTCATTTTTAATTGAGGTACTATGTGCCAGGCTATGTGCTCAGCATTGGGGATACAACTAATAGTGAAAAAATTCCTGCTCTCCAGGGTCTTAGAGTCTAATGGGAAGACAATACATAAATTATTATGTACAAACAAAACATGTGGAGGATAAATTGCAGATCATCTTAGAGTGGATGTACTAGCACTAAGGTAGATCAGGATAAACTGGGACCTGAAGGAAGCCAGGAAAGTTGGGGGATAGTGATAAGGAAGAAGAGAATTCTAGACACAGTGGGGAGTCAGTGAAAATGCACAATATAATGGCAGAAGTTGGGGAGGAGAAAAACGATGACCCAGGGACTGAATTTCTTGGGGAAGGGAGTGAGTTGGAAATCTGTAGATTAAAAGACTTAACTCTCTGTAGGCAAATCTACACAGAACAGATTGAGTGATAAATATGTATTGAGTGAATGCCAATATTTATGCTTTTCATTTCTTTCTCATCTTATTACTATCACTAGCATTTTAAGATTTATGGAAAATAACTATGGGAGAGTAGCAATCTTGCTTTTCTTCTATGTTTTGGATGTTTTGGGAGAAAGTGTAATATTTCTCTGTTGCAAAGATGTTAGTTTTTCTTATGTATACATATACATATATATGTATATGTATATATATATGTGTGTGTTTTAAATCATATTTGAATGTGGCTTATATTTTTTTGGGGGGGAGGATTTTAATCATAAATGAATGCTATATTCTGTCAAAGGCTTTTTCTGTATTTAATGATACCATCATGTATGGCTTGTTTTAAAAATGTGATTAATTAAATTATTTTCCTCATGTTGAAATAGTCTTATATCCATGATATAAATTCAATTTAGTCATATTTAATAAAGTTGGATACATTACTAGAGATTTTGGATTACATTTGGATATATGCTAGAGATTATATTTACAATTTTTGTAGCAATGTCAGTTGGTTATAGTTTTCTTCATCTGATTTATTACTTCTTGGTTTAGGTATAATAATTACATTTTTTTCTTATAAAGCAATAGAATGGATATGGGGTGGGAAGAACAGTAGAGCCAAGATGGCAGAATAGAGAAAGCATTTGGCTGAGGTCTCCCAAAATTCCCCTCTAAATTACCTTAAAATAATGACTCAAATCATATTTTGGACTGACAGAATCAACAAAAGGTCAGACTGAGACATTCTTCCAGCCCAAGACAACATAAGAGAGCAGAAAGAGAGATCTGTGACGTGAAGGTAGAGGCTGGTCTGGAACCTAGGTTGATGAAACACCAATGATGGAACTAGGAGGTAGTGACAGCAGCAATAGCAGTTTCAGGAGTTCTCAAGCTAGAGACAGTAATAGGTTGGCAACTGGTCAGAAAGAGATTACAGGGTGCTCCCATGCTAGCATGAGATGTAGGACCAGATGCTGTCTGTCAACTTTATAGTTCAAAGGCAAAGAGAAGCACTTCATGTCAAGAAGGAGTGGTAGCCCTGAGGAGTAGGATTATTTCTGGTCCCAAGTGATAAAAGAACTTGAGAAACAGTATAGTTTTTGGTTTCAAGGAAGAAGAAGCCCTGAGGAAGAGTAACTATTGAAATCTCAAGGGATTAGGGGCCCTTTCTGGATAAGAACTAGAATGTAAACCAAAAGATCAATGAACACATTTCTTCCTAGATCACACTGCCTTGGAAACATTGAAAATCTCCATACCCCTGGAACTAGCTCTGAAAACAGGAATGCAAAGAAACCTGAAGCTTGAGGCAGTGCCCTTCTCTCTCCCTCTTCCTCCACCCCAGTTCTTGGAAGAGAGCCCAACGTTAACATTATGTTCCAAAACAAGAAATAGAGTGGAACAATAAAAAAGAAACTGACCATAAAACTACTACGGTAACAGGAAAGATCAAGCCAAACTCAAAAGAAGACATTGAAGTCAAAACCATTACCAGCAAAGTCTCAAGGAAAAATAGGAATTAGAAACAAGTCCAATAAGAATTCCTGGAAGAGATTAAAAAGTGATTTTTAAAATAGAGTAAAAGTGGCAGGAGAAAATTTAGGTAAAGAGAAGAAAGCAAAGGGATAATAAAAAGATGACGAACAGGCTAGTATAAGAGGCCCAACAATATTGATGAAAATAACTTTAATAAAGCAGAATTGGTAAAATGACAAAAAGATAAATAATACCTTGCTAAAAAAAATCATTCCTTAAAAAATAGAATTTGGGTAGAACTCAAAAAAAGATGTAATGAAACAATTTTCTAGCACAAGATAACTTAAACAGTTGGCAGGGAAGGTCTGTTGCATCAGGGTGAGAGTGGAGCACAGTTTAACACAGGCCACACCAGTATAGATCAGGAGGCCCCCGCAAACCAGGAGCAGCAAAACCTTGGGGCAACTAAATCAGTTGTGGCAGTGGTGGTTTCTAGACTTCTCAGCCCACAAACAGTAAGGAGGTTGGACAATTGGTCAAGAGGAGATTACAGAGGTTCTTTTGCTAGCACCAGGAGCCAGATAGTGTTGCAATGCTCATAGTTGGGTCTGGATCACAATCCTGGGTCTCAGTCTTAGGGCAAGGAGGAGCACTAGCATGCCAGAGCTTGTGACTTTAAGGGAGGAAGGGCCCTGGTCACAGTTTCAGGGTGGAGAGAGTGCATGCAATCACTCATAGACGAGTGCTTAGTAAGAAGAGCAATAAATGCATCTCCCTGTAGATCATACTGCCTTAGAATAACTGAAAGCTTACAGGTCTCCAGAGTTGCCTCTGAAAACAGCTACATAAAAACCCTAAGGCTTGGGATGGTGTCCCAAGTTAAAAGTCAAGAAATAGGTTGCAAAATGAGCAAAGAATAAGAAAAAGCATTAGTGGACTACCTGAAAACCATGTTAAAAAAGAGCTTAGACATCATATTTCAAGAAATTATTAAGGAAAACTGCCATGATATCCTCAAACCAGAGGGTAAAATAGAAATTGAAAGAATCTACCAATCATCACATAAAAGAGATCCCAAAATGAAAACTTCCAGGAATAACACAGCCAAATTCCAGAGCACCCAGGTCAAAGAGAAAATACTTCAAGCACCCAGAAAGAAATAATACAAACACTTTGGAGGCACAATTAGTATAACACAAGATTTAGCAGGTGCCATTGTGAGGCAGTGGAGGCCTTGGATTATGATATTCTGGAAGACAAGGGAGCTGGGATTACAACCAAAAATAACCTTCTAGGAACAATCAAATATAATACTTCAAGGGAAAAAATGGATATTTAATGAAATAAAGAACTATCAAGTATCCTGATAAAAAGACCAGAGCTGAATAGAAAATTTGACTTACAAATACAGGACCCAAGGGAACCATACAAAGGTAAAAATGAAAGAGAAATCATAAAGAACTCAATAAGGTTTAACTTTTTACCTTTCTATATTGGAAGATGATATATGCATCTTCTGAGAACTTTTATCATTATTACGGCAATTAGAAGAATTCTACATAGAAGGAGGGTACAGGAGTGAGTTGATTATGTGAGGAAAATGTAAAAAAAATATGAGAAAAATGGATGACTTGAAAAAAGGGGAAAGGGAGGGGAAGGCAAGGAAAATTATGTTGCATAAAAAAGGCACACAGGAAGAGCTTTTACAGTGGAGGGAAAAATAGTGGGGGAAGGGGAGCAACACTTAAACCTCACTCACATCTAAATTAGTTAAAAGAGGGAGCACATACATGCAAACATGTATATATATTTGTATATATGTATATGTATACACACACATGCATAAACATGCACACTCAATTGGTAATGGAAATTTATCTTACCCAACAGGAAAGTAGGAAGGGGGGAGGAAATAGCAGAAAGAGATGGTGATAAAAGGGAAGGCAGATTAAAGAAAGCAATAGTCAGAAGCAAAACAAACTTTAGAGGAGGGATGGGATAAAAACAGAGAAGGATAAACAAAAGAAAGTGGGATGGAGGGAAATACAAACTAATCAGAACTGTGAATGTAAATGGGATGAATTCACTCAAAAAAACAGAAGCAGACATCATAATGGAGTAGAAACCAGAAGCCAACAATATGTTGTTTAAAAAACACTCTTAGAACAGACGTACACAGAGTTAAAGCAAGAGGCTAGATCAGAATCTACTGTGTTTCACCTGAAGTAAAAAACGCAGGGGTAGCAATTATGAGCACAAACAAAGCAAAAGCAAAAATAGATCTAATAAAAAGGAAAATAAAGGACAATGAAGAAACAGAAATGCTAAACATATATACACCAAATTGTACAGGGTCCAAATTCTTAAAGGAATAGCTAAATGCATCACAGAAGGAAATACATAGCTAAAACTATGCTTGTGGAGGATCTTAAGTTTCCTCTCTCAGAGCTAGATAAATCTAACCATAAAATAAATAAGAAGGAAGTCAAGGAGATGAACAGAATATTTAAAAAGTTATATATGATAGACTTCTGGGGGTAAAATACTGAATGGGAATAGAAAGAAATATACTTTTTTTCCCTCAGCTGTATATGGCATAGTAATGTTACTGTAAGGTTAATGGTAGATGGGGGGAAGAGTTAAAGATCTTCCCCACCCATTAATAGGCCTCAGATACATTTTGTTAGTTTCTAATGAGGCACTGGGTGATGAGGGTCCTGCCCTCTAGTTCTGAAAAGTGTATATATACTCTGAGGTGAGGTTTTACTTTGGGGCTTATTTTTTGGAAAAAGGTTCATGTTCCAGATGAGACTCTGGATAGCTGCTAAGGAACTCCGTGGTTTTGAAAACCCAGATGTTGGTGCTTCTCTCTCTGATAACAATATATGTGTTGTCTATGGTCAGACAGTTGGAAGCCCTGTCTGTTGGTCTTTCTGTTGTAATTTCTGCTCTTAATTTCTGTTTGCATTTTCTCTGAAATTCAGGGTGTTGACTTTTTCCCCTTATCTAAAAGAATGACATATATGCCTGATTAAAGTAGATTGTTGACCCCCAAAAGTCGCTTTCCTTGTAGATAAGCAGATCTAAGAACCTATAGAGCAGACCCTCATTTCTAAAATATATAGAGAACTGAGTCAAATGTATATGAATACAAGTCATTCCCCAATTGATAAATGGTCAAAGAATATGAATAGGCAGTATGCTGGGGTCCTTGCTGTTACAGGCACCTTCATAAAAATTGACTATGTATTAGGACATAAATACCCCATAACCAAATGCAGAAAAGCAGAAACATTAAATGCACACTTTTCAGACAATGATGTAATAGAAATTATACTTAATATAGTGCCATAGAAGCATACATTAAAAATTAATTGGAAACTAAATAATGTAATCCTGAAGAATGAGTAGGTCAAAGAAAAACACACATAGAAACAATCAAGTATTTCATTAAAGTAAATAACAACAATGAGATAATATTCCAAAATTTGCTGGATTTCCAAAATAACAGGAATATTATAAGGGTAATCAATTGTGAAAGACTTAGCTAATTTAATCAAGACAATGATCCCAGGTCATTCCAAGGGACCCATGATGAATTATTCTATTCACCTCCCGAGGGTGAACTGATGAACCTGAATGCAGATTAAAGAACACTTTTAAAAAACTTTCTTTACTTTTTTGTTTTATTTTGCTTGTGTTTTCTTTTGCAACATGGGTAATATGGAAATATATTTGCATGACTTCACATGAATAATTGATATCAAATTATTTGCCTTCTCAAGGATTAGGGAAATGCAAGAGGGAGAGAGAGAATTTAGAGCTCAAAATTTTAAAAAAAGTTTATTAAATTTTTTTACATGTAATTGAAAAATATTTAAAAAATAAAAAAATCATTATATAAAGATTGATACCATAAACAAATTAGGAGAAAAAGGAATAGTAAATTTGTAATATCTATGGAGAATGGAGAAATTTTTGACTGAACAAGAGATGGAGAACATTATGAAGTGCAAAATGGATAATTTTGATTACATTAAATTTAAAAGTTTTTTGCAGAAACAAACGCAATGCAACCAAGGTTAGGAGGGAAGCAGAAAATTGGGAAAGCATTTTTGCAACTAGTGTCTGTGATAAAGGCATCATTTCTAAAATATATAGAGAACTGAGTCAAATGTACATGAATACAAGTCATTACCCAATTGATAAATGGTCAAAGGATATGAACAGGCAATTTTCAGAGGAAGATATTAAAAGCCATTTATAGTCAAAATGCTCTAAATCACTATTGATTAGAGAGATGCAAATCAAAACAACCCTGAGGTACCACATCACACCTATCAGATTGGCTAAAATGACAAAACAGGAAGATGATAAATGTTGGAGAAGATATGGGAGAGTTGGAACATTAATTCATTGTTGGTGGAGCTGTGAGCTGATCCAACCATTCTGGAGAGCAATTTGGAACTACGCCCAAAGGACTACAAAAATGTGCATACCCTTCGACCCAGCAATATCACTTCTAGGACGAAATACCAAAGAGATCATAAATAGGGAAAGGGTCCCATATGTACAAAAATATTTATAGTAGCTCTCTTTGTGGTGGCCAAGAACTGGAAATCAAGGGGATGCCCATGAATCAGGCTGAACAAGTTATAGCATATGAATGTAATGAAATACTATTGTGCTGGAAGACATGATGAACAGGAAGACTTCAGAGGGGCCTGGAAGGACTTGTATGAAGTAATGCTGAATGAAAGGAGCAGAACCAAGAGAACTTTCTACACAGCAATAACTACAGTGTGTGAGGATTTTTTCTAGTAGACTTAGCCCTTCGCAGTAATGCAAGAACCTTAAAAATTCCCAATGGGCTTGAGGCAAAATGCCATCACATCCAGAGAAAGAACTATGAAATTGGACTGCAGAATGAAGCAGAGTATTTTCTCTTGTGTTTTGCTTTTTCGCATGGTTTCTCCCATTCATTTTAATTCTTCTGTGCAATATGACTGTGGTGAAAATGTATTTAGTAAAAATATATGTGGAAAACCCATAAAGATTTCATGCCCTCTTGGGGAAGCAGGGAAGAGGGAGAAGGGAAAGAAGGAGAGAAAATCTAAGATTTATGAAAGTGATTGTAGAAAACTGAAAACAAATAAGTTAATTAATAATTAAAAATAAAAATAATTAAAAAATTACAGAGTATTCTTTCTCAATTATTAAGAATATTTTTCATAGCCAAGTAATAATTGCTTTTTAAGCATTTCTTGGAGTTTATTTGTAAATATGTTTATAGTGGTGCTATATTCCCCATTTGATTATTCAATTATAGCCCATTCAATATCGCTTTCCTTTTTCTAGTACAGTGCCTGGCATAGGGTAGATGTTTACCAATGTATGTTTGTGTCTAGTTTTTTTTGAATGTCTTACAACATTGTGTATTTCTAACTTTCATCATTTTTGCAATGTATTGGATGTAAAACAATACCTCAGAGTTGTTTCATTTTGTATTTCTCTTATTAGTGATTTGAATGATTTTTCATATGATTGTTAATAAGCTGCAATTCTTTTGAGAACTTATTCATATCTTTTGATCACCAAGAATAGTTTTTGGTCTTATAAATTTGTAAGTCTGTTAAGTCAACAAGCATTTATTAAGCCCTTATGTGTCAAGGACAGTGCTAAGCACTGGGGATACAAAGAATAGCACAAAGGTAGTCAAGGAGCTTACATTTTAAGGAGGGGAGACAGCATATTAAAGGGGGGCTACTTGGTATCAAGGAGAAGATATCTGAATTGGAACATTGTGATAAAGCCCAGTGAATGAGAGAGGGGTAGTTGGTTGTCTGGAGCCATTTTCCAAAATGGAGATTCTGGAAGGAACTCATCACTTCGAGCAGGGGTTTGTAGAGGTGGAGACAGGAGATACTTTTATTATATCTTCTGGTCTTTTATTTTTTTTATTTTTTTATTTTCATTTATTTATTTATTTAACTTTTTACATTCATTTTCACAAAATTTTGGGTTCCAAATTTTCTCCCCTTTTATCCCCTCCCCCCCCAATAACCCAAGCAATCTAATTTTCCCTATCTCCAATCTGCCCTATCTTCTGTCATCCCTCCCTTCTCTTGTCTCCATCTTCTCTTTTCTCCTGTAGGGCCAGATGACTTTCTATTCCTCATTAACTGTATGTCTTCTTTCCTAGTAGCAACAATAATACTAAACAGCTGTTCCTAAAACTTTGAATTCCAAATTCTCCCCATCCCTCCCTCCCCACCCATTCCCTTTGGGAAGGCAGGCAATTCAATATAGGCCATATCTGTGTAATTTTGCAAATGACTTCCCTGATAGTCGTGTTGTGTAAGACTAACTGAATTACCCTCCATCCTACCCTGCCCCTCATTGTTTCTCTTCTGTCTTTTGATCCTGTCCCTCCCCAAGTGTTGACTTCAAATTGCTCCCTCCTCCCTTTGCCCTTCTTTCCATTATCCCCACCCCTTGCTTATCTCCTTCTCCCCCACTTTCCTATACTGTAAGATAGGTTTTCATACCAAAATGAGTGTGCATTTTATTCCTTCCTTTAGTTAAATGTGATGAGGGTAAACTAATTGTTTTTTTTTTCTCAGCTCTCCTCTTTTTCCCTCCACTAAAAAGTCTCCTACTTGCCTCTTAAATGACATATAATTACCCCATTCCATTTCACCCTCTTTCCTCCCACTACATTGCTCTCTCACCATTTACCTTAATTTCTTTTAAGCCTTGGTCCCATCCTATTCAATTCACTCTGTGCTCTCTGTCTCTGTGTGTGTGTGCATGTGTGTATGTGTGTGTGCGTGCATGCATGTACATGTGTGTGTGGGGTCCCACCAACTACCCAGATACTGAAAAGTTTTAAGAGTTATAAATATTGTCTTTCCATGTAGAAATGTAAACAGTTCACTTCTGGTAAGTCCCTTAAGACTTCTCTTTGCTGTTTACTTTTTCATGCTTCTTCTCATTCTTGTGTTTGAAAGTCAAATTTTCTTTTCAGCTCTAGTCTTTTCATCAAGAATGATTGGAAGTTCTCTGTTTCATTGAAAGACCATATTTTCCCCTGAAGTATTATACTCAGTTTAGCTGGGTAGGTGATTCTTGGTTTGAGTCCTAGTTCCTTTGACTTCTGGAATATCCTATTCCATGCCCTTTGATCTCTTAATGTAGAAGCTGCTAGATCTTGAGTTATCCTGATTTTATTTCCACAGTACTGGAATTGTTTCTTTCTAGCTGCTTGCAAGATTTTTTCCTTGAGCTGGGAGTTCTGGAATTTGGCCACAATGTTCCTAGGAGTTTCTCTTTTTCGATCTCTTTCAGGTGGTGATCGATGGATTCTTTCAATACTTATTTTGCCCTCTGGTTCTAGAATGTCAGGGCAGTTTTCCTTGGAAGATGATGTCTAGGCTCTTTTTTTGATCATGACTTTCAGGTAGTCCCATAATTTTTAAATTGTCTCTCCTGGATCTATTTTCCAGGTCAGTTGTTTTTCCCATGAGATATTTCACATTCTCTTCCATTTTTTCATTCTTTTGGTTTTGTTTTGTGATTTCTTGGTTTCTCGTAAAGTCATTAGACTCCATCCGTTCCATTCTAATTTTGAGAGAACTATTATCTTCATTGAGCTTTTGAACCTCTTTTTCCATTTGGCTAATTCTGCTTTTGAAAGCGTTTTTCTCCTCATTGGCTTTTTGAACCTCTTTTGCCAATTGAGTGAGCCTAGTCTTCAAGGTTTTATTTTCTTCAGCATTTTTTTGGGTCTCCTTAACCAAGGTATTGACCCGTTTTTCATACTTTTCTTGCATCTCTCTCATTTCTCTTCCCAGTTTTTCCTCCACCTGTCTAACTTGCTTTTCAAAATCCTTTTTTGAGCTCTTCCAAGGCCTGAGCCCACCTGACATCCCCCTGGGGTGTCTGGGGTACTGAGGCCCCGCCCTCCACGTCTTTCCCCGATGGCGAGAATATGTCCTTGTCATCAGATCCGAATGTCAGGATCATTTGCATTTGTTGGAAAAAATTCTCTATAGTCTTATTTTTCTTCCCTTTTCTAGGCATTTTCCCAGCCAGTTACTTGACTTCTGAGATTCCTTTCCACCCCCGCCTAGATCCGCCCAGCTAGTGCTTGGGGTCTGAGGTTCAAATGGGCTTTCCGCAGCAAGCTTTAGTTCTGGTGCTGGGTTGGGGGCAGGGCCACCTCCCAGGCTTGGCTTCCTCAGGGGCTTTATGCAGAGACCTTCAGGAACGGAGTGGGTGGGGATGGGGGGGGCCCCGCCTCCCAGGCTCAGTTCCCTCAGGGGCTTTATGCAGAGGCCTTCAGCAGTGGAGCAGGGTGGAGCAGGGCCGTCTCCCAGGCTCAGCTCCCTCAGGTTGTTTATGCAGAGACCTTCAGTAATGAAGATCCTGCCTGCTGCTGAGGGAGTCCTGGGACGCCGCCGCTGCTGCTGCCTCCGCTGCCACCCACGCCTCTGCCTCCTCCGCTTCCTGCCCCCGTCTCTGCCGCCGCCGCTTCCTCCCGAGGGGGCCTGAGTCACAGAGACACTCTGCTCCCCTCCTCCAGCTAGCTGTCTCTCTCACTGACCTGTAGCTTCTGTGGGTGGAGGAACTTTCCCGGCTGCTGGAGCTTCCGTCCCTGAAGCTTGGTCCCTGAAGCGGGTCAGTTTCTCTGGGGCCGTGGCCAGGGCAGCGCTGGGGTGGGGTCCACTTTCTGGAGCACGACGGACCCTGGGGATGGGTCTCCAGGGCTCTCTGGCATGGAAATCTCTTCCACTCTGGTTCTGCACACCTTTCAGTGATCCAGAATTTATGCGGATCTCTTCTGGTCTTTTAAAGGAATGAGTCAATTTCAAATCAAAGAGGTCCATCCATGTGTAACAGTAAGCACTCTGACATACATGGGGAGGGGAGCTGCTATCACAGTTCTTTGATCTGCTTTTCTAAAAGGAAAGGCAACTTTTGAGGGGTCAACAATCACTTTAATCAAGCACATGTATCATTCACTAAGTTCAGGAGAAAAAGTCAGAACCCTGAATTTCAGAGAAAATACAGAGAAATCAAAATCAGTAAACCTGCTTCCAATTGTCTGACATAAGCAATGCATTCATCATAGTTCAACAGACAGATCCAGCTGTCTGACCATTACATACATATGTAGTTACCAGAGAGGGAAGCACCAACATCTGGGTTTTCAAAGCCAGGAGACTGCTTAGAGGCTTCCCATTGTCTCATCTTGTACACAAAGCTTCTTCCAAAAAGTAAGCCTCAAAGTTAAGACTCACCTTGGAGTATTTAAACATTTTTTTTTCAGAGCAAGAGGGCATCATAACCATTGAGAACCAGTGCCTCATTAACAAAAAGTGTGGACCTTCCTACAAATCTTTCCAGGTCCATTAATGGGTGGGGAAGATCTTCCCATTAAGAAGCAACATAATATTAACAATAAGCAAAAATGCATTATCAGTACACTATGTTAATAGAAAAAATCCTGTCTACTCAATATATTATTGCTTTGCCAACGACTATTGCTTGCACTACAATTAAAAATAATGCTGATAGCATTTTTACAGCACTTTAAAGTTCACAAAGGCTTCACATGTTATTTCATTTGATCTTATCATATGGCTCATTTCATCCTCTTTTCTGAGACTTATTCTTCTGCCTTGGGCTGAGTTGGGAAGGGTCAAGTAATTATTCCTCACCATTTCACAATCTAGAAGGTAATGAGGTGTCAATAGATAATTTTTCCCATAAGCAACTGCTATCAACGTTATCTTAGGGTAATTCTGGGTTTCTTTTGTATTTTTCCCCATCCTGTTCCTTTCAGTGCTTCCAGTCATTTAAAGCTTCACTTTCTGCTATTTAGTAGCATATGATATATTTTTTCTTTTTCTTGTTATCAGATTGAATATTTCATATTTTTGTGGGTAATCATTTTTTTTTTTTTGAATTCTTGATTTGACTAGCATATAATTGAATTTAAAAATTCTGGTGATGAATTTTATTTCTTTTTTTGTGTGTGAAATCACTTTATTTTCCCTATTTCTTTTAGCATGCTGTCAATTTTATTAGTTTCTTAAAATAATTGTTTGTAATTTCTGTGCTAGTCTCATGTTTTTCCATTTTATCTGTTTCTCTGCTGATCTTCAATATTTATTCTTTCATGCTTGTTTTGGTTCATTAGTCTGTTGATTTTCAAGCTTTTTAAGAATTGCATGTTTAACTCAATTGGGTATTTACCCTACAGGAAATAAATTGAGAAGGGAATAAGAGGGGGTGAATAATAGCAGGGAGAGCAGATTGGGGGGAAGGGGTAATCAAAATGCATACCATCTTGAGTTTGGGGGGGAGAGATGAGGAGAAAATTTGGAACTCAAAATCTTGTGGAAATGAATGTTGGAAATTAAAATAAATTAATTAATAAAAAACCACATATTTAGGGGTTAATCCTCTTTTGCTGATTTTGTAAACTATATTTGCAGAGATGTTTTTTTCTGAGAGCTGCTTAAACTTCAGTCCTAGATTTTTGCACATCATCTCATTGTCATCATTCTTTTTTTACATAGTTGTTTCTATGACTCATTCATTTACTTATTCACTAAACATTTACTAAGTACCTTCTATGTACCAGACACTATGCTAGGTCCTGAAGATACAAATACAAAAATGAAATTGTCCTGGTATGCAGGGACCTTACATTTTATAATAGGAAGGTCTTACTTAGTCTACATTTAGATTTGTTGTGTCTTTTACTTGTGTTCTCTATATTAATTAATATTTGCATTATGTTTTATAAAGGATGTATTTGATGCTAATGTTTTAAAAATTATTTTATAGTTTCTCAAGGACAGCTAGGTGGCACTGTGGATGGTGTGCTGCACCTCAAATCAGGAAGATTCATTTTCCTGAATTCAAACCTGTTCTCACACACTGTGTGACTCCAGGCAAGTCATGTCTTTGTTCCTCACCTGTAAAACGAGGTAGAGAAAGAAAGGCACACCACTATAGTATCTTTGCCAAGAAAACCCCAATGAGGTCATTAACAGTCAAACACTACTGAAATAGTTGAACACCAACAATAAATAATTTTTCTGATCCCTAGACCATAGTCTATTTTTGTAAAGGTTTCATAAGATGCCAAGAAATATATATTATATATATATATAAATAGATGAATAAATGTGTGTATATATATGAATATGTATATAAACATACATATACATACCCACATACTCACCCACACACATATATATATACATATTACACATATATGTATATATATATACATATATATACATAAATTAAGGTTCTCATTCAGAGGATACCTAAAGATTTTTAGATCTCTTTTTAGCAATGTATCTGTTTCATTATGTTCTTGGAAGTTTCATTTTTTTTTTTTTTCCAATATGTCTGAGCCTTTCTTCTACTTTCTGGATGACAAGGAACCTGGCCGCTGACTGAGCCAGAACATATAGGAAGAAATCAAAGGAAGATATTTTTTATCCTTGTGAATAAAGAGACAGGGGACATATAGATTGGAATAGAATAGAAAAACATTTATTATTTATGTTTTTGTTCAGGTTAGAGGAAGGGGAGAGGATCACAAGAATAGTAAGTGAAGTCCTAGAGTGGTCTATCTCCCTCTCTTTTTAGAAGCAATGGTAGTATTAGTATTATAAATATTTCCAGAGCAAAAGGTGGGATGAAAAAGGGGTCCATTGTGCTTAATTAACTGAACCTCAATGGAACCAGTTAGACTTAAGATATGTGGTTGTCCTTCCTTTTCCATAGTTTCATTTCATAAGATTATTATAAGTAATAATAAAAACCCTTTTATACTAAGAGAACCACATAAACCCTTCAGTCTAGGTGAAATGCTCCGATTTTTCCTTTTTATTTTACCTCTATCACTGGTTTTCACCTGTATTTTTTCTTCTGATTTTCTTTCCTACCTTTTCTTATGCTATAGATTCTCTCAAATGTTTGTAGGTGTTGTATTACAACTTTTAATCTCCATCTGTCATTCTTTTGATCTGTTGTTTTGAGATTATTTTACTCACTTGCCTCGCAGGCTCATCTTAATTTCAATTTGCTTCCATGTTTTTAATGTACTATTTTTTTGGAGTATTTCTGTGGGATTTTTTCCCAGCATGCAGTATATCAGATCTCTTTTGAAAAAGAAAAACATTGAGAGTAGTTTAGTCTACTTCTAGAAACTATCACCAGGAGAGATGGATGAAGCAAAATAATAAATATAAGAGAAATTTTCACTTCTACTAAATAAACAGAGAAACTTTGAAAGAGGGTAATTCCAGGTAAGGAAAGAATATGTTTAAATTAAATCATTAAAATATGTATAAAGTTGCTTAGTATTTAATTAATCTAGCAATGAAACTAAAATTCAAATGAAGAAGAAAATATATTTTTTGTTCTTCGAAATTAGACATAAGATTTTGTTGTATTATGTAGTAGTTCAAAGACTGATTATGCCATTGGCTTGGATAGTCCCTTAGTTGATGGCGATCAGAATCATAACATACCCTTCCTGCATATTCCAGGCTTGGACTGGCTCCTGAGAAACTATTGTTACATCTTCAGTCCAAGCATTTATACCTTCAAAAATCGTAATTGCCACACAGATCAGGGCTTGATCATTGTTTCGTTGATTTACAGACTTAAGAAAGTAATGGAGAAAATGGTGACCATGCAGATTAAACTTTCAAAGGCATGTCTTGTCCCTCATCTTTTGTTCCCGCTTTTTGCAGGAGAGCAGGTTGTTAAAAAATTTGCTAGCACATGGTTACCTTCTTGGATGACTTAATGTGTTGCTCTAGATTAAAAAAAAGTCATTGCCTGGTGGCCCACCCTCTGGTGCTGAGTCATTTTGAATTTAATTAGGCTTATAGACCCACAACAAAATCTGTCTACCAGCCCATACTCAAAAGCTTTCCAGCTTAGTGCTTTGTATATACTTTTCCTGCCTCCTATCTTTGTGTCTTCGCTCATAAGCTATTGCCCCCAAGCCTGGTGTTCTCTCCTCTTAACTTCTACCTTTTGTAATCTCTAGCTCTCTTCAAGGTTCCTCTCCACTGTGTCTCCTTAGCTCTGCCTCTGGAGTCAGGAAGACCTGACTTCAAATTTGCCCTCAGACACTTACTAAGCTGTATGAGTCTAAACAAGTTACTTAAGCTCTGTCGGTCTCAGTTTTCTCTACTGTAACAGGGGGTTAATTATAGCATCTATTTCCCAGGATTGTTGTGGGGATCAAATGTGATAATATTTGTAAAGTGCGTTGGTTGTAGTGGATCCTTAGTTTCTGCTCAT
The DNA here is from genome assembly GCA_023548195.1 of Bettongia penicillata ogilbyi. Classification (NCBI taxonomy): domain Eukaryota; kingdom Metazoa; phylum Chordata; class Mammalia; order Diprotodontia; family Potoroidae; genus Bettongia; species Bettongia penicillata. The sequence goes on from JAJHZJ010000065.1 coordinate 6,511,901, forward strand.
TCCCTCCCCCATTCGCATGGAACAGGGGCTAGATGGCTTGACTTAGAGTCAGAAAGCCTGGGATTTGCTGTCTGCCTCTGACATTTCCTAAAGGTGCAACCATGGGCCCATTGTTTAATATCATACATATTCTGGATTTAATTATTGTTACATGTATGTGGATTCTTCAAGATGGGGATTGTTTTTGCCTTTCTGTATCCAATACCTAGCATCATGCCTGGAACATAGTAGGCACTTAATAAATGCTTATTGATTCAAAATCCATTAGTATGACTTTCAAGAACTTGTGTTCCATTAAGAGAGCTTTTGAAAACCTGGTTTTAACCATAAACATACAATAAAAATATGTGGCTTCAGTATAAAATTTGAAGGAAATTTGACTTCAATGTATTAATCTCAATAAATTAAAGGTCTTTTAAGAGTCTTAAGTCATAAGGTATTGTTCAGCTGAGGGTTTGAAATTGGACCAGCCTGAAGTAATAGTGAGTTCAGATGTGATAAATGTACTGAGTTGATCAGGAAGAGAAGCCTTCTTTGTACCTGGAAGCTCTGACAGAGAAGTCTGTCTCCCTCCATGAGGGTCCCTCTTAAGCTCTGGTGATTGGGAAGAAAGGACATTTGGAGATTCAAGTTCCCATGGGTCCTCTAAAATAAAGTGAGAATAGGCTGCTGGAGCCTGTGTAGTCTTGTGGAACTGTACAGTCCAATAAAGTGGACTACTTCTGTGAGGTTGGTTGAAACACTATGCTAATAAGGCCAAAATCATGAACTTTATTCCTCTGTGGGACATTTAGCTTGACTCACCTTCACAGCCACAGGATGGACACCCTTAACTTTAAGCCAATTAGCTTACAAACCATGCCCTTGAATCACAGCAGGGTAGCTCTATGTTGTGTGTGTGTGTGTGTGTGTGTGTGTGTGTGTGTGTGTGTGTGTGTGTGTAACCTACCATGAATTCCAGGGTAATGTTGGGGGATCCACAATAAGAAAAAGAGTCACCAGAGCACAAGAAATTATCTGTTTTAAGACTGGTTGGGGAAGAGGATGTTCTGATTGATCTAATGTTTTGATTAATTGAAATTTGCAGCATTTTATCTGACCAGTAGCTAATGGATTATAATACAGTTCAGTACGGATTACAGCTTACGTTTATATAATTACTTTACAATTTACATGGATCTTTTCTCACAACAGCTCTGGTAGTTGGGTGGTACAAATATTATCCTGAAGGAAGTCAGTGTAGAAGAATAGATGGAGAGTAGGCCGTCTTTGGCATTGGGGTTACCTGAGTTTACATCCTAACTCTGCCCTGTAGTAGCTGTCCTAGGACGTTTGTGACACCATACTATTGTATAGACTGTATATTACAGAAGAGTTGCTGATATAGATTTGCAGAGAGATTTTTCTCTCCTACATCGATGAAATTCCAGGTCCAAACCCCTGCCTTTTGTCACAAACCAGTTAACTCAACAAGCAATCTGAGACTGAGAGATGTGTCATCAAGTCAGGATTCCATGGCCACTATTATAACACTCAAACCCAAGTGTCCAAGTGTTCTGACTCCAGGGTCAAGGTTCAATGATTATTAGAACTACAGTGAACATACTTTAATCTTTGGTGATTCAGGAATTAGTTTAGACTCTTGGGGCCTTTAAGGTAATTATTATATAATCAAGTCAGGTCCGAGAATTCTGGTTGATAGAAAAACCCTCCTTATTAGTAACCAAGAAACTGTTTTTTTTAGCTGAAAGGAGAAACTGAAAGGTTATGTCAGGTGGAAACTTCCTGGGATGGGAAATTCCAGGATTATTGCTCTTGATGGAGAGGAAAGGGACACAAGGCGGATGTGTACCAGTAGTGAGTCAATTGTGCACAAAGGTAGGGACATGCTAAAGTTATTCCCTCTCTGTTTTCTTCCTTTTGATTCACTGCTGCCTGGACAATTGGACTTGCTACCCCTGGAAATTTTTTGCTTTATTTTTACTTATTTATTTGCTGTATGCATTTTCAAACCTTGGAATTTTATTTCCAGATAAAGATAAATTGATATTTGTCTCATTCTGAGAGTGTTTGACTTGAAGGAGTGAACCATGTAAGGGAGGGAAAATCAAAGGGGCACCTGAGGCCACTTGTCTTAATCATAAGTTCTATTAAGCTTCTTTAATGACTGTACGAAGAGAGGCTTTACTATCAACCCTTAAAACTACAGCTTTCCAAACTCTGGGGTACATTGGAAAATGATTAACAAAATGAGGGAAAATAAGATACAGCCTATTGTTAATGTTAATTTGTGTTTTTAAGTCAATCTGCTGTCTGCAGGGACCTGTTTCTATGTGAGTTTGACACCATTGATGTGGAAGAAAGAGTCCTGGCTCAGGCCTTAGAGAACTTGGTTTCAAATCCCACTTCAGATGTGTACTAATGGTATGATCTCAGGCAAGTCACTTAAACTTTGTGAGACTCAGTTTCCTCATCCATGAAAAGATGGACTAGATGATGTCTGAGGCCTCTTTTATGTTCTGTTTCCCTGATTTCCTTGTGATTCCCATGAACAATTAATTATGCTAAATAATAGTCTTTTTTTTTTGACGGAGAAATATATAATCCTTTTGAAGGAAAAAATCTACTAGAGCAACTAACTCTAGTACAAAGGCAAAAGAGAGATTATGTGGTGGAAATATAGAAACATAAAGCAAAAAGCCCAAATTTTGAAAAAAATGATCAATTATACTTATTATTGAACAAGAATTGTTGGTGATTATTAGAAATTTCGAGCACTGTGTTTGAATGGCAGGGTTGCTTTAGCTAGAGATTGTATGAAACCTAAGATGAGAATTATGCAGTGGAAATTAGATGTTGTTATTTAATTATCAAAAACAAATTTAAAAAAAATTAAATCTGTGATAAGAATAGTTTGTATCAGTATAATGTTGTTTACAAAATTGCTAAATGCAAAAAAAGCTACATTTCACAGGAGAGATGTTGGTTCCACCTAGAGTCAATGTTATGGTTAAAACAATGCTCGGTTCAAAGAGTTTTTTTCATTTGTGCAAATTATGATAGGAGGGTGATTTATCCATATGGCCAAAAACCTGTTTTGCTGAACATGGAAACACTAGATATATTTAAAGATGTTCATTTGATCGTATTGATATGACATGTTGCTAACGGATGTTAGGGAAATTTTGTTACTTTGCAAATCAATTAATTAAAGAAACTTTCAATGTAACTGACAGAATTTTTAATGAAAATTACATAAGGGAGGAGCATTTAGAACTGCAACAATGGAACTCAATTGATATCAGGGCTAGCCACAGGTCAACAAGTACTAATTTAGAGTGTAGTGCCTTTTGCAAAATGAATTAATTACTTGCTTCACAATTACTTATCTACTCAGGAGTAAGGAGTTATATGCAATATTTCAAGTTGTAAAAATTTCATTTTAAAATTTATAAATGTATTAAAAGAAAAGCTCTTACAAAATTTATTTCAGTGATCCAGATTTCACTGCTGCTTATAATATCTTTCTTGTGTGAAGCAGACATTTCTTCTGTAGTTGTTATAAAGATGAAATATTGACCTCAATTAGTGGTTGAAGAAGAATTATGAACAGTAGTATCATTGGTGACACCATGTTGAGGGAAACTTGGAGAGAAAGCAAGCGTACTTATCATATTAGTAATGTTATTATGGTCATTATTTTATGTTATAAATATAAAAATTATAAAAGATTTTATCAATAAATATATCCATTTATTTGTTTTGTTATGTTTAATAATTCTTATTACAAAATAATAAATTCTTAATTTTATTTGAATAAAATATAAGCTAAGAAAATTACTTGTGTAGATCATTTTATAAAAATAATTTTTTAAAAAACAATTGCTATACAAAATTTGGAAGCCACCAACTTACACTATAATATAATAATGTGAGTTAGAATAACAGTGATCTTTTGAAACTCCCTAATTTTAAAGGACAATTATATCTTGCTGGTCTCTCATTAGCTTAGTTTAATGATGTCCTTGGCCTAAGTTACCAACTCATTAGTTTCTATTAATTAGAATTCCAGGGAATTTAGTTGAAATGTCATAGTCTTAATTACATTAATGAATGAACTTGATGAGTGTTTAATATTGTAAACAACATGATAGCGTAAACAATATGAATACATGATGAACACAACCTGTATGTATGAATGTTGTTTTTCTATAAGAACTAAAATATACAAAATTCATTCAAGTTTTAAAATGTCAAAATAAATACATTTTGAGGTTTGTTTATTTTTTTATATGACTCGTTACTTTTTTGGTCTCATCACTTTTAACTCTAACCAAAGGGCTAAGTAATGTTCAGTTTCTTATGAATAGAAAATGTCAGGTTTTAAGAAAATGTGCTTCTTAGGGTGTGTAAAGAATGAGATGATTTTTTTTTGGTGAACTTTGGGAGTGAAATATGCATTGGATTGGATTATTTTGATTTTGTGGGGAAGGAAACTATTCTATTTATCTCTTACTATTTCTTTCTTTGGTTGATTGGGGGTGGGGGGGAGGTGCAGTTGAATATCTCCTTGACTCAGTGTAGACTAAGTTCACCATGAGCAGAGTACTATACACTTTCTATGTCGTCAGAAACCTTTTTGATTGGCTTGGTACTGGAATAATGTACCAATGAGCTCATCCCATGGGGCTCAATTTCTATTTGAGCATGTTCTGCAGGGAAGACCTTGTTCTTTTTGGAAGCCATGAAGGAATGTATTCTATGGCGCTATCCAGAGGTAATAGGACGGATGCACTTGACTTCAACATTCTATGCTATATTATTGTGGAACAGTAAGGCAAGGATGCTATGTGGTTTGGGGGAAGGAAAACTGAATTCAGATGAATATGATCCGGGTCTGAATCCTTACTCTGTGCCTTGCTACTTATGTGACCTTTGGCAATTCATTTAAGTTCTCTGAACTTAGGCTCTTCTTCTACAGGATGAATGGGAGTTGGACTGTCACTTCTGAGGTGCATTCTGGTTGCAAATCTATGAAATGGCATTTTGAATATTTTAACAGTAGTGCAGAAGGCTGTGGGAAAGAGGCCCTTAGTAAGTGCTTAATAAATGTTTGTTGAAGGAGTGAATAAATCTTGGTGTTTAAATTAGAGCAAACTGGTTATATCATGCAATCCAGATCATAAATTAATCATTAATTAATAGTGGAATTCCACTTTCTTGAATTCTTATATTACTAAGAAAACTCTTAGTCTAAGGTTAGTATGTAGGGATCATTTAGTTCAATGCTCTTTATTTTATAGAGGAAGAATCTAGACCTGGAATGCCCAAGGTCGCATACTTAGTGGCAGAAGTGGAACTTGAACCCAGATTCTCAAGCTCCAGTGCAGTAATCTTTCAACTATGTTGCCCTTCCCCCCCTTCCCCTCCCACCTACCTTAAAACTTTTTTGGGGGCGGCTACTGAGATGTAGTAATTTCTGTTGTTACTTTTGGATGCATTAAAAATGCAATTTTATTTATTAGGTGGAGGGTAAAGGATAATATGATACCTTTTCTGATTATTTAATAAAGCTCTGCTATTTTTATTGGGCTGTCAGACCTTGGTCAAGGTCATATTGCAGAAGGAATCAACTACATTCCAAAGTGCTTCATCAGCAAACATATTTAAATATTTTTCTCAACTGCTTTAATAGTAAAAATATTTTGTAAATGTTTCCTCTGGGGTTGAATTTTCCCCTGATAATAACCAGTACAAAGGTTTAAAAGTGTTTTGAAAATATTTAATCATTTTTATAGGCCAAAATAAAACATTTGCTGTGTTTGTGGTTGTGATGCCACAGAAGGAAAACTGTATGACTTATCTGTTTAGAAAATATTTTAATATACTATGCCATACTTAAAAGAAACAGGGTTGAAAATGCTAATGTCAGTAGATTTTAGCTTGACTGGAAGTTGAGCTTCCTTTGCAAGAGTTTAAGAGGTTTAGAAACATTTTTCTTCTTGTGTGTAAATGTGTCAGAAACAAAGCAATCTGGGGAGACTTTTGATAAGAAAGGTTAAAATGCTAGTCCTTTTGAACACAAGGACTGTCTTTTTCTTTCTTCCTTCCTTCCTTCCTTCCTTCCTTCCTTCCTTCCTTCCTTCCTTCCTTCCTTCCTTCCTTCCTTCCTTCCTTCCTTCCTTCCTTCCTTCCTTCCTTCCTTCCTTCCTTCCTTCCTTCCTTCCTTCCTTCCTTCCTTCCTTCCTTCCTTCCCTTCCCTTCCTTTCTTTTCCCAGTACTGAGCACAGCAGGGTCAGAATACTTCTCTCATACTGGAACTAGTGCTTGAGACAGAGTGGAGTTTCAGATAATTTGTAAATCCTGCCAATCTATAGGATCCTTAATGTTAGCAGGTTTCTCTCAGGCAATGGTTACTGCTTGGTTATTTTTCAACTTTGTCTGACGTATTTCCCTGGAGACCAATTCCCTTCCTAATACCATTGAACTTTAAGATCCTGGTCCTTTCACCCAGACCATTTACCTCTTCTTTCTTTCTCTGACAGGTTTAAATCCTTGTCCAACCAGATTTACCTGAATCCTAGTGATGAGATACACCACAGTTATGTGTAGACTTAGACAATATTTCAAAAACATATCTCCATTTTGGAGACATTTATTTTTTCTGGTGATGAGTTTGTCTATATGTTTTTTACATGTGCAATTATGTAAAACATTTCCATATTTAGTAATTTTGTACAATAAGATGAGAATAAAAGAAAAATGAAAGCAAAAAATAGCATATTTTAGTCTGTATTTAGTTAATATCAATTCTGTCTTTGGAGGTGGATAGTATGTTTCATCATTAATCCTTTGAGATTGTCTTGGATCATTGCATTGCTGAGAATAGATAAGTCATTCACAGTAATTTCTCAAACAATATTGCTGTTACTGTGCACAACACTCTCTTGGTCTGTTTACTTTACTATGAGTCGGTTCATGCAGGTCTTTCCAGGTTTTTCTAGAATCATCCTGCTCATCATTTCTTATAGCACAATAATATTCCATCAAAACCATGTACCACAGCTTGTTTAGTCATTCCTCTATTGATGGGTATTCCTTTGATTTTCAATTCTTAGCCAACACAAAAAGAGCTGCTGTAAATAATTTTTATACAGATAAGTCCTTTCCCCTTTTTTGGATGCTTTAGGAATATAGACTTAGCAGTGGTATTGCTAGATCAAAGGGTATGGACAGTTTTGTAGCCCTTTGGCCACAGGGTAGAGATATTTCTGCCCAAAGTAACACAGTTGGCTGATTATGACATTCCCAAGCTTTTGTCATTGTAGACATGTCTATAAATTGAAAAGAAAGAAAGACATTAGCTCACTCAAGACATATGGAAAAATAGGACTTGACACATTAGAATATGATATTTTTCTATTTTATTGAAGTCATATGTAAGATACCTTCTTTACAGATCTAGATGGTGTTCCATAACGGCAATGTATTTTTTTTTAACCAACGACTCTTTCTTTCTGTTTTGCCTTATGATTTCCATAGATTGATATTTTCTAAATTTCTTAGATATTCCAGTACAGATAAACTGTTGCTTTTTTATTAGCCACAAGAACCAAGCCATTTCCCCATACAAGTATAAGTTTGGCAGCAGATGCTATGATCATATTTGTAAACTTCTGATTGGTAGAACGTTTTTGTTTTTTCAACATTTCCTAGAGGAACTGGGAGTAGTCACTTAATGTCATGGAAATATTGCTGTTTATCCTTTGTTTTTGAAGAGGACCAATCACATCACAAGGTGATGTCTTGACTAGTGCTTGAATTGGATTTAAGTGAGGTAGAGATGCACAAAACCGTCAACTTCACTCTGTCTTCCACAGTCACCCAAGTTCAATAGTGAGACAAAAGTCAACATATGATTGTACGCATTAGCAAAGTGGAACTTTTTTGGGAGTTCAGTTTCCCAGTTTATAGACTTTAGGCTAAGACCCCCTATTTTGGATCCCTTAGCCTGATCAAACAATTTCATTTTCAGTGCAGTTCATATTCAGTAGGACATTGGTTATCCACAGTGAACAGAGGCATCTGTTCATGATGCAGGGAATGATAATCAGTTTATAGGTAGACTATATCTGTTGGTTCTTTCAGTGCTTCCTGTCAGGTGTATAGGTGAAAACTGCTGTCTTGAGCTAGGCTTGTGGAAGTGGCTTATTGGCACCCTTGTCTCTTGAGAGCTTAATGCTGACCATATCCAAATAATGGTCCACCTTCCTGTCCTCCCCTCAGTGAGTATATCAGAGATGTCATACAAGTAGGAATTGAACTAAGGCATTGGCAGATAGCATAAATACCTTCTAGGACATTAAAATTAATATCCAAATCAACTTTTGTACCTCAAGGTATTTTGAAAGAATTATTCTATTTATTGAATCTTAATCTTTTTATGGAAAGTGTAAGTGAGAACTTGGCATAGTTATCTAGAAATCTAGAAACCAATGGGATTTGAAATGAAGTTTCAGTGTCCAAGTAAACAGGTTGATGCAGCATTGCAAAGTAAACAAGTAATTTCCAGGTCTTTAAAACAATCTGTTCTTATGACTCAACCAGAGGCAACTTTCCAACATTTTTTTTGTTTCCCATCAACATGTTCTCAGTATGGTCTGGGGCTAGGTAGAGAGTCCACTTAGTTTAAGGACTGAATAAATGAAACAATGACTAGGTAAATAAATAAATAAAAATAAAGCATTTAAAAATATTAAAATAAAAATTGTATTAATTATTATATAAATTATCCATATATTTTATGTTAGATATATAATATATAAATTGTTATATAAATTATAAATACAATTTAAAATTAATTAAAATTAAAATAAAAAAATTAATACTATATATTAAGCCATGTGTTAGGCACTTGGACTATAAACTTAAAAGTGAAATAGTACTTATCCTCAAAGAACTTTCATTGTATCAGGGACAGAGGTAAGGAGAAGGGAATATAACATGTTCACAGACAAGTAGAGAGAAGATATGTACACAATAAAAAACAAACAATTTCAGGGCAATGGCATAAATAACGGGGGCCACCAGGAAAAACCTCTTGAATGAGGTTACATTTGAATTGAACCTTAAAGGTAGCTAGGGGTTCTAAGAGTCAGATGGAGAGGCAGAGCATTCTAGGGATAGAAACCAATCTATTCAAAGGTGTAGAGATATGGAACCTCTTATAGAGGGGAACAATAAATAGACTGGTTTGGGTGGTATATAGCATGCCTGAGAGGGAGTAATGTGCAATCAGCCTGAAAAAAAAATAGACTGTGTCAGTCTTATAGGTTGGGAGAGCATGACTGGGAAGGGCTTAAAATGTCAGATTGGTGTTTCATTCATAGGTTTCATTCATGTTTTGAGCAAGTGAGTGACATGATCACTTTGCTTTAGGAATGTCAGTTTGGCAGCTATGTGGAAGATGGTCTAAAGATTAGGGGCTGTGGGAAAAGTCCAATGAGGAGCTGATGAAAACCCAAAATAGTGTGGTTGTGGGGAGTTAGGAGAAGGGGGCGGATTCAGTAAATATTGAGGAAGAAGAATCTATAAGACTTGACGACTGATTGGTTGTAGGAGGTGAGTGGAAATGAAGAAATAACTAGGCCAATAATTATGCTCTGGATATAAATTAGGAAGATGAGGGGTGGGTTTAGAGGTCAAGATAATGAGTTGGTCCTGAACATATTAGGTATAAGAAGACTATTACACATTCAGTTGGAGATATCCAACAAGCAGTTGGATATTTGAACTGTTACTAGGTTATTAAAAAATAAAAATAAGTATAAGGCATAATCTCTCACTTCTGTTAAAGCCTTGACATCTAGTTATTCATCAGTCACTCAGCTTCCAGTGTTTAGATAAGGCATTTGCATTTGAGGCAGCAAGGAAGACTATATGAATTAATAACATATTGCAAATATATAGCTATATGTTCTCAAGAGTATAAATAAAGACTAAGCTAGTTTTTTTATTCTGATATATAGTTCCTTAAAGTCAATGAGGCACCAAAGAATGGATCCATTTTCCATAGCTATAACTTGATTTTCAAGTTATCAAGGTTTTGATTTTAAAGGATTAGGGACTTAAAACATCTAGTCTTGTAGGATGCTTTGCATTCACTTTTTCAGGGGATTTTCTCTGGTTGATCATCAAATATTGGTCATCCAGATAATTATCATGGGGAGTTGAGTACCGCATTGGGAGCTGAGCATCACAAAGACTAGTGAAGCTAAACTTGTATAGAACTACTGAATTGATCTCTTTGATTAAGTTGGTTGGTTGATTATGCTGAATAGTGAATTGGACTGATTCCTGCTCCCTCTTTGTTAAATGGATCATTTGATCAAATTAATGAAACCAGTCAACTGTATTGATATGCAGACTGAGATTAGGACAAGTCTTCGAGTGCCTAAATGCATTATTTTCTTCATGTTAAGATTTTTTACTTTCTAGACTGAAACTGAAGAAGAGTGATTGCTCATCTGATAGAGCACAGATGCTACATAATGAGGTTGTGTATTTATTTGATATCAGTATGAAAGTATGTCTCTGTTGTTCAAATATTGTATCAATGACTTGGATGGTGGCAATAAAGGTAGCATGTTTATCAGATTTGTAGATAATACAGTCTTGGAGGAATAGCTTCACATACTGGAGAATGATCAACACCCCAGAAGGGATTATGGTACAGTTCCAAGATGCAGAGCACTCTAGGGATGGAGACCAATCACAGACTATGGAGCATCTTATACAGGGGTGGTGTATAGAGTACCTGAGAGGGCATAAAGTGCCACAAAAAGCTAGTGCTGGATTTGGAGTAAGAGAACCCAGTGTTTAGACTTAGCTCTTCAAGTTACTAGTTGTGTGTGACCTAGAGCAAATCACTCTAACTTTCTGCCCCTCAGTTCCTTATTTCAAAAAAGAGGAAACTATTGTCTAGTCTGCTTCCCTAAGCCTGTATTTGCAGCATAGATTTTTATTTTATTTCAAACTTAGCTCTTTGTATATTTATGAATTACATTTTATCTTTTCTCAGTCCATCATTCTAGCCATCGAAGACATTTAGAATGCTCTCTGTTATCCAATGGACGTCTCTGCTGTCTAAGCTTTGTGATATCTGAAAAACTGGCAAGTAAGTCTTCTATAGCTTCATGTAAGTGATTGATATATATCCCAAGTACTTTACTAGACACCTTCATTCAAAATATCTCTGACCCACTGATGACTACTTTTGAGCTCTGATGTTTCAACCATTTACAAATCTCTAACTGTACTATTATTATCTAGGCCATATTACTCCAGCTCTACATGAGAATATAATGAAAGCCATTGTCAAATGAATTTCGAAGAAATCTGGATTTACTATATCTATATCCTTCCCTTGATCAGCCATAATGCAATACTTTTGGAAGCATATTGACAAACAGGAGTATGACTAGAGGTGGAGAGGGGTGGAGTTAGGGAGTGGAGGAATAATATACCAAGAAAACTAGAGAATGCCTTATGGGGATCTCAAGTTGTTAAGCCCAGAGAAGACATTGAGGGGTTGTAGTGGCTATGTCCAAGTAATTTAAAGGCTGTCAAAGGGAAGAAGGATTAGCCCTTTTCAGCATGGCTCCTGGGAGGAAGAACTAGGAATAATTGATGGCTGTTGCACTAGGGCAGCCCTTTAGCATTTTACTTAAGTGCGATTACTTTTTGGGGGAGAATCACTTCCAAATCACTTCACTAATCACCTTTCTCTTTGCTCTTTAAGCAATGTACTTTTTGAGAAAGGTTATAATCCACTTAGAGAAGATTCATTTAACAATAGCAAAAGAAAAAGTTATTTTCTATCTACTCCTCCCTTTCTAAATGTTCTAAACTGATTGACTGACATTTTAAAGCTTTTATTCTTAGAAATATGAAGGCTTACTTTGCCAAAGGTAAAACTTGACTTTTAAAGGTTTGAGTTAGTTTTAATACTTGCACCTAGAAGCTTTGTGCATGTTGTAAACTTACAAAAACATTTCCCTCATCCCTAATCAAAGCTATTGGGATTTGCTGCCAATAGAAATGATAAACATGACTCCAGGGATAAGTATAAAGTCTTCTCATTGGGAATGGAGAAAGAACTAAACAGTTTTGAGTCAGAACCACTTATAGGCCCCCAGTTCCATCTGCTGCCTGGAACAGTTGAGGAGCAAATCCATGAATCAGAAGCTTCTGTTTGTGTGGTTGCTAAATGATTGCTTGTGTGTTCCATTTCAAGGATTATTAAGCCCTCTCTAAAGCTCACAGACAAGCTCTTGCTTTAAAATGACACATTACAAAATCTCAGCAAAAAGCATGATGTCATTGAAAATCTGGGTAAGTGATATGACACATTTTGGGGCAGTGAGCGATCCACTTTTGCATATTTTCCCCAGATGAAGAGAAATTGATGTTCATCAAAAAACTGACTTGGATTTAGCTCTTAAGGGCTTTTAGATTGGTCCTAGAGTGTATCCTTTTGATTTCCATAACATACTAATATAGAAATTAAAATTTTAGTTTTGGAATTTGATAAGAAGGTCACTTAAAGATCGCATATGGTGATGTCACTCTCAGGGGCTGGCATGAATGAAGATACCAGAATTATCCTACATATATGGTTTTCAGGGTTGAGACCAAATCTGAAACAAGAGGGTTACCCTCAGTGTAGGGAGCTTGAAAGATATGAAGGATGGTGTTGGAGGACAAATCCAAAGGATCAAAAGCCCAGGAACTGAATTGAGAATAAAGTTTAAAGCAATCAAGAAGATATAAAGTCAGAAGATATGAATATATACCCTAGCTGAGGATATAAAAGCCCTTGAAAGCATTGGTTCTTGATAGGCTAGTATTGAGGTACTTTTTATTGTGGTTTGCTGGTTTGGCAGAACATGAGCTTGCAGAATGGTCATGTTAACATAAATGATTATGGTATCTAAGATTTATTGTGAAACATATTCAGCTTCATTGTTTTTTTCTTAGGATATAGACTCCTAGAATTGAAGATATCTCAATGATCACCTGTTCTTGAAGCAAAAACCCTTTTTTAAATCACGTGATCATTGCTCATTTAACATTCACATAGAAATTGTCTAGCAATGCGTTTCTTACCATGTTGTCTCTATCTTTTAGAATAGAGGTTCTGACCTTGGGGTCTGTAGATCCCTGGATGTCTGTGAATTTGGATGGGAAACAATGACATCCTCATTTTCACTAATTTCTAACTGAAATTTAGTATGTTCTTTAATTATTAAAAAACATGATTCTGAGAAGTTCATAGACTTCTCCAGACTGCCAAAGAGATTCACAAAGTTTCAGATTCCCTGCTTTAATAGAATGCAAATTCTTGAGGGCAGAGACTGCTTCACTTTGTTTTGTGTGTGTGTGTGTGTGTGTGTGTGTGTGTGTGTGTGTGTATGTGTGTTTGCATGCTGAACCCTTAGCATAACACCTAACATATGGTATACAGGCCACATAAGTACTCATTGGTTAACTGAAAATTATTTTTTCTCCTTAGATTTAAAAAAAAAATTTATGGTTTGCAGTGATGATTGATGTCACTGAACTATTTTCACTAGACTTCTGGGTATGATGATTTCACTCAGTGGCTGATAGTTCCAAGCTTCTACCCTTTCTGGTACAGGAAACTGGGCAGCAGGAGTGTTGGTATAGCAGTTTTTCTTAGTTATCTACCCAGATCAAACATCAGTTACCCAGTGACATTAGAAAAGAAGCATTTTGCCTATACAGTGTAATGTAATTAAAAGAATGCTAGAGTCAGGAGACCTGGGTTCCATTTCCAGCTCTACTCCACTTGCTCTGTGACTGGTTTGTTCCTCAGGCTCTGTAAGTAATCTCATCAATAAAATGTGGTTAATTATCCTTTTGTTATTTATCATAGAAGGTCCTTATAAGGTGATGTAACTCTCTGTCAGAGATTACACCTTCCAACTTGCACTCCCACAGGTTTGTGTCACCAGAGACTGGTTTCTATCCTGAGCCTCTTCTTTCTTGATTTCCATTAACTGTCATCCAAGAAAGCTCAATTACTATTTATAAAGGGTGTTTTCTGAGAAAGTATGGTATGAATAAATGTTATAAAACATTTATCTCTTCCTCCCCTCCAAAACCCCCAGGGTACACTCTCCCATACATATACATAGAGTCCGGGCAGGTAGATGGTGCAGTGGATAGAGCACCAGTCCAGGAGTCAGGAGGACCTGAATTCAAATCTCACCTCAGACACTTGACACTCACTAGCTGTGTGACCTTGGGCAAGTCACTTAACCCCAATTGCCTCATCCTGGGTCATCTCCAGTCATCACTGGACTCAGATGGCTCTGAAGGAAAAGTAAGACTGGTGACCTGCACAGCCCTCCCTCACTCAAAACAAAGTCAAGTACAAGTCATGTCATTATTTCTCTGATGGCATGGTCTTCTTTGGTAATGATAGATGAATGTACACACACATAGAATCTAGGGATGGGGAGAATGGAGCCAGACAGAGTAAAAAGTGCAGTGGGGGTAGAGAGCAGTATCAAAGGGAAATTTTTAATATCTGGCCCTGATAGTCCATTGTAGAGTAGTTATGAAGTTTCCTTTATGTGTAATTTTCTGTGGAGTAGGCTACTCAGGTGGGCTCCAATAACCCATGACTGTTTAGGGTCCATAGCTGGCATCCTCTCTAACATCATGCTTCCTGAAGCTGCCACCATCTTTGAACAATCATCTTTCCACATCTGTTGATGCTGCTTCCACTGGTATTGGCCAATATTTTATAGAGGTTGCTACAGTTGCTTTTCAGCTACCCAAAGTTTCATCTCTGCATCCTCATTCACCTATGATTAGGAATCAACAAAGTAGAGACAGAGGTGTCTATGTGCTGAATGGTAGCCAAGGAGTCTTTCCTTATTTGGAGCCACAAAGAAAGAGATAACTACTGGGGTAGGCTGCCATTGTATTTACACATTAAATTCATTTCTCAAAACCCAGTCATCAAGTTTTCTAGCTCTAGAGGTAATGAGGGGACATTTTGACATCACATTTGTGCTCTCTGTTGTGGGCTTTTCAGATCTACATGGCTGTAAAGTGCCTTAGCTCATGTTTCTTTGTGGTTGCTTGAGCTGAATTCAGGTAGGAAATATCAGCACATACTTCAAGGTCTTCTCAGCCTGTTCCCTTTCCCGGCAACCTAGTCTATCCCTATTAAATGAGGAAAGAGCTTCATGAATTGTAAAGTGCAATATAAAGGTGAGTGTGTTGTCACTACCATTTGTACTTCCATATCCAGTAAACAAGTAGTTTTGCACTTGATGTTATTGTGAATGTACCTGCCCTGAGTCCTTGACAGCACGAAATAAGTCCTAGAAGTAGGACCCGAGAGTCATTCCCAGCACCATAAATGCAATCCCAGGAAATTATTCTTAACAATCACTGAAAACAATGGTACCTTCTAGTCCAGCCTTGCTTCCAGGATTGACTTTAGAGTGTGTAGCTGATAACTTTTTAAATAGAGTTATGACTATGAGGTGTGGTGAAGGGTGGCATTAGTGCTGAGAGAGACATTTATGAAGCTGTAACCATTATCAGAGCCACTTACCAATAATAATGCATCACCTCATGTTTGCATGTGATTTCTTCTATTGTGCTTTAGAGGCCATTTTAAGCAGTAAAATTGCTTTCTATGCTCAGAAATGAAATCCCAGCATCTTTCTAGTCAGTGAAATGGGACAGCCATTTGAACCCACAGATAGCCTTTTCAAAAGGGGGGAAAATGTTTCCAATTTTCTGCAATCACCCACTCCTCAAAGCAAAGAAAAGCAGAGAAGTCATTACAATGGGAGAAGAAAATACATCAAATTCTTTGCCTCTAATTTGACATGTGGCAGTTTAGCTAAATTTATGCCCAGAATAGCAGCAAAATGCTGGTTGTTAATAAGACCCATCATTATCATTAATGCCTTGAACAGACAAATTAGCTTTTATTTATTGATTGAAAGAAAGCCTATTTTAAAAAATCTTTGAAGAACTCAACGTAGTCTGAAGATAAAAAATGGTGCTACTTAGCATGTTTGCATTGGAAATGAACTGAATGTCTCCAAGTGACAGTAGCTGTACATACATTTTTCGTTTTAGAGTCAGACAATTTCTGAAGTCTGTCATCTGCTCTGATCCTACTTAACTCCATATTCAATGAGACCGGCTAAGTGAATAGTGATTCTTATTCCCAGACTGGAAGACTTGGGATAAATGGAAGAATTCCATTATCTGTGTGCATGCACTTGACCTTTGGAGCTGCCTATCAGTTGGAAGGATTTTTTTTAAGTGCTTAGCAATACTGACAACCATTTTTGTAGCCAGCTACAGCAAGGCTGGGATAATCACTGACACTAGTTAAACTTTGGCATTTGCTTTGGAATCCCACAATGTTGTCAGCTTCCACAGCTTTTTGCTGTCTCCAACCAATCATCCTTTTCTAATGACATCAAAAAGGGAAGTGAAAATAGCCAAGAACATATAAGCAAGGATTCCATCACAATGACGGTTGCACTGACAGTTCCATCAGAGATACCCTGTGTATTACTGAGAGCATTATGATTTGATGACTCTCACCAGGGGTGAGGACAGAATTGAGACATAGCACTGCATGAGGGGATTCTTATTTGCCTTCTGTCTGTCTAGTGTCTCCCAATATGGAAATTCCCTTCCCACAGGAGGATATGAGAGGACTAAGAAAGTTTCTGTGTTTTCTGAAGTAGCATGGTCCTCAGTCAGTCAACAAACTTTCCATAAACACTTACTGTGTGCCATGCTAGGTGCTGAGAATACAAAGAAAAAAAAAATCCATGATGTCAAGGAGCATCTATTTTAGCGGAGGAAAGAAAATGGAACCCGTAAATAACCATTTAATATAGAGTGTACAGAGGATACTCTGAAAGGAAAGATGTTAGCAGCTGTGGGACTGGGAAAGGTCTTATGCAGAAGGTGGGCTGTGAATTGAGTCTAGAAGGAAGCCCAGAAAGCTAAGAGGAGGTGAGGACCTTTACTTTGAAGAATGGGTGAGGGCAGACAATTGGAAACATTATCCCAGACACTGGGGACAGCCCTGAAAAGATAACGATTTGGGAGATGGAATGTCATGTGTGAGGTGTAGGAAGTAGGCCAGAATATCTGGATCAGGGAGTGTGTGTTCATCCTTCGTTGCTGAAGAAGACTGCCATCAGAGAAATGATGACATGACTTGCACTTGACTTTGTTTTGAGTGAAGGAGGGCTGTGCAGGTCATCAGCTTCACTTCTCCTCCAGAGCCATCTGAATCCAGTGACCAGATATTCACCAGGATAACTGGAGATGATCCAGGATGAGGCAATCGGGGTTAAGCGACTTGCCCAAGGTCACACAGCTAGTGAGTGTCAAGTGTGTGAGGTAAGATTTGAACTCAGGTCCTCCTGACTCCTACAATGGTGCTTTATCCACTGTACCACCTAGCTGTCATGACATGGATCATGGAGTACATGGAGGAGGAATAATGTGTAAGAAGACTGGAAAGATAGGAAGATGTCAGATAATGAAGAATTTTAAATGCTTAATAGTGGAGTTTATATTTGATCCTGGAGGTTTAACAGGGACCTTCCTGAACTTGAATGTCTCAAAGTGATTGTAACTATACATATATTTTTGTTTTAGAGTCTGACAATTTCTAAAGTCTGTCTTCTTCTCTGATTCTATCTAACCTCATTCTCAATGAGATGGGCTAAGTGAACAGTGATTCTTATTCCCAGACTGGAAGACTTGGGATAAATGGAAGAATTCCATTATCTACACCCCTGGAAGGGGGTGGCATGTTGTTAGATTCTCAAAACTATGCATTTGAAAAATCGCTTTGGTAGTTTAGTGGAGGTTGGATTGAAACAGGGACAGAGGAGAGCTCAGGAAGACCATTTAGAAGACTGCTGCAATACTTCAGGAAGGAGGTCATGAGGGCCTAGACTCAGTTTATGGTTAAATGAATGGTAAGAAGGGAAACTGTCTGAGAAATACTGTGAAAGTAGAAATGAGAAGATATAATTTTTTTTAATAAACAACCTGTAATAGTGAATTAAATACTTTGTAGTTACCAATCATCTTATCTTTTGTTTCCACTGAACTTCAATGACCCTGGAAGACAGAGTGAGGCTGACAACTTATTCAGGTCTACCTTACTTAAATCCAATTCATCCACTAGTTGAGACATCAACCAGTGGTCCTCTTTGATGAATGAGAAACAACAACAAAGAACCATAAAGTGCTTTTAACTGGGGATAACTTTTCTGGAAGTCCATGTATGAAGGAGTCCCCGAAGTAAGAAGAAGGTGGAATATATGGATCCCTTTCCAGCTCTCAAATTATGTGAGCAAATCATGCTGAGGCTAAACTCTAATGCATGTAGTGGTTGTACATGAGATATATTAATGATCATGAGATTTCATTATATATTTATAGATACACACACACGCACACTTTTGCTAGTTATTTTTAAACAGGTCATTGTGGATCATTCTTGTGGCTTGGATAGCTCAAAGAATTCTCAGCATTCTGAGCCTTCTAACTGGGGCAAAATTGACCCTTTTCCTACTATTCTGACCAAATTAGATGCAGCTCATTGATCTACCCAGTTTTGTTATCAAGAGTATGCAGAATACATCCATCCATCTATCCACCCATCCATTCAGTCAGCTGGTCAATGTACATTCATTAAAAATGCAGTCACAAGGTGACCTATTAAAACAGAAATATTTTTAAAGCTATATTCAACCACCAACATCATATATTGCTTTCAACAAAAACTCAGCCACTGTTCAGCAAGGAAATACATACTGTCCCCTGAGCATTTTCAATTAATTACCAATAACTATAAAGAAATGAATTAATCAATTCCTTGACAGCTCTTTGGGGAGTGTAATATAGATGGTGATTATTATCTCTCTTTCTCAGGGCAAACAAATAAGGAAAGAGAAGTAATTTACCGCAGGCCACAAAAGCATGTGAGTGTTGTTGCTGAAATTCAGAATTCCTATCTGCAGTTTTCAGCACTGAATGTGACCTCTAAGCAATATTTCATTACTTGTCGCAATAAGTACTAGACATTGAGTTGTGGCCTACCAATTTCTAAAAGAGCTGATCACATTACCCAGTTTGAGAATTACTCATATGAATGTCATTTTAAATTCTATACCCTATGAAAAATATTTGTAAATGAGACACTCTCTTGCCCTCTGTGTCCCAGAAAGGTGCTCATCCTGCCCACAAGTATTCTCTCCTTTCAGGATTCTTCCAAATACTTCAAAGGCTGTTTCTATACAATTATTATCACTCTTAAGGTAAGGAAATTAGCATTTATTAAGTGCCTACTGTGTGCCAGGTACTGTCCTAAGAGCTTTATATATATATATATATATATATATATATATATATATATATTTCATTTGATCCTGGAAAGTAGGGAGTAGCTATTTTTATCCTCATTTTACAGTTGAGAAAACTGAGGTATATGGATGTTAAGTGATTTGCAAGGTCACATAGCTAAAAGTGTCAGAGGTCAGATTTAAAGTCAGGTGTTCCTGATTCTAGACTCAACACTGTATTCACTGAGCCACCTATTTCTATTATGTCAACATAATACTTATAATAAAATTGTTTGATATCTAAGATATGTAGTCAAATAATTGAAATGTATAAGAACAAAAGTATTTCCCAATGGTTGGTTGTTGACCTTTGTGCTCAGAGGACCCAAATGACATCACTCTGTCAGGGTCAAGATACAATGTCTCTGACTATGGCTGATTGGACCAGTGTGAGTTCAGAAGGCTCTACCACTGGCTGGGCACAAATAGTCCATATGAACATTTGGAATTTGTGCATCTCATGTGTTGTGTTTTGAGGGGCAGTTGGGGGGATGCTATTGCAGTTCTGCATAGCTCATAGAGTACAGAAACTTCTTAGATGAAGGCACACCAAACTGGATGGTCCTGTGCATGTCTCACTGATTCCAAACTGATTCCAAAATTCTTCAGAGAAAACCTGAGCGCATCTTTGCATCACTTCTTCTGATCTCTGTGAAAGCAGGCCTTTACTTGGCATTCAAACAACAAGGCCAGTCCATTACTTGCATACTCAGCAGTAGAGTTTGAATATTTGGCAGCTTAGTTCAAGAAAGTATCTCAGCATCAGGTACTTTATCTTGCCAGGTGATCTTCAGACTCTACCTAAGAAAATTCAAATGGAAGTGACTTGGTTTCCTGGCATGGTGCTGGTAGACTGCCCAGGTTTCACAGGCATACAACAATGAGGTCAGCACAACAGCTCTGTAGAACATCAGTTTGGTAGGAAGCCTAACGTCTCTTCTCTCCACACTTTCCTTTGGAGCCTCCCCAACTCTGAGCAAGCTCTGACAACTTGTAAATCAACCTCATAATTAATGTGTACATCCCCAGAAAGTATACTACCAAGGTAAATGGACTTATCCACAGCATTCAAAATTTAAAATTTTTTGTTTTAACCAATGGTTCCACATATAGATGATACAATGTCACTTGGTGCAGAACCTCTGCTTTCTAGGTGTTGATTATAAGGCCAAAATTAACACAAGTGGCAGAGAATGAATTTATACTCCATTGACTCTCAGCTTCAGAGCCTGTATTAAATACATAATCATCTATAAACAAAAAGTTGCACACCAGCTCTCTCTCCATGTTTGTCTTGGCCCACCTTTAAGATAAATAACTGCCCTCGTTAAAGGTATCAGACCACATTACTGAAAACAGCATGCTAAAAATAAAAAGCATGAGAGCTGAGGGGATGTCCATCAATTGAAAAGTGCCTGAACAAGTTGTGGTATACGAATGTAATGAAATACTATTGTTCTATAAGAAATGATGAGCACACAGATGAGAAAAACCTGGAAAGACTTACATGAACTGATGCTAAGTCAAATGAGCAGAACCAGGATAACAATATATGCAGCAACAGCCACATTGTACGATGACTAACTTTGATAGACTTAGCTCTTCTCAGCAATGCAAGGACATGAGACAACTCCAAAGGACTTGTGATGGAAAATGCTGTCCACATCCAGAAACAGAACTTTGGAGTGTGAATGCAGATGGAAACATACCGTTTGCTGTCCTTTTCTTTTCTTGTTCTGTTTTGTTTCTTCTTGTGGTTCCTCCCATTAGTTCTGCTTCTTCTTTATATCATGTCTAATGGTTAATATGAATGTATAAGTAGAACCTACATCAGATTGCACATTGTCTTGGGGAGGGTGGAAGAGAAGAAGGGAGAGAAAATTTAAAACTCAAAATCTTATGGAAGTGAATGTTGAAAACTTAAAATAAGAAAATAAATAATGTAAATAACTAAATTAAAATAAAAAGCATAGGAGCAAGCACACAGTCCTGTCTCATTCCATTGGTGAGAGCATGGTCCATTATCCAGAATCCATGCAAACATGCCATCTTGACACCAGTATACAATACTGATGAACTTCTCTGGGCAATCAAATTTTTCCATACTCTTCCACGATATAGTCCCCAGTAAATAAGTTGTCAATGATAAGGACAAACAATAGTTAAAAGAAGAACAACAACTATTAATAACTTCATGAAAGAATGTATCAAATTACTAATAAGGGAAATGCAGATCAAAACAATGCTGAAGTTTCACTTCATACTCAGCAAATTGGCAAAGATGGCAAAAGAGTGGTCTAATCAGCACTGGAGATGTTATGGGAAGGTAGGCATACTGAGGCATTTTTGGTGGAGCTATGCTCTGAAAAGCAACTTGAAATTTAAAAATTAAGGTAACTAAAATATCTATACCCTTTGACCCAGAGAGTCCACTCCCAGATATATATTCTAAGGAAGTAATTGGTAAAAATAAATACCCTATACATACCAAAATATTTATAGCAGGACTTTTTATGGTAGCCACAAATTAGAAACAAAGCAGATAAACATTGACTGGTAATTGTTAAAGACATTGTGATATATGACTGCAATAGAATATTACCATAATGTAAGGTACAACAAAAACATTGCAAATAAGATTTATTTGAATTGACGCAGAAGGGAGTAAGTGGAGCCCAATAAAACCAAACTCTGTGTGTGTGTGTGTGTGTGTGTGTAACAATGTAAACAGAAAAAAAAACCATCACAAAACAATCAAAACTCTATGCTGTGAAATTATGAAGACCAGGCTCCAAAGAGACATGAAAAAGCAACTCTCTCCAATCCTTTGAGGAGGTGACTAATGTTGCATATAACATCAGATTTTTTTTTCCATATGGTGATTGGTATGGTTGAGTTCTTTTCTCATCTTTCTCTTTAAAAAAATAGCAATCCTTTGTTAGAAGGAACAGTTCTCTGAAAGTGCTAAGAGATGAGCTACAAGGGAAAATATAGGTTATATAAAAACAAAAAAAAAACCGCTAACACATTTTAAAAATCAATAATATTTGTTACAGTATTTTGAGAATTCATGATTAAACAGTATGGATATACTCTCTGCCCTTACCAATCCCAACATCTTATCTCTTAGGGAAAAATCACTCTGTTTACAAGGAAAAAAGTCATTACTTTGTAGTAAACCTTCTGAATATGAGACAACTCCAAATATCAAAGGCAGGAGGCTTGGACAAGCAATGATATGTGTGCTCTAATCAAAAGCTTAAGTCTCCTGAGTCTCTGCCCTTATATCTGATTGCTGTTGCTAGGCAGATTCACAGGAACTGAATGGGAGAGAAACCATAAGGCATAGAATGGGTGTAGAAGCCATGACTGGTATATACTGCCAACTCTCCTAACCCCTTATCAGCTACAAGGATGCTAGGATTAGTATACCTGGACTGGATTAAGTTTCCTAAACAAATAGTTTGCTAATCTAGCATTCCTAACCCTAAATGCAGTTGATCAATACAGTAGCTGGGTATGTAGGAGCTTATGAATATAAAGGCAGGTAAATCAGTGGTCAAAAATGGAGTCCTTTCAGTCACCTAGGGTCTAGGGAAAGACCAGTCCTCATGCTCACAAAGCATTTCCTTATGCTCCTTTAGTGGATCCTCACAACAACTTTGTGAGATGCTTAGCTATGACAGTATTTCATTTCAGTTCCTCCTCCTTCCTTGGCTGTCTAAACTGTGAAAGTTCCTGCTCCTTAAGGGAGCTTTTTGTATTTCTATCCTCATTATTTAGCACGATGTATATAATAAATGTTTGCTGATTGATTCGTTAATAGCTTTATAGAGTCATAGGGGGTTTACCACCTTCACTTTCTGTAATTAAATGGAGGTAAAATTCTATGCCCATTCTTCTATGTGTTAAGGGGGAAAAAGTTATTGTGGGGAAAGGATGATTGCAAGAAATTTTTCATATGATATATATTTCCTGTTATGGATCCAATATTTATTGGGCACTTAGCTGAGCAATCTCTCCCATAATGCCTCTACTGTGTTTTTCTGTTATTCCCACTATATACTTGGAATTCATTGTAAGAGTTTGATGAAATTTGGAGGTGTAGGATTCTTTCCATCATCTCATCACAGTATTTTGTATCCTCTTTTGCATTATGTCACCCTTTACATTGTATTTATCTGTGTATGTGGTTATTCCATAGTCTATCCATAAAGGAAACTAGGTGGCTCAGTGAATAATGGATAGAACACTGGATCTAAAGAAAGGAAGAGTTAAGTTCAAATCCAGCTTCAGATACTTAGCTGAGAAAGTCCTTTAACCTCTGACTGCCTCAATTTCCTCATTTGTAAAATGGAGATAATAATAATACCTACCTCTCAGAGTTGTTGTGAGGAAAAAATGACACAATATTTGTAAAATGTTTCATAAACCTTAAAGCACTACATATGTGCTAGCTATTTACTACTATTCAATGATGAACTTTTTGAAAGCAAAACTACATTTTCATTACCTTTGTATCTCCTCCTGTGCAAATGCATTAACAGTTTAGTGGAAGTGAAGATTCTATTCAAAATAAAATAATTGCCTTGCCTAGTGCATAAAAGCAGCAAAAGATTTTCAGGAGACTTCCATCTCAGAGCTCAGATGGCTGATAATCTTCCAACCTCAGCCTAGCACCATACTGTGCTGCTCACAGGGGATGGCTTTTTATTCACCAATTTTTGCTTAGATATTCAAAAGACAATGGTTTCTTTGGTGTAGGTACTCCCTTTACCAATGTAGATCACAACATCTCTGTAACTGTTAGAGTTTCTTTGACCAAAAAATTTATTACCTTACAGCAAACCTGGGGATAAATTTTACTGAACTTGGTTAGACTGGTCCTTAAATGAATGACATACAATTAATCGGCAATCCTGTATTATATGTTTTTCCAAATGAGTTGGTAGAATCTGCCTGTTATCAACATGGACCTCAAGATGTCAGTGTTTGTCTCTAAGCTATGACTCCTTAAAATTTTTCCATTCCTTTTCTCATTTTGGGAGCTTTGGTTGGTGTTGCAAGGCCTAAGGACATGCAGTGGATATGGTTCAAGTTCAGAACAGAGACTGCTATGAAGTTACACAACTCAACACCAGCAAGTGCTGCCAGAAAACCCTCAGATTCATTCTGTGTTTGATTTTTAATTACTTGCACAACCCTCCCTCACTCAAAACAAAGTCCCTTGCAAGTCATGTCATCATTTCTCTGATGTCATGGTCTTCTTCAAAAATGAAGAATGAACACAATAGTCAATGCATTACCATATAATGTTTTATTACTGTTGTTCAGAAACCTTTTTACCATTGCCAAACTTTTCACAACCCACTATGGGGTTGCGACCCACAGTTTTAAGTGCTGCTCTGGACCACAATGAGACACTGGAAGAAGGCTGTATTGGAGGGTTTTACCCTTAAGTAAATATAAATTATTATTAAGATAGGGGTTGTTTTGTGTTGTATTTTTTAAAGAGATTTTACAGAGAAGTGAGTAACCACTTCTTTATAAATTCAAGACCCTTCCCTTGTACAGCAATGAAGCAAGTCTAGAGCCTGAGGCAGTGTTAAACAACTCCTGAATCTTGACAAAATGAAATTTATTCCAAAAATAATAATTAACTGATTTTCATATAGCAATTTAAAGTTTGCAAAACACTCTGCATACATGATTTCATTTGGTCTTCACGAGAGTGCCATGAGGTAGCTGGCTCCTAGAGGTGTTATCATCCTACTACACAGAAGAACAAACGAAGACAGAGATTATAGTCAAACAAGTAACATCAAATTCAGCACTGGAACACAAATCTGTCTT